>CATIWC010001290.1:0-364624 GCA_948472305.1 Vicia faba
TCTCTCCTCTCTCTCTCTCTCTCTCTCTCTCTCCTCTCTCTCTCTCTCTTCTCTCTCTCTCTCTCTCTCTCTCTCTCTCTCTCTCTCTCTCTCTCTCTCTCCTCTCTCTCTCTCTCTCTCTCTCTCTCTCTCTCTCTCTCTCTCTCTCTCTCTCTCTCTCCTCTCAACTCATATGAAAACACAAAAAATATGAATAACATGAAAAAAAAATGGAGAAAGAGTGATCCAGATCTGTTGGTTGTGCGCGAAAATTGAGTCACTGACACAAAAGAAGTGTGTTTCAGAGCTTCGGTTCTTCTAACTTCTTTGATTTTTTTTAATACTTTTTTCATTTTCTATTTTGATGGTTGTTGTTCTATAATATTGTTGATGTGTTTTGTGTGGTTGTTGGGTTAGATGTTGCATTAATATTTTGTGTGGTTAGTATAATGTTGTTTCATCTTCTATCTTATGCTTATAATCTATTTTTTTTTATTTTTATGTTTTTTTTATCAATAGATTCATATAGAAGAGCAAGAAACAAGAATTTGGAATAAATTTATAATATATTTTACAATAATATATCATAATTTTCGTTTATATATATAATATATATTATATATATATATATATATATATATATTATATATATATATATATATATATATATATATATATATATATATATATATATATACTATTTTTATGTTTAGTATAAAAAAATTAGTATATATTAAAAATAGTTTATTTATATACTCTAATAATATATTTATTGTTTTATATTAATTATATATTTTGTTAGGGGCTTAACCCCAAGCAAATGACCTGTACTACTGGTCTGTACTACTAGCCTGCACCTACGTATGCATGTTATAGACTTGAAAATTGTGATTGCATTTTACGAGGGGGTTCGTCCCTGACAAATACGCGACTTGAAAAGCCCCTTGTAAAACAATTTGCGACCCCTTGTTTTTCTAGGGGAGGAGTCCCCTCGCAAATTTCGCATTTGTATGAGTTTTTGCCACTTGTGAGATGATTATCCCCTGACAAATTGTGTTTTTTCTTGTAGTGATTCTAAACTTCTAAAGTGAATTCCCTTGCCTTAGCCTCAAATGCACTCTAAGTTTCACGTCATGTTCTTCCCACTTCTTCTTTTTCCCATATTAACCTTTGAACCCCTAAATCTTAATTCCCACTTTAACCATGCCCATTAAATATTATTTTAATTATAATTATATAATAACTACTCTTATTATTCTAATAATTATAATAATAAACTAAAATACTAGACATTTCTCTACACCTTTATGTCTCTATGTTATTAGTCATACACCCCAAACTTATTTATTTATAATTTTTAAGATAACCACTTCTCGCCAAAACATAACAACACATTCCAACATCTATTGAAACACACAAAAACACCACGTCACATAATTACTTAATTAAAATAATTAAAAAATAAAACGGAGTGATACACACAGCAATTCACATGTTTAGAGATTAAACCTATTATTTTGCCGTTCCTTACAAAAACAAAAGGAAAAAACGAGGACAGGACACGACTATACTGTACACAAAAATTTCGCATATAAAAATGAATATAATGTAAGTGTGACATATCTATCATTATGTACACGTACATGGTCCCCAACAATGATGATGATACACAGAACATTATTCTAAAGCTTTTATTATTTACTATCATAATAATAAAACAAAACCATGGTTTCCACCAAAACTAGTAGCTAGCTTCTTCATGCCACTGGTTTTTACAAAACTTATCACACACAACCACTTCTCACTTTATGGTATATAAAACTATCTTCACTCAATTATATCTTCAATCAAAACAAAATCAAGCTAGAAAGACTTCTTCTGTTTTTATCTACCTATTAGCCATACACTAATACAAGAAAGCTTATAAATTATTTCATGATGAGTTCAACAAGAAGAATTTGGACAGTTGCAGCTAGTGTTGGAGTTGTGGAAGCCTTGAAAGACCAAGGTTTATGCAGGTGGAACTATGGTTTAAGATTAGCTCAACATCATGTTAAAAATCATTTGAGATCTTTGTCTCAAGCAAAGAAGCTTTCTTCTTCTAATTCTTATACTACGGTTTCTAATAGATTAAAGGAAGAAGAGACAAGGCAATCGGAGGAATCATTGAGGACAGTCATGTACTTAAGTTGTTGGGGTCCTAATAATTAGAACCATTAATGTTTGTAACGTATATTGATATGTAAATTTTGATAAATGGAAGCGTTAAGAATATTCATAATTTTATGTGTGTTCTTTAGCATCATTTTGCATTTTAATTTCTCTGCTACATAAAAAATCATCGGGCTAAAAGTAGAGGATTTTGGTTTGGTAACTCTCAGATGAATGTTCAAACTACTTCTATGACTTTTTTTCAAAATCATCTTTTTCATCTCCGTATCATCAGGAATACAAATTCTGTCGCAGAATCTCAACACAACCTGGACATCTACTTTAAAATTATTGTCCTCAGACTGATTTCTCCCAACCATCAAATCTACTAACTTCACATCTAACTTCTTAGCCTCTTTAATATTATCCAAGAAATCATTGCTAATCTTCAACATTCCCAACATTACACTATGTGGTGTCATCTCATAAACTAAACTCATGTCTCTAAATTGTTTAATCAATTCTAATTCTCTAACCATCATAGCAGACATATATAACAATTTCCTACTTAAAGCATCTACCACAACATTAGCTTTTCCCAGATGGTAATTTAAGCCGAAATCATAGTCCTTTAATAGTTCTAGCCATCTTCATTGCCTCATATTCAATTCCTTCTGGTCAAATAAATACCGCAAGCTCTTATGATCGCTAAACACTTCAAATCTAGATCCATAAAGGTAATATCTCCAAATCATTATTACAAACACCACTGCAATTAGTTCTAGATCAAGAGTATTCCTTTCATGAATCCTAAATTGCCTCGATGCATAAGCTACTACTTTACCATTCTGAATGAGATCACCACCTAAACCCATTTTAGAAGCATCATAATACACCACAAACGATTCTTTAGGATTAGGTTATATTAAAATCAGAGTCGTCGTCAATTTCTTCTTTAGCTCGGTAAAACTTTCTTCATATTGGATGTCCTACATAAATGCTCTGCCTTTACAAGTCAGCTGAGTTAACGTAAGTGCTAACTTAGAAAAGCCCTCAAAAAATGTTCTCTAATAACCAGCCAAGCCCAAACAAATTCTAATTTCCATAACTGATTTTGGAACTTCCCACTGCAACAGTGCATCCACCTTCGATAGATCTATCACAATACCATCACCTGAAATAACATGACCAAGAAAACTGACTTTTGTTTACCAAAACTCACATTTGGACAACTTTTCATATAAGTTATTCTCTTTCAACACTTGCAATATAATTTGCAAATTCTCAACATGTTCCTCTTCTGATTTGGAATAGATCCAAAAATCGTCAATGAATACTACTACGAACGGATCCAAATAAGTGCGAAAGATACGGTTCGTATACTCCATAAACACCCTCAGCGTATTAGTAACACCAAACGATATTACCGAATACTCGTAATGTCCATACCAAATTCTGAAAGCTGTCTTCTGAATATCCTCATCCTTTACTCGAATTTAGTGATAACCCGATCTCAAATAAATCTTGCTAAACACGCGCACCCATCAATTGGTCCATTAAGTCATCTATTCTCGGAAGTGGATACTTGTTTTTGATTGTCGCTTTATTAAATTTTCGGTAATCAACGCACAATCTCATACTACCATCTTTCTTTTTCACTAGCAACACCGGAGCTCCCCAAGGCGATACACTTGGCCTCATAAATATCTTTTCAAGTAAGTCTTATAACTGCTTCTTTGACTCTGTTAACTCAGATGCCGACATCCTGTATGGTGCCATAGAAACGGGTCTAGTACCAGGTACAAGATCAATAGAAAATTCAACTTCTCTTTCTGGAGTCACATATGGAATATCATTTGGAAAAGCTTCAGGAAAATCACATACTACTTACAATTCATCGATTGCAGCCTGATTCTCAATAGATAAAGACGCCATTAACGAAAACACCTGAGCTTCATCCTGAATCAACTCATTCAACTGCCTAGCAGATAAGAACCCAACTTCCCCCTCCTTGTCAGGAACAGAAAACTAAACAGATTTGTTGTAGCAATTAATATGAAAAGAATTATACTACAACCAGTTCATATCCAAAATCACATCCACACCACTCAGCGGTAAACAAACTAGATCCACACCAAAATATTTGACATAGATTGACAAAGGACACTTCAAACACACTAGAGAAGTAGTCACTGATCCCGTAGTTAGAGTATCGATAACCGTCTCTCCATTCATAGAAGATAATACAAGACCCAACATTATTGCACAATCACCATCAATAAAACAATGTGTAGCACCAATATCAATAATAGTAATTAAAGGAGTACTATTAATGAAACATATACCTCTGGTCAATCAGTCTCTACTGGATGTCTGAGTCTTGGCTAAAGCAAACACTTTCCCACCGGATTGAGCTTGCTTCGTTTTTTGACACTGAGTACTGATGTGTCCCTCCTTGCCACAGTTGAAACATATTACTTTCTTGTGTTTACATTCATCTATCTCGTACCCAACCTTACCACAATAGAAACACCTCTTCATCTCACCAGTACATTCATTGCTTCGATGACCCAATTTACCGCATATGAAACATTTGAGGTTAGTAGGGATGCCTCCCCCACTTGACCTCTTACCATCAACAACTCTTTGTTTAACTTTTTCAGCTAGAGCATTATAAGGCTTCCCACGATTCTATTATTGCTTGCCTCTCCTATCATTTATGATCTTGTAGTGAGCCTTACTATCCTCCTCATAAATCCTACAACTATTCACCAATTCTGGAAATTTCTGAATCTGCTGATATCCAATTGCCCGCTTGATTTTCGGATGCAACTCATTCTCAAACTTGACACACTTTGAAAATCCAGTAGTCACCTCACTATAACGAGGATAGAACTTTTCCAGATCCACGAACTGGACAACATATTCATTCACCGTCAAATCTTCCATTTAATTTCATAAATTCAATTTCTTTCTTCCCGCAGACATCTTCTGGAAAGAACTTCCTAAAAAATTCCCTGCTCAACACAGCCCACATAATCTCTTCACCTTCACCATCCAGTCTCTAGAGAGTGCCAATCCACTAGTCATCAGCTTCCCTTTCCAGCATGTGTGTATCAAATCGCACCTTATGTGCCTCAGAATAGTCCATAACCCGAAAGATCCTCTCGATCTCCTTGAGCCAAGTTTGCGCTCCATCAGGATCATACCTACCCTCGAACATAGTCGGATGGTTCCTCTGGAATATCTCCAAAATGCAGGATTCATCATTCCCACCAGCATTAGGCTGATGTTGCACAACCTGAGCCATAGCCTGCAAAGCAGCAGCAAGTGAAACATCATTTCTTCCAACCATTTCTCTGTTTCTCACCATAACATTAAACAATGGTTAGAAGAAACTCATCGACAATATTCAACCGTCACTCTATAGTATTGACTCAACAACCTGGCCGGACGGACCGAGCTTCTATGATACAACTATACAACACCCTAATTCAACCCCGCATAAATATAAATTAAATTAGAGTAAATTAAACCATCAAATTATAATTAGGATGCCACATCTTACAAAAACATGCACGACTACTTAGAATATATAAACGATATATAACACCATCATAGATAAACTGAAACAACACAAATATTGTTCAACTTTTAATTTTATTAAGCGGCAGAATAAAATCATAATTTAGAATATAAATGAATTCTTTAATAACAACAAAAATCCACGTTTTCTCAAACATCAAAGGTTCTTAAGACTCCGACAACAAATTAAAATAAACAAAATTAAAGTAGCGTTCATCCCCTCTAGTGTTACGTATCATAGCACAATGCTGACTCGAAATAAATGACGAGTAACTTCGTCTACTGCACATCACCTGCATGTTACCAACGTAAAGGTAACATTCAAACAGAAGGGGTGAGATGTCATAACTATATAAAAGAATGCATAATAATAAGTAGATAGCAATTTATTACGCATAGTCATACATCCTTCATCTCACAACTCCACATAATTTTACCATAATCACTCGGTATATCAAATATACAACATCAACATAATACGACATTAACATACATCATCCACATAACACAAATTCAACATGCATCATCTACATAATACAACATCAAGTTAATAATAATAATTTTTTACAACGAGACTGACACCGACTCAATGCATGTGATATCAACAGGGCATAGTCCCTCATCAATATGCCGAATAGGGCAGTAACATGGCATAAGCCCTCACCATAATACCAATACAGCCCAACAATAGGGCATAAGCCCTCACCAATGAATGCATACAACACCGAAATGCAACAACATAATTGTGTCACTACAGGGCATAAGCCCTCAACATTACACCATACGACCATCATCATCATCATCATCATCATCATCATCATCATCATCATCATCATAATCATCATCATCATCATTATGAACATATTATGCAAAATAGTCTTACAACTTCATACAACATCTTCATATTTAAACACGACATTCATTATCGCATATCACACAATATGCATACAAATAGGCATAAGCATCCAACAAATAATCCTCCACTGTCAACAAAACTATTTTTATTAGATATAAAATATTTTTAGCTTTCCGTTGATCCAAACGGTGTGTTAAACAAACACCTGAGTCAAAAGTTATGGATTTTCAAAGTTTTCAAAAAATCTGTTCAGTACAATGGTGATTGATTAACTACATATTGGTAACCGGTTACACCCATGTAACCCAAAAATACTTCGCCTCTGTTTTATAAGGTAATCGGTTACCCCAAAATTTACACAGGGTAATCGGTTACCTCCAGAATGGTAACCGATTACACTTGGTTCAGTCTCCAAAATCTGCAACTTTTCAAAATAAGAATTTTACTTTTCTCAACCCAATGACTCAATTTTGTAACCAAAAATAAGTTCTTCAATACCGACAATTAGACATACATATTATACAACATTCTTATAAGATTTATACGATCAATTGCATCATTTCAACCACAAAAAATTCCAATAATTCATCAAACATTAAATCATACAAAAACAGAATTTATAGAACACAATAATATACAACCATGATAACCTAATCACTACCATAACCCATCATTATGCAGCCTATTATAGAATTAGAATCCCACCCTTATTTTAGATTGTCGATTCACTACAAGAAAAATCTGGTTTAGCCAGGGGATATTTTCTAGGGGAAAATCCCCTCACTAAATTAACATGCTGCTTGGGGTTAATCCCCTCGCAATACCAAAAAACAAAACAAATATATGATAAGCATTTGCCAGAGGCAGTCCGTGGTAAAATTCTTTTTGTCATTATTGTCTTTTCATTTGTAAGGGGTAGCCCCTGACAAATAAATTTTTGTCATTATTGCTTTTCCATTTGCCAGGGGCAGTCTCTGACAAATTATTTTTGTCATTATTGTTTTTTCATTTGCCAAGGGTAATCCCTTGCAAATATTTTTTTTGTCATTATTGTTTTTCCATTTGCCAGGGACAACCCGTGGCAAATTATTTTTAAAAAAATAGAATACGTATCTCACTCTTTCTCTTTTTCTTTCTCACTTTCTATTTCTCTTTCTCTTTCTCACTGATAACGAGAAAACATATCGTATAATTACCATGTTTTTTTACCGATTTTATATTTCATTAAGTCGTCTAACCCCCGATTATTCCGAGATTATTTGTCTTTTTGCAGGTATAACACTTGTCGACTCAAACCGATGAAAAAGGACAACATGAAGAAGGCTAGACGATAAACAAAGAGAAAAAGAATAAAAAAATACAAAGTTTGGACTTCTGGAACAGTGACGGTCGTCACGTCCCTGTGACGGGCGTAACACCCCCCCAACATAAGGAGACGCTCGTCACACACCACTGACGAGCGTAAGGCACTACTTCAGCGTGTGACGACCGTCACCCACCTGTGACGACCGTCACGCGCGTGAAGGTGGACGTTATGCATGGATTGAGACGTGGGCGTGAAGGGCAGACTCGTTCTCCCTTTTTCTACTGAGTCCCCTATTTTCTTGCCACCACTATTAGTGCTCCTATATTTTCTCCACAGAAGACTTCATCAAGAATTCAAAAACTGCTGATTTTTCCTATGCTATATATATGTGTACCAGTGCACAGTTCAAGGGTCGAAGAAATTTACTCAGAGCAAATATTATTTTATTTTACAGTTATTTTCCAATTTGCTTGTTTTGGAATTCTGTTTTCATTTTCTTGTAATTTTCATTCAAAGCCTTAGTTTCTAGTTTTAAGTGTTAATTCTTCTTTCAAGAATTAACACGAATCATTTACTGCAAGTCAAGCTCGAAGATTGGATTACTGTATTACCTCAAGATTACCATAGCAACTTTGATTCCAGGTTTTTTATATTGCAATTATTATTCATTCAGTTTTTATAATATGCCAATTATTGCCATGAATTATATTTTGAACTGTATTGCTGTTAAGTTAATTATGTCCGGCTAAATTATTAATACCGGTATGTGACCGTAAGAACTAAAAGAATTCAATGATACCTTGGCCAAAAATATTTATAAAACAATTTCTGGTTTCCAATTTCCAAGATTAATTTAACTATCCTTGTCACGAGAGTGAGAGGTTAATTAACACGATTTTGCCACGAGAGTGGGAAATTAATTAAGGCAAGAACCTGCATGCGAGAGTTGAGGTTCAACCCAGATAGTGGTAACGAAGCATTGATTTTTAAATACACGAGAGTGTTTTAATAAATTAATTAAATTCAAATTGTTTTCAAAAAGTGTTATTAAATTTAAAGTGCATCCACTAGGTTTAGTAGCATGACTTATTTCATAAACACGAGAGTGTATGTCTCAGGTTTTTAAACAATTAGCTTTTACCGAGATACTTTATAGGCCAAGCGATTCACCGAATTCCCTAAGTCCGATTATCACATACCGGTATAATTAGTACTACTACTTTTAACTAAACTGTTTCCCCCAAAAATTGAATATTCATCGTTTAGTTAGACAAATTGTAGCATTAGATCGTATGCGATTGATCCTCAGTCTCTGTGGGTTCGATAATCTTTTAAAACTAGAACGACTGAACTGTATACTTGCAGTTAGTATCCCGACAGACTTATAAAGTCCCGATCAAGTTTTTGGCGCCGTTGCCGGGGACTGGTAGTCAATTAATTACGATTCTTCTGTTGCGCGTTTAGACTAAGCAACAGACACCCTTTGTCGATTTGTATGACAAGGACTCGCTCACAAGGCGAACCACTTGACAAATCGATGGACGAACCTGAACGCATTCTTTCCGTAAGACGTGCAGTCAGGGATTACTGTTTAAATCACGCTATTCCTTTACCTAAACCAGAAATCAAGATTGATTCTGAAACTGATTCTAATTTTTCCTCTGAAACCGAAACCAATCCAGAATTAGACATGGCCGAAGAACAAAGGACCCGTCCACTGAAGGAGTACGCAGATCCATCACAACAAGAGCCCCATAACAGCATTGCTGCTCCAGCAATAAACCGAAACGATTTCGAGTTAAAGCCGTCATTGATATCAGCTATCCATCCAACAACGCCAATTCTCTGGAGATCCATCTGAGGATCCGAATGAACACCTTACAAAATTCGTTCAATTTGCCGACACAGTTATTGCAAATGGTGTTAGTAAAGATGCGATAAGATTACGTCTTTTCCCTTTCTCACTAAGAGATAAAGCTTGGGCTTGGTTGCAATCCTTGCCATCAAATTCCGTCACTACGTGGGAAGGACTGAAGATCGTATTCTTAGCACGATACTTTCCCCCAAGCAAGACCGCTGCACTAAGAGCCCAAATCAATGGATTTAGGAAGAAGGATACTGAATCACTATTCGATGCATGGGAGGGCTACAAAGATATGATGCGAATGTGCCCATATCACGGACTAGAAAAATGGATGATAATCCACACGTTTTATAATGGACTCTTATACAACACAAGACTATCTATAGATGCCGCCGCAGGTGGTACACTGATGGACAAGCCTTATGACGAAGCTAACCAACTCATTGAAAACATGGCTCAAAACCACTATCAGTGGGGAGGAGAAAGAACATCTGTGGAGAAGACTCAAACCAAAGGCGGGATGTACGAGATTAGTAGCCTAGATAAAGTTAATGCTAAGGTAGATGCTCTTACCCAAAAAATAGAAAGCTTGACCTTACCTCCTGCAGCTACCGTAGCTGCAGTTACCCCAAGCTGCGAAGTTTGTGGAGTACCTGGTCATGTTGGAACCGAATGTCAAATCTTAGCAGGAATATCAGCTGATCAGGTAAATTACGCTCAAGGAAATCCTTATGCCAATACCTATAATCCTGGTTGGAAGAATCATCCTAACTTCTCGTACAAGAGCAATAACGCTTTATATGCACCTGGCCAAGCACCTGTTGTACCCCCAGGTTATCAAAAACCCGCTGGTAATGTTCCTAAAATTCCTAAGAAATCTAACCTTGAAATCCTAATGGAAAATTTTATCGCTAATCAAGCCCAACAAAACAAAGAATTCCTCAATCAAAACGTTCACACCGGTGAACAATTGAAGCTATTAGCAAACAAGGTAGATGCCCTAGCTACTCACAACAAAATGTTAGAAACCCAAATCTCCCAAGTAGCACAACACCAAGCTAGTTCTGCCACACCTGCTGGTACATTTCCTGGACAGACACAGCCCAATCCTAAAGGACATGCAAATGCTATTACATTACAAAGTGGGACAGCCCTTGACGGACCGGTAGATCCTAGACTCCAAAACCCGACCATTTATCAAAAACCTGAAAAAGAAATAGAGAAGTCGAGAGATCAATCTGAAAATGTAGAGGAAGACGCGAATGAGAACAGAGAGGCCTCAGAAAAACCCTATGTGCCTCCACCACCATATAAACCACCAATTCCATACCCTCAAAGACTTGCAAAATCCAAGAACAAGGAACAATTCAAGAAATTTGTAGAACTTCTGAAACAACTAAACGTCACTATTCCGTTTACAGAAGCTATAACCCAAATGTTGTCATATGCTAAATTCCTAAAAGAAATATTGGCTAATAAGAAAAAAATCGTTGAAAACGAAACCGTCATGCTAACTGCCGAATGTAGCGCCATAATTCAAAATAACATGCCTCCCAAGCTAAAAGATCCTGGTAGTTTCTCCATACCATGTGTAATTGGAAAATCTGTCATAGACAAAGCTCTATGCGATTTAGGAGCCAGTGTCAGTCTAATGCCCTTATCTATTTGCGAGAAGCTCAAATTAGGCGACATGAGACCTACCAAGATGTCCCTACAACTAGCAGACAGATCAGTCAAATTTCCTGTTGGTATGCTAGAGAACATTCCTGTCCGAATAGGACAATTTTACATACCGACTGACTTTATAATAATGGACATCAAGGAAGATTCAAACATTCCCATCATACTAGGAAGACCATTTTTAGCTACTGCAGGAGCCATCATTAACGTCAAGAAAGGAAAACTTACCTTCGAGGTAGGAGAAGAAAAATTAGAATTCATTCTTTCCCAATTCTTTAAAGCCCCTGCTTTAGATGACTCATGTTGTCTCCTAGATATCATTGATGAATGTGTCAAAGAACTTGAATGCCAAGAGGACACCTACTCTGAGATGCTGAAAATTCAGACACCGACTATCCTTAAGAGCGAAGACTGGAAACAGGAACACTTAAATGCCAACCTAAGCGAATGTTTAGCCTTAACACTCGATCCTGACTCAACTAATAAGAAACCCGGTATAAAACTTAAAACATTATCTGAAGATCTTAGGTATGAATTCTTAGATAAAGAACTCAAACGACCAGTTATAGTCAATGCCGAATTAGGAGAGATCGAAACCGAAAAACTTCTTAGTGTGTTAAGGAAATATCCAACCGCGTTAGGCTATAATATCTCAGATCTCAAAGGAATAAGCCCTTCTCCCTGTATGCACCGCATTATGCTGGAGGAGGACTGCAAGACTTCTAGAGAACATAAAAGACGAATAAATCCTATCCTAAGTGAAGTCGTTAAGAAAGAAGTGCAAAAACTTCTAGAGGCAGGCATCATATACCCAATATCAGATAGCAACTGGGTCAGTCCAGTTCATGTGGTGCCTAAGAAAGGAGGTGTTACAGTTTTAACGAATACAAAAGGCGAATCGGTAGCACAACGCACTCAAACAGGATGGAGAATGTGCATCGATTATAGAAAACTAAACAAAGCTACGCGCAAAGACCATTTCCCATTACCATTCATCGATCAAATGCTCTAGCGTTTAGCCAAACATTCCCATTTCTGCTATCTTGATGGATACTCAGGATTCTTTCAAATCCCCATTCATCCTGATGATCAAGAGAAAACTACATTCACATGTCCCTATGGTACCTTTGCATACCGGAGAATGCCATTTGGACTATGTAATGCACCTGCAACTTTCCAACGATGCATGATGGCAATCTTCGCAGATTTTTTAGACGGAATCATGGAAGTATTCATGGACGATTTCTCTGTCTGTGGAGAGAGTTTCAACGGATGTTTAACAAATCTTGAATTAGTACTGAAATGCTGTGTTAATGTCAACCTAGTGCTCAACTGGGAAAAATGTCACTTCATGGTGAGACAAGGAATTGTGTTGGGTCACATTGTATCAAACAGAGGGATTGAAGTCGACAAAGCAAAGATCGAAATTATCAAAAACCTTCAACCACCCAAAACAGTTAGAGAAATACGAAGTTTTCTAGGACACGCGGGTTTTTACCGACGTTTTATAAAAGATTTCTCTAAAATCACCAAGCCACTAACCGAATTATTAATGAAAGAGGCTGAGTTTATTTTCGACGATAAATGCTTGAACGCATTCGAGACACTAAAAGAGGCCTTAATCTCAACACCTATTATGCAACCTCCTGATTGGAATTTACCATTTGAAATAATGTGCGATGCAAGCGATTATGCTGTAGGCGCAGTCCTAGGACAACACAAAGAAAAGAAGCTTCACACTATCTACTACGCAAGCAGAACGCTTGATCCCGCACAGATGAATTACGCCACTACGGAGAAGGAACTCTTAGCTGTGGTATTCGCATTGGACAAATTTCGTTCCTACTTAGTAGGCGCTAAAATCATTATTTATACGGATCATGCTGCGATCCGATACTTACTAAGCAAGAAGGACGCCAAACCGCGATTACTCAGATGGATCTTACTCCTACAAGAGTTTGACTTAGAAATAAAAGACAAAAGAGGAACTGAAAACGTGGTAGCTGACCATTTATCGAGATTAGATGGAATCCAAACCGAAAGTGTTCCCATAAACGAAGATTTCCCTTATGAACGCCTCATTGCCAAGCTAGAGACAAACCCTACCGACAGTTTAGATCCACACAATGAAACTTTCACAACTGCGGTAGTAAAATCCATTTGTACTAATACCACATTACCATGGTACGCTGACTTCGTCAACTATTTAGCTGCCGGTGTTTTACCACCTGATTTGACGTACCAACATCGGAAGAAATTTTTCCATGACCTTAAACACTACTTTTGGGATGAACCATTACTCTTTAAAAGAGGCGCCGATGGTATCTACCGTTGCTGTGTTCCCAATGATGAAATAAACAACGTCATTTCCCATTGCCATTCCGCCCCTTATGGTGGACACGCTAGTACATCAAAAACATGTGCAAAAATACTTAAAGCTGGCTTCTTTTGGCCTACCTTATGGAAAGACGTCCACGTAGCAATTATGAACTGCGATAGATGTCAATGCACAGGAAATATATCTAGACGTGACGAAATGCCGCAAAAAGGAATCCTCGAAGTAGAAGTTTTCGATGTGTGGGGAATTGATTTCATGGGACCTTTCCCCGTATCTTTTGGAAATAAATATATTTTGGTAGCCGTCGACTATGTATCAAAATGGATTGAAGCCATCGCCGCACCCACAAACGATACACGTGTGGTACTAAAACTATTCAAGAATATTATCTTCCCACGATTCGGTGTACCAAGACTAGTGATCAGCGATGGTGGCTCCCATTTTATCTCTAGAATCTTCGAAAGGTTACTTTCCAAATATGGCGTTAAACATCGCATAGCCACACCATACCATCCTCAAACAAGTGGACAAGTGGAAGTGTCAAATAGGGAGATCAAACAGATACTTGAGAAAACTGTAGCCACATCCAGAAAAGACTGGTCCTCCAAGCTAAACGATGCTCTTTGAGCATATCAGACAGCTTTCAAAACTCCTATCAGAACAACGCCGTTCAAGTTAGTTTATGGAAAATCTTGTCATTTGCCAGTAGAATTAGAACACAAAGCTTATTGGGCCATAAAAACCCTTAACTTAAACTATAAGAGTGCTGGCGAGAAACGAGTGTTAGATATCCATGAACTAGAAGAATTGCGTTTAGACGCTTATGAAAATGCTAAAATCTATAAAGAACGAACAAAAAAATGGCACGATAAGCGTATCTCGCGGAAAGACTTTAAGGAAGGAGACATCGTACTCCTATTCAACTCTAGACTGAAACTTTTCCCGGGAAAATTACGTTCCAGATGGTCCGGACCGTTCGAAATTAACAAAGTTTTCCCAAGTGGTGCAATAGAAATTAAAGGTAGTTCTATCGAACCATTCATAGTTAATGGCCAGCTCCTAAAGCACTATTTTAACGTCGGAAATATCGACTTCTCGGCTTATATTCAGTTAAGTGAGCCGCCTACCCTGCTACCTAACTGAATAGGTATTTACTGTCGAGCCGTCGACATAAAATAAAGGCGCTTCGTGGGAGGCAACCCATGTTTTACTTTAATTATTTTTCTGCTTTAACATGCTTTTATTTTTCTTTTCTTTTTCTTAATCTTTAAAACATTTTCATGATTGCATCTCTTACTCCTTTCTATTTTTATTCTGTTTTTATTTCTCCCTTTCATCTTTCTTTTTCTTTTTAATTTAACTTTGGCAATGTCCTAACCCGAAAATACTTACTTAATTTCCTTTTCTTTCAAACATTTTTCAAATATTTTCAGGGGGGTAATTCTTTTACTTTCACATTTCGCGCTATGGATTGTGCAAACTTCATGAATGTCAAATTGCGAAGCCGACACCAAAGAAGACGGTTTGCAGACTTGGGTGAACGAGAGATGTGTCCTACTATCTACGCAGATGATCATGCTATGGCTTCCCTTGGCATTCGTGAGAGTGTCATGTACTTGCTGCATCAGATTGGTTGGGACACTGCTCCTATCCGTAGACAGTTCTGTACCTACAAAAGGCTGACTCTTGAATTCCTAAGCACCCTGAGTTTCATTCCAAATCATGGGATGGGATTCAAATGTGGGTTGATCACATTCAGAATGTTTAACATGGATTACACTTATAACCTGCGGGAGTTTAGCCAGCTGCTTAGGTTCCCTTTTGGACCCGATGTTATCAGCATGACACAAGAGAACCTTTTGCCTGAATCTGATCTTGATTATTTCTGGGGAAGCATCGTTGGTAATAACCATCCTGAGCCGTCAGATCTGTACTCTGAATGCATTCATAACCCGGCTATCAGGTATTTCCACAAGATCATAGCCCACACTATCTTTGGCAAACAGCAGAATGTCACGTCTGTATCCCACGATGAGCTGTTTATTATGTATTGTGCATCCTAGAACCGTCTGGTGAACGGTGCAACTTATATGCTCGCTAATATGGAGCGGATCATCCAGACTCCAAATGCACTGATCTTGTTGGGTGGGTTAGTTACCATGCTGTCTAATGCAATTGGACTCCGCCGACCTATGCTCGGTTCTGCTCCGCTTTATGGAATAAAGCCGATGGATATTGCATTTTGTTTCAACACTAGCATGATCGGAAACCTTGGACCAGATCAATTTGACCTGCTAGTTAATCATCAGATCGTCCACCATTTTAAGCTTCCGGACCCAATCACCAGTGTGCACAACTAAGATAACTGGCTGTTTGACCTTCACCATCCTGCTTCACCACCCTCCTCACCATCTACAGTTGACATTTATGAGGTTCCAAACACTGCTAATGCTGATGAAGATCCTGCTACACCGCCAGGATACCATGAGTTCCCTGATCCTTGGGAATAACAGGCTACTTCCGCTGAGACCGCGACCCAGGCTCCTAAGACTACTCCACCTCCACCTGCTGTTACCCTGAACTCCCTACATGAGGCAATTACGGACATGCGGGGCGAGCTGACTTCTCTCAGGGTGGACTTCATAACCTTCATGGACTTGGTGACTGATCAGTTGGACTACATGCATCCGCATATGTTTCCGCCTCCCCGTGGCTAGAGTTGCCATTGTTCTTCATTTCATTCTCTCTTGCATTTTTACGTACAGTGGGGACACTGTTAAGTTTCAGTGTGGGAGGGATTTTTAGTTATTATTTCAATATTATCATTTTTTATTTTTAGTTACTTTGAAACAATTTGTCATGAATTTATTCAATTAAAGTTTATTTTAATTTTCATTTCTTTTCATTCCCAGTTTACTGTTTTATTTACTGTCTATGTTTATACGCAATGTTTCTATTTCATTATATACTGGTAATTAGCATTACAAATTTAATTATTATATCACCTTTATATTTAAAACTCTAATTAATTAAAATAATTAATTAAAATATTTCAAACAAACCAAAAAAAAATATAAATTCTTCAAAAACCAATTACCAAGAAAATAATAAACACATAAACTCCCCAACGGTCCTGTAACGTTCATCTTATTTATGACGCTGCCTGCGTTACGAGCGTCACACCCTTGTGACGAGCGTAACGCGCCTTTTTACCTCATGACGAGCGTCACACCCTTGTGACGACCGTCACGCAAACAGTGACCAGAACGACTATTGCAGGGAACCATTCCAACTTTCCCCTTTATAAACCCATTTCCTTCCTCCATTGTTACCACATCACACGAAAAACTACCCATTCACTCCATTTTTCTTCTAATTTCTAAACTCCCAACACCAAATTACCATCCTTACAATCTCCCATTCTCACATTCCCAAATCAAATCCTACCTCCACCATGGCAAACAACCCACACGCTCAAGCCATCAATTTCAGAATCGGCGAACCAGGGGAGAATCAACGAGCAAAGTTTCAGAAATTTCAACGTCGAGGTCTCCAACCCACAAGGTACGTTGACATCGACTTCCTAAGGAGTTTGGGACTACTCGAAAGTGTCCGCCGATTATTGCAAAGCGTGGATTTGTGGAACCTGTTCCGCGAACCAAGACCAATCTACGAAACTCTTACTCTTGAGTTCTTGAGTTCGTTTGTTTACCTCACTCCGCCGGGTGTCACAAATCAACTGTCAGGCGTGGCAAAATTTCGCATGTTTGGCGTTGAGCACGAGTTTCCTCAATCCGACATCGCGAGGCTTCTAGGATTTTGTTCAGACGAAGGTGCTCATTTTCGGGTACCGGATAGTTTTGGTGAGGAGGCTTTCAACTTGTGGCACAGTTTAACGAACATCCGTGCCAGATCCTACGACCACCTCAACGCCACCCACATTCACAATCCATCCATCCGCTACTTCCATCGCATCCTTAGTAACACGATCTTCGCCCGCGACAGCAACCATAAGCTCAACTCCAAGGAGCTCTTCTTTTTACATTGCGCGTTCACTGGGCAAAAGATAAATGCCGCCCCGTTCCTACTTGCTCACATCCACTCTATTTATGCTAGAGGTGGAAAAACTTTCTATTTCAGAGGGCTGGTTACTTCAATTGCCATTGGTCTGAATTACGGTGCTGCTCTCGTAACCTTGCCTTCTATGGCACCGACTTTTCTAACCTTGGATCACTACAAAGCCGCACACCTCATCTACGAGCGGGAAGATGGCAGATTCCACCCCGTAATCAGGAATACTGTCTATCAGAATATCATTTTGTCGAACAGGGACCGAATCGATCCAAGTAACCGAGCAAACTGGTTGTTCGACCCTGAAGTTCCCGCAGAGCCTGCACCTGCCCACGAAGACCAACCTGCAGCTGCCGCAGACGATATACAAGAAGAGTTGGATAGTGCTCCTCCTGTCCACGACATTCCAGGATCCTCATCTGCACCCCCTCCTATCAATCTTGAAGACATCCTTCGCGCCCTCCACATGCAAAACCAAATGAATGCGGCGCTTGAAAGGAGGCAAGCTGAGCAATTTGAGTCTCTGTGCGCCCAAAACGCTCAGATCTTGACTGGGCATCGCAACATGAATGAGAGGTTAGATGAGGCCCTGTCAGAGCTTAACGCCTTGAGGATAGATATGTACACCTTTGGCTTCCAAGACACCGACTCTGAAGCCACTCCTACCAGACGCTCTCGCACCAGGAGTAGAGGACGTGGTCACCAGTAGTCTTTTTTTAATTTCTATGTAATTTGTTATTTTTCTGTTTCATTTCTTTTCCTTTTGTTTTTGTAATTGTACTTCCCCGCATATATACCGCAACATTGAGGACAATGTTGGATTTTATGTGGGAGAGGTACCTTTCAATCTTTTATAAAACTAGTAAATTCTTACGATATGTCTCGATTCAAATTCTTCGCTTTATTTTGCCATACCGAAAATTTTTTATTTTCGCATCAGCCCGACATACCTATTTTATCGAAATCCCAGTTGAGGAAGCCGAAAATGACATAACAAGATCGATATGGTTCTGTCACCGTAGACTTCCTACTTACACGATCCGTTTCAATAACCATTATACCGATATCTGGAGTTTCAAGTTCTAGAAGTAACCCCTAGTAGTTTATACTAGCAGTCAACACCGTCTTGACACAAACCACGTGGAGAATCGATGAATATAAGTGTTTGATGCCTGATTCTAAAAATATCCTTCCTATCTCGCTGCTAAAAGAAAAGAAAATTTGTGTACCAAAATATACGGGCACATATAAGAGCTGACTAAATAATGAAGGAATCCAGTGTTGGTTGGTTCAGAGGTATCTGGTTCTGAACTCGGTAGGGCGTGCTACGGTCCGATCCCCCATAACCTCCAATTTGGATAACATATGTAGGGTTGCCACATTCATGTACCAGACCCCGTGCTAAAGGATAAAAGTCACTAACCAGTTACTCCACTACGTACGTGCTAAGACAAAGGGCTTAATGTGATTGCTCCAGAACGAAACCGGGTGAAGTAGATACGAGGAACTCCGGGCAGAGTTATAACGGAACTGTTGGATAGCTCGTTTAAAATGGAAGTCTACGGCTAAGCTTATTGCTTGCGTCATTAGCGTATCTTTAGTGTTTTACTCAAGTATTGGCCGAACCGACAAGGATTTCCCAAAACCACTTTAAAAATCCAAGGTATGTCATGCTTATGCGCTTGACAAAAACTTGTCTGACCTTTCAAATGACTATTTGCTTGAGGACAAGCAAAGGTTTAAGTATGGGGGAATTTGATAACGAGAAAACATATCGTATAATTACCATGTTTTTTTACCGATTTTATATTTGATTAAGTCGTCTAACCCCCGATTATTCCGAGATTATTTGTCTTTTTGCAGGTATAACACTTGTCGACTCAAACCGATGAAAAAGGACAACATGAAGAAGGCTAGATGATAAACAAAGAGAAAAAGAATAAAAAAAATACAAAGTTTGGACTTCTGGAACAGTGACGGTCGTCACGTCCCTGTGACGGGCGTAACACCCCCCAACATAAGGAGACGCTCGTCACACACCACTGACGAGCGTAAGGCACTACTTCAGCGTGTGACGACCGTCACCCATCTGTGACGACCGTCACGCGCGTGAAGGTGGACGTTATGCATGGATTGAGACGTGGGCGTGAAGGGCAGCCTCGTTCTCCCTTTTTCTACTGAGTCCCCTATTTTCTTGCCACCACTATTAGTGCTCCTATATTTTCTCCACGGAAGACTTCATCAAGAATTCAAAAACTGCTGATTTTTCCTATGCTATATATATGTGTACCAGTGCACAGTTCAAGGGTCGAAGAAATTTACTCAGAGCAAATATTATTTTATTTTACAGTTATTTTCCAATTTGCTTGTTTTGGAATTCTGTTTTCATTTTCTTGTAATTTTCATTCAAAGCCTTAGTTTCTAGTTTTAAGTGTTAATTCTTCTTTCAAGAATTAACACGAATCATTTACTGCAAGTCAAGCTCGAAGATTGGATTACTGTATTACCTCAAGATTACCATAGCAATTTTGATTCCAGGTTTTTTATATTGCAATTATTATTCATTCAGTTTTTATAATATGCCAATTATTGCCATGAATTATATTTTGAACTGTATTGCTGTTAAGTTAATTATGTCCGACTAAATTATTAATACCGGTATGTGACCGTAAGAACTAAAAGAATTCAATGATACATTGGCCAAAAATATTTATAAAACAATTTCTGGTTTCCAATTTCCAAGATTAATTTAACTATCCTTGTCACGAGAGTGAGAGGTTAATTAACACGATTTTGCCACGAGAGTGGGAAATTAATTAAGGCAAGAACCTGCATGCGAGAGCTGGGGTTCAACCCAGATAGTGGTAACGAAGCATTGATTTTTAAATACACGAGAGTGTTTTAATAAATTAATTAAATTCAAATTGTTTTCAAAAAGTGTTATTAAATTTAAAGTGCATCCACTAGGTTTAGTAGCATGACTTATTTCATAAACACGAGAGTGTATGTCTCAGGTTTTTAAACAATTAGCTTTTACCGAAATACTTTATAGGCCAAGCGATTCACCGAATTCCCTAAGTCTGATTATCACATACCGGTATAATTAGTACTATTACTTTTAACTAAACTGTTTCCCCCAAAAATCAAATATTCATCGTTTAGTTAGACAAATTGTAGCATTAGATCGTATGCGATTGATCCTCAGTCTCTGTGGGTTCGATAATCTTTTAAAACTAGAACGACTGAACTGTATACTTGCAGTTAGTATCTCGACAGACTTATAAAGTCCCGATCACTCACTTTCTTTATCCTATCTTCCCCCCCTCTCTCTCTCTCTCTCTCTCTCTCTCTCTCTCTCTCTCTCTCTCTCTCTCTCTCTCACTTTCTCTTTCTTTTTCTTACTCTTTCTCATTCTTTCTCTTTCTCAACTATATGGAAACACAAAAAATATGAATAACATGGAAAAATAGAGGAAGAGTGATCCAGATCTGTTGGTTGTGCGTGAAAGTTGAATCGCCGACGCAAAAGAAGTGTGTTTCAGAGTTGTTTCGGTTCTTCTAACTTCTTTTATTTTTTTTATACTTTTTTTCATTTTCTATTTTGATGGTTGTTATTCTATAATATTATTGATGTTGTGTTTTGTGTGATTGTTGTGTTAGATGTTGTATTAATATTTTGTGTGGTTAATATAATGTTGTTTCATCTTCTATCTTATGCTTATAATCTAATTTTTATTTTTATTTTTTTATGTTTTTTTAATCAATGAATTCATATAAAAGAGCAAGGAGTAAGAATTTGAAATAAATTTATAATATATTTTACAATAATATATAATAATTTTCTCTCTCTCATATATATATATATATATATATATATATATATATATATATATATATATATATATATATATATATATATATATATATATATATATATATATATATATGTGTTTAGTATAAAAAAATTTAGTATATATTAAAAATAGTTTATTTATATACTCTAATAATTATATTTATTATTTTATATTAATTATATATTTTGTCAGAGGTTTAATTCCAAGCAAATGATCTGTACTACTAGCCTGCACCTACGTATGCATGTTACAGATTTGAAAACCGTGATTGCATTTTACGAGGGGGTTCGTCCCTGAGAAATACGTGACGTGGAAAGCCCCTCGTAAAATAATTTGCGACCCCCTGTTTTTCTAGGAGAGAAGTCCCTCGCAAATTTTGCATTTGTGTGAGTTTTTGCCACTTGTGAGGGGATTATCCTCTGAAAAATTATATTTTTTGTTGTAGTAATTCTAAACTTGTAAAGTAAATTCCCTTACCCTAGCCTCAAATACACTCTTACGCTCTTCTCTCTTTTCACCTCAAGTTCTGTTCTTCTCTCTTTTCACCTAAGTTTTGTTCTTCTCACTTTTTTTTCTTTTTTATATTAACCTTTGAATCCTTAAATTTTAATTTCAACTTTACCCATGTCCACTTAATAATTATTTTAATTATAATTATATAATAATTATTCTTATTATTCTAATAATTAATAATAATAAACTAAAACACTAGACATTTCTCTACACCATTATGTCTCTATATTATTAATCATACACCCTAAATTTATTTATCTATAATTTTTAAAAGAACCACTTCTCCACAAAACATAACAACACATTCAGATGGTCATTGAAACACACAAAAACACCACATCACATAATTACTTAATTAAAATAATTTAAAAAAAACGGAGTGATACACACAGCAATTCACATGTTTAGAGATTAAACCTATTATTTTGCCGTTCCTTACAAAAACAAAAGGAAAAAACGAGCACAGGACACGACTATACTGTACACAACAATTTCGCATATAAAAATGAATATAATGTAAGTGTGACATATCTATCATTATGTACACGTACATGGTCCCCAACATTGATGATGATATACAGAACATTATTCTAAAGCTTTTATTATTTACTATCATAATAATAAAACAAAACCATGGTTTCCACCAAAACTAGTAGCTAGCTTCTTCATGCCACTGGTTTTTATAAAACTTATCACACACAACCACTTCTCACTTTATGGTATATAAAACTATCTTCACTCAATTATATCTTCAATCAAAACAAAATCAAGCTAGAAAGACTTCTTCTGTTTTTATCTACCTATTAGCCATACACTAATACAAGAAAGCTTATAAATTATTTCATGATGAGTTCAACAAGAAGAATTTGGACAGTTGCAGCTAGTGTTGGAGTTGTGGAAGCCTTGAAAGACCAAGGTTTATGCAGGTGGAACTATGGTTTAAGATTAGCTCAACATCATGTTAAAAATCATTTGAGATCTTTGTCTCAAGCAAAGAAGCTTTCTTCTTCTAATTCTTATACTACGGTTTCTAATAGATTAAAGGAAGAAGAGACAAGGCAATCGGAGGAATCATTGAGGACAGTCATGTACTTAAGTTGTTGGGGTCCTAATAATTAGAACCATTAATGTTTGTAACGTATATTGATATGTAAATTTTGATAAATGGAAGCGTTAAGAATATTCATAATTTTATGTGTGTTCTTTAGCATCATTTTGCATTTTAATTTCTCTGCTACATAAAAAATCATCTGGCTAAAAGTAGAGGATTCTGGTTTGGTAACTCTCATATGAATACTCAAACTACTTCTATGACTTTTTTTCAAAATCATCTTTTTCATCTCCGTATTATCAGGAATACAAATTCTGTCGCAGAATCTCAACACACCCTGGACATCTACTTTAAAATCATTGTCCTACTCCCAACCATCAAATCTACTATAACTTCACATCTAACTTCTTAGCCTCTTTAATATTATCTAAGAAATCATTGCTAATCTTCAACATTCCCAACATCACACTATGTGGTGTCATCTCATAAACTAAACTCATGTCTCTAAATTGTTTAATCAATTCTAATTCTCTAACCATCATAGCAGACATATGTAACAATTTCCTACTTAAAACATCTACCACAACATTAGCTTTTCCCAGACGGTAATTTAAGCCGAAATCACAGTCCTTTAATAGTTCTAGCCATCTTCATTGCCTCATATTCAATTCCTTCTGGTCAAATAAATACCGCAAGCTCTTATGATCGCTAAACACTTCAAATCTAGATCCATAAAGGTAATATCTCCAAATCATTATTACAAACACCTCTGCAACTAGTTCTAGATCAAGAGTATTCCTTTCATGAATCCTAAATTTCCTCGATGCATAAGCTACTACTTTACCATTCTGAATGAGATCACCACCTAAATCCATTTTAGAAGCATCATAATACACCACAAACGATTCTTCAGGATTAGGTTATATTAAAATTGGAGTCGTCGTCAATTTCTTCTTTAGCTCGGTAAAACTTTCTTCACATTGGATGTCCTACATAAATGCTTTGCCTTTACAAGTCAGTTGAGTTAACGTAAGTGCTAACTTAGAAAAGCCCTCAATAAATCTTCTCTAATAACCAGCCAAGCCCAAAAAACTTCTAATTTCCATAACTGATTTTGGAACTTCCCACTGCAACAGTGCATCCACCTTCGATAGATCTATCGCAATACCATCACCTAAAATAACATGACCAAGAAAACTGATTTTTGTTAACCAAAACTCACATTTTGACAACTTTTCATATAAGTTATTCTCTTTCAACACTTGCAATATAATTTGCAAATTCTCAACATGTTCCTCTTCTGATTTGGAATAGATCAAAAAATCGTCAATGAATACTACTACGAACGGATCAAAATAAGTGCGAAAGATACATTTCGTATACTCCATAAACACCCTCGGTGTATTAGTAACACCAAACGATATTACCGAATACTCGTAATGTCCATACCAAGTTCTGAAAGCTGTCTTCTGAATATCCACATCCTTTACTTGAATTTAGTGATAACCTGATCTCAAATAAATCTTGCTAAACACGCGCACCCATCAATCGGTCCATCAAGTCATCTATTCTCAGAAGTGGATACTTGTTTTTGATTTTTGCTTTATTCAATTGTCGGTAATCAACGCACAATCTCATACTACCATATTTATTTTTCACAAGCAACACCGGAGCTCCCCAAGGCGATACACTTGGCCTCATAAATTTCTTTTCAAGTAAGTCTTATAACTGCTTCTTTGACTCTATTAACTCAGATGCCGACATCCTGTATGGTGCCATAGAAACGGGTCTGGTACCAGGTACAAGATCAATAGAAAATTCAACTTCTCTTTCTGGAGTCACATATGGAATATCATTTGGAAAAGCTTCAGGAAAATCACATACTACTTGTAATTCATCGATTGCAGCCTGATTCTCAATAGATAAAAACGCCATTAACGAAAACACCTGAGCTTTATCCTGAATCAACTCATTCAACTGCCTAGCATATAAGAACCCAACTTCCCCCTCCTTGTCCGGAACAGAAAACTAAACAGATTTGTTGTAGCAATTAATATGAAAATAATTATATTCCAACCAGTTCATATCCAAAATCACATCCACACCACTCAGAGGTACACAAACTAGATCCACAACAAAATATTTGTCATAGATTTACAAAGGACACTTCAAACACACTAGAGAAGTAGTCACTGATCCCTTAGTTAGAGTATTGATAACCATCTCTCCATTCATAGAAGATAATACAAGACCCAACATTATTGTACAATCACCAACAATAAAACAATGTGTAGCACCAGTATCAATAATAGTAATTAAAGGAGTACTATTAATGAAACATATACCTCTGATCAATCAGTCTCTACTAGATGTCTGAGTCTCGGCTAAAGCAAACACTTTCCCACCAGATTGAGCTTGCTTTGGTTTTTGACACTGAGTACTGATGTGTCCCTCCTTGCCACAGTTGAAACATATTACTTCCTTATGTTTATATTCAGCTATCTCATACCCAACCTTACCACAACAGAAACACCTCTTCAGCTCACCAGTACATTCATTGCTTCGATGACCCAATTTACCGCATTTGAAACATTTGCGGTTAGTAGGGATGCCTCCCCCACTTGGCCTCTTACCATCAATAACTCTTTGTTTAACTTTTTCAGCTAGAGCATTGTAAGACTTACCATGATTCTATTGTTGCTTGCCTCTCCTATCATTTATGATCTTGTAGTGAGCCTTACTATCCTCCTCATAAATCCTACAACTATTCACCAATTCTGGAAATTTCTGAATCTGCTGATATCCAATTGCCCGCTTGATTTCCGGATGCAACTCATTCTCAAACTTGACACACTTTGAAAATTCAGTAGTCGTCTCACTATAACGAGGATAGAACTTTTCCAGATCCACGAACTGGATAACATATTCATTCACCATCAAATCTTCCATTTAATTTCATAAATTCAATTTCTTTCTTCCCGCAGACATCTTCTGGAAAGAACTTCCTAAAAAATCCCTGCTCAACACAACCCACATAATCTCTTCACCTTCACCATCCAGCCTCTAGATAGTGCCAATCCACCAGTCATCAACTTCCCTTGCCAGCATGTGTGTATCAAATCGCACCTTATGTGCCTCAGAATAGTCCATAACCCTAAAGATCCTCTCGATCTCCTTGAGCCAAGTTTGCGCTCCATCAGGATCATACCTACCCTCGAACATAGTCGGATGGTTCCTCTGGAATATCTCCAAAATGTAGGATTCATCATTCACACAAGCATTAGGCTGATTTTGCACTGCCTGAGCCATAGCCTGCAAAGCAGCAGCAAGTGAAACATCGTTTCTTCCAACCATTTCTCTGTTTCTCACCATAACATCAAACAATGGTTAGAAGAAACTCATTGAAAATATTCAACCATCACTCTATAGTATTGACTCAACAACCTGGCCGGACGGATCAAGCTTCTCTGATACAACTATATAACACCCTAATTCAACCCCGCATAAATATAAATTAAATTAGAGTAAATTAAACCATCAAATTATAATTAGGATGCCGCATATTACAAAAACATGCACGACTACTCATAATATATAAACGATATATAACACCATCATAGGTAAACTGAAACAACACAACATATTGTTCAGTTTCAAATTTTATTAAGCGGCAGAATAAAATCATAATTTAGAATATAAATGAATTCTTTAATAAGAACAACAAACCACGTTTTCTAAAACATCAAAGGTTCTTAAGACTCCGACAACAAATTAAAATAAACAAAATTAAAGTAGCGTTCATCCCCTCTAGTGTTACGTATCATAGCACAACACTGACTCGAAATAAATGACGAGTAACTTCGTCTACTACACATCACCTGCATGTTACCAACGTATAGGTAACATTCAAACTTAAGGGGTGAGATATCATAACTATATAAAAGCATGCATAATAATAAGTAGATAGAAATTTATTACGCATAGTCATACATCCTTCATCTCACAACTCCACATCATTTTACCATAATCACTCGGCATATTAAATATATAACATCAACATAATACGACATCAACATACATCCTCCACATAACACAAATTCAACATGCATCATCTACATAATACACCATCAAGTTAATAATTATAATGTTATACAACGAGACTGACATCGATTCAATGCATGAGATATCAACAGAGCATAATTCCTCATCAATATGCCAAATAGGGCAGTAATAGGGCATAAGCCCTCACCATAATACCAATACAGTCCAACAATAGGGCATAAGCCCTCACCAATGAATGCATGCAACACCGACATGCAACAACATAATTGTGTCACTACAGGGCATAAGCCCTCAACATTACACCATACGACCAATATCATCATCATCATCATCATCATAATCATCATCATCATCATTATGAACATATTATGCAAAATAGTCTTACAACTTCATACAATATCTTCATATTTAAACACGACATTCATTATCGCATATCACACAATATGCATACAAACAGGCATAAGCATCCAACAAATAATCCTCCACTGTCAACAAAACTATTTTTATTAGATATAAAATATTTTTTAGCTTTCTGTTGATCCAAACGGTGTGTTAAACAAACACCTGAGTCAAAAGTTATGGATTTTCAAAGTTTTCAAAAAATCTGTTCAGTATAGTGGTGATTGATTAACTACAGATTGGTAACCGGTTACACCCATGTAACCCAAAAATACTTCGCCTCTGTTTTATAAGGTAATCGGTTACCCCAAAATTTACACAGGGTAATCGGTTACCTCCAGAATGGTAACCAGTTACACTTGGTCCAGTCCCCAAAATCTGCAACTTTTCAAAATATGAATTTTACTTTTCTCAACCCAAAGACTCAATTTTGTAACCAAAAATAAGTTCTTCAATACCGACAATTAGACATACATATTATACAACATTCCTATAAGATTTATACGATCAATTGTGTCATTTCAACCACAAATAATTCCAATAATTCATCAAACATTCAATCATACAAAAACAGAATTTGTAGAACACAATAATATACAACCATGATAACCTAATCACTACCATAACCCATCTTTATACAGGCCATTATAGATTTAGAATCTCACCCTTATCTTAGATTGTCGATTCACTACAAGAAAAATCTTGTTTAGCCAGAGGATATTTTCCAGGGGAAAATCCCCTCACTAAATTAACATGTTGCTTGGGGTTAATCCCCTCTCAATACCAAAAAACAAAAACAAATATATGATAAGCATTTTCCAGAGGCAGTCCGTGGTAAAAATTTTTTTGTCATTATTGTTTTTTCATTTGTAAGGGGTAGCCCCTGACAAATAATTTTTTGTCATTATTGCTTTTCCATTTGTCAGGGGCAGCCTCTGACAAATTATTTTTGTCATTATTATTTTTTCATTTGCCAAGGGTAATCCCTTGCAAATATTTTTTTGTCATTATTGTTTTTCCATTTGCCAAGGACAGCCCGTGGTAAATTATTTTTTGAAAAATACAATACGTATCTCACTTTTTCTCCTTTTCTTTCTCACTTTCTATTTCTCTTTCTCTTTCTCACTTTCTTTATCCTATCTCCCCCCTCTCTCTCTCTCTCTCACTTTATCTTTCTTTTTCTTACTCTTTCTCAACTATAAGGAAACAAAAAAAAATATGAATAACATGGAAAAATAAAGGAAGAGTGATCCAGATCTGTTGGTTGTGCGTGAAAGTTGAGTCGCCGACGCAAAAGAAGTGTGTTTCAGAGCTGTTTCGGTTCTTCTAACTTCTTTTATTTATTTTTATACTTTTTTTTCATTTTCTATTTTGATGGTTGTTGTCCTATAATATTATTGATGTTGTGTTTTGTGTGGTTGTTGTGTTAGATGTTGAATTAATATTTTGTGTGGTTAATATAATATTGTTTCATCTTCTATCTTATGCTTATAATCTAATTTTTATTTTATTTTTTTATGTTTTTTGTATCAATGAATTCATATAAAAGAGCAAGGAGTAAGAATTTGAAATAAATTTATAATATATTTTACAATAATATATAATAATTTTCTATATATATATATATATATATATATATATATATATATATATATATATATATATATATATATATATATATATATATATATATATATATATATATATATATATATATATATATATATATATATATATATATATATATATATATATATATATATATATATATATATATATATATATATATATATATATATATATATATATATATATATATATATATATATATATATATATATAGTATTTGATCTTACATGATCAGAATTGGACCGTCACAGCTGGCTCGAAATGGATTTGAATGAGATGGGGGGGTACTTGCAAGACACTCCGATGATAAAATGAGAGAAGAAATGGGCAGACAAATAGTATGTAGGTGCATAACAAATGAATACCTGACCCTCTTGAAGTAGAGGGTATTTATAGCCTCCAGCGTTGGGCCAAGGTCCCTTTATTGGGCCGACCAGAGCTGGCCCAACAAAGAGACTTCCAGGTTCCACGTGTGTAGTGGGGACCCGCACGTGGTCCCCTTCCTGGGTGGTGCTCTGCGAAGAATGAGGAAGAACGAAGACGCGGTCTTCCCGGAGCTCTAAGGATTCCGCAACATCCGGAGGGGACTGAGTCTGCCCTACGGGGAGGATGCTCGAGCAAGGCTCGAGTTGGAGTACCCTCGGTCGGGGACGCTGCTCGTTGCAAATAGCGGCAGGCATAACTGTTGTGGCCTATAACTAGGTATGCTCGGGGCATTCTGATTCCGAGCATAGCTCGAGGAAATGCTTGGATATGGGCCTTTACTTGTGTTTTGGGCCAAGGCAGGCCCAGTCCAGAACAAGAGCCCCCCAAGTCGTTGTTCCTGGCATAGGAGTTATGACTTGATCTCAGTTTGCTCTTTCACGGGGACCTTGTGCCTGATTCAGGACTTTCCTTTTCGAGATGTACTCGAGGATCGCTCGCGGGGATGCTTCAGCTACGTCCGTCGGACACGTGGCGTAGTCATTGGAAATCGCAACGCCGCCCTAGTAAACAGGGCCATTATTGTCTAGGTGAGTAGGTGTCGAGGACGGGGGTGGTTCGTGGTTCCCCGGTGCGACATTTCACATTCCACGTCATCTCTATAAATATGATCCCTGGGCCCATAGTATGTTTCACCTCTTCACGCCCCCTACCCTCTCTATTTTTACAGTCGTTGGTTCCCGTAACACCGTTGAGACCGCTGCGCCGTTCGCCGTCCGATTACTCCCACCACCGTTGTTTCTACGCATCTTCTTCCAAGTAAGTATCCTTTCTTCCTGCTTCCCTGTGTTGTAGTCAGTTTTGATGATGTTTTGATAATAGAAACCTGTATCTGGAAGTTATGCCCGGTAGATTTAAGCGCGCTAGGCGCCTGACTCATGGTTGTGCTCGAGACGCTCATAAGTTCAGGCAAATGATTCATGATCTTGCCTGCTATACTCATATGTTTGGTCGGTAGAGTCATGAATTTGATCGGGATATTCATCCTTTAGGTAGTATGTAGGGTAGTCTCCTCGCAGTGTTCTAGCATCGGGTAAGCGAAATTATGAACTTGGTCGCGTGATTCAAGATTCGCCCGGGGCGCTCATGTTACGCTCGTGCCATTTATGATTGATGCGTGGTTGGCGCTGGGTTGTCGGTGTTTGGTTGAGATCCACTTGTTTCTCATTTCCCCCGCGAATGGCTGTAGTTTCGATCTGAGCATTGCGTACTTCTCCCCGCCTTTATGGCGAGCACGCGGATTTGCTGTCGAATTCATCGGTTTCCTGTACTTTATAGGTAAATAGCCGACAACCCATAGTCCTCGAGACGTAATGACGTCGAGGATACAAGCACAGCAGAAGAGAACATTACCCTGGTCGACACTATCGACGACCCCACACTGGACTGGGTGGGCGCTGAGCCCCGGGGAATTGCTTCGGTGTACAGCCATCGCAGCAGACGAGCTTATACTATCGTCGAGTACGGCGTTACTCAAGAAGGATTTCAATGGAATTTTAAAATAATAAGGCTGACGAGTGATGCTCGCATCTGCTCGGAGTTCACTGAAGATGCGTTCCCCATGTATGAGATTATATTCAGGGATCTTGGTCTTCGGTTGCCTTTTAACGACTTCCAGGTTGGGGTGTTCAATCATCTGAACTTGACCCTCTCGCAGCTCCACCCCAACGCGATTGTCTTTCTACGGGCATTCGAGCTAACTTGCCGTTTCCTGAGAATTGGGGCGACGATTCCCCTGTTCTTCAGGGTTTTCCATCTGCAACGCCAGTCTCGAGGAGGCAAACATAGTTGGGTATCCCTTAAGAAGTCGAAGAGACTGTTTAGGATGTATATGGACTCGGTGAGGGATTTTAAAGATAAATGGTACATACTGCAGCCGGCCATCCAGACGGCCCTAGAGTCTTTATTCGAGCCGGCCATTGTGGTCAACGAGGACGGGGAGCCCATTTTGGATGTTGAGGGTAGTTCCGTAGTCGGGCAGATTTCCAGGTTCCCTATTCATTGGTGTTCGGGTCATTATGACCATGGTCCCGGGCACTATCATACCCTGACAGGGGGTATGAGTTCCGAGGATGAGGAGGCTTATGCCGTCCTTTGCAAGTTTGTTGATGGCTTTTTCCCCAATCGATGGGTCACGAGGGAAGGGGATGACATTCTTGATGAGGATGGCTACCCGACGTTCAAGGCGCGCCCTATAAATACCAAGGCACTCGTTGAATGCCAATCCTATGGGCAGGCTGTAGATCTCTTAGGTTTCTTGCTTTTGCTCTTATTGTAATTCCTTTTTAACTGCCTTTAATTGTTCGTAGCTAACCCTGGTTCACTCTCCTTATAGGTCACATGGCGGAACGTCGAGAGAGGTTGCTGAAGTTGATCCAGGATAAAAATATAAGTAAGAGACTGGTGAGACCGCAGCAGGCCACGCGGATAGGCCCGCCTGCTGACTCGGGCAGAGACGGATCCAGTGGGTCCTCGGGTTCTCCCGACGCCGATCGACAGACTGAGCTGATCAGCAGGAAGAAGGGTCGGCCAGAGGGCGGAGCGGAGACTACTGATGAGCCTGTAGCTGCCCAGGCTTTTGGCTTACCGCCTTGCTTTGTGGAGAAGGATTTATTCGAGGGGTTTCCCGTGGCCATGTCCGATAACAAAGCCGACATCATTAAGCGGCTCGACAAGGAAGGTCGGAGGAAACACCTCGCCGCTAGCATGGTCAGTGTGGTGAAAATGGCCGAGATGGCTGTGATCCTTGCAGGGGAAGGACCAGATTCTACGGACCGGGTTAGGGAGTTGGAATCGGAGAAGGCGGCTTTTACGGCCAAATTTCACAAGTTGAAGGTGGCCCTCGAGCGGTCCGAGGAGATGTTTCGTGAACAGGCCGACTTACTATCGGGGGAGAAGGAGAAGGTCGAGAAGGCTCTTGAGGAAAGGGATTACCTCCAACTCGACAAGGAACAACTGGAGAGCGACAACCAACGGTTGTCCAGGGAGATTGAGGAGCTGAAAGCTGCTATGCTTCCCGCTGATGACGAGCCAGAGGAGATAGCCTATTTGCGTACACACTCAGATTTGGTTGCTCGTATCCATCTCCTCGAGTCAGATTGTGTTGGTGCCTTAGCCGACGGGTTCGAGACTGCGGTGAGTCAGCTGTCCGTGCTAAATCTGGGCCTGAACACCGAGGGAGTTGGGTTTCTGTCTCAGATTATTGACGACCAGGTTGTGCCTCATCCTGATTCTCCAGATGTGGACGCCAGTAACCCGGGGAATGCTTAGCTTCTAGTTATTGTTTGGGCATGCATGCCCGTATATTGATTTTTGTTTGTTTTGGGGGCCTACATGCCCGTGTACATCTTTGGGGCCTGCGCACCCGTGTTTATTCTTGATTTCTTTTGGTCGTCGTGCCATGGATTGTAAATTTGAACATCGTCGGCCTTCTTGGTCGGTTCACCATTAATCCGTTTTATGCATGTTTTTGTTTTGCAATAATCTGCTCGTATCTAGGCGTATGCTCGACTGTTATTTTCGTAACGAATATTTTGATAAATTTTTGCGCTCGAGCGGAGATATCCTTTTGACCCCTTTGATGGTTCGACACACTTCGAAATGCGTCAATTGTGTGGAGTGGAGCCCGCATGTCGGACATATGACCCAAATCGGGATCCTACGCTCTCGGTGTGAACTGCCCATCGCGAGCTGGGTGTTCTGTCATATGGGTACTTCAACAGTGGAGCTCGATCGAGGTGTCCCTGCCGGGAATTTTTGTTCGGCTTATTGGGTGAACAACGGTATGCCACTCGGTGGTTGGTAGGTCGGGTCCGTACCTCGACTCGCCTACGTGGTCGAGACTTTCCCTTTGTTGGCTAAGGGTGAATATTCGACGGCAAAAGTCCATAGTGGTTGAGGGCTTTAGCTATAATACTGTTTTAGCTTAGCAGCATTCCAGGGTCGTGGTAACGGTTCTCTGTTTAACTGCTCGAGGTAATATGCTCTGGTGCCTGTAGCGCCTTGAACGCGGTAGGGTCTTTCCCAGTTTGCGGCCAATTCCCTTCGCGTGAGTCTTTCTGGTTTCTTCGCAAGACTAGGCTGCTGAAATGGAACTCGCGTCTGATGACCTTATCATCGTGACGCATGGCTAATCGTTTATTCAAAGTGGCCTTGCGCAGGGCTGCCCCCGATCGAATCTCCTCGACCAGGTCGAGTTCGTCCCTAAGGGCTTCGTCGTTTATTTCTTCGTCAAGAGGCATCTCTGTCCGCCTGGAGGGTTCCCTGATCTCTACGGGGATGACGACCTTGGTGCCGTATGTTAGTCGAAAATGGGTCTCTCCTGTCGTCGAATGGGGTGTGGTGCGGTAAGCCCATAAGACGCTACGTAGTTCCTCGACCCACCCCCTTTTTGCTTCGCCTAGTCGACGCTTAAGTCCTTGCAGGATGACCCTGTTGGCGGCCTCGGCTTGCCCGTTAGTTTGGGGATGCTCGACTGAGGTTAAATGTTGTTTGGTCCCAAGTTTGGCGACGAAGCTTCGATAGCCTTGGTCGGTGAATTGGGTACCGTTGTCTGTGACCAGCGCCTTCGGGACTCCAAATCGGGCGAGGACGTTTCGTTTGTAGAAGCGGAGGATGTTGTGGGAGGTGATTTTTGCAAGGGCCTCGGCCTCTATCCATTTCGTAAAGTAATCCACGGCCACAATAAGGAACTTGTTTTGGTACGTCCCTTATACGAATGGTCCGAGGATATCCATCCCCCATCAGGCAAATGGCCACAGGGATGAGAGTATGTTCAGCTCGTGTGGGGGAGCGAGATGCATGTCGGCGTGTTTCTGGAACTTGTCGCATTTTTTGACGTGGTCTTTGGTGTCCTGTTGCATCGTCGGCCAGTAGTACCCTGCTCATAGAGCCTTCCTTGCTAGGGACTTGCCGCCCATGTGCTGGGCGTTAATACCCTCGTGAATTTCCTGTAACACCTCAGGTGTTGTGGATTCGTCGATGCATTTTAAGAGTGGGATGGAAAATCCTCTACGATACAGTTTGTGCTCGATCACCACGTAGGAACATGCTCGTCGTTTGGTCGCGGCCGCCTCTGTTCGGTCTAGAGGGAGTTCGCCCTTCGTCAGGAAGTTGAACACCGGGGTCATCCAACACGAAGTGTCTCCGATGGCATTCACCTCGAGAGGGATCGAGGTTTTTTTGATGCTTGGGCGGGATAGGGATTCTTGTATGACGGATTTGTTCCCGCCCTTCTTTCTGGTGCTTGCGAGCTTCAAAAGTATATCGACCCTTGTGTTTTGCTCGCGCGGGACATGCGATATTTCTTATCGGTCGAACTTCTTCATGTATTTCCTGACTAGGTTTAGGTATTCGATGAGGCTGTTGTTTTTATCCTGGTAACTCCCCTGGACTTTGGAAGCAACGAGTTGAGAGTCGGTGAAAATTTGTACTTCACGTGCCCCTAGGTCCTCGGCTAGCCTCAGTCCTGCGAGCAAGGCCTCGTATTCTGCTTGGTTGTTTGAAGTTGGGAAAGAGAGGGTGAGCGAGTGCTCGATCACCACACCTTCCTTGTTTTTTAGGAGGATCCCCGTGCCGCTTCCGGATGAACTAGACGCTCCGTCGACGAAGATGGTCCACCTGTGTTCTTTCTCTGCGGGGGGGCTGTGAGCGGTCATTTTTGTGACGAAATCGGCCAGAGCTTGTGCCTTTAGGGCTTTCCTGCTCTCGTATTGAATGTCGAACTCAGAGAGTTCCAAGGACCACTTCAACATTCGACCTGCCATGTCTGGTCGACCTAAGAGTTGTTTCACTGGCTGGTCAGTTCATACTATGATCGTGTGCGCAAGGAAATAGTGTTTGAGTCTCCTCGCTGCGTTGACAAGGGCTAGAGCTACTTTCTCTATCAATTGGTATCTGACCTCGGGCCCATGCAGCGCTTTTCTCGTGAAATAGACGAGCTTTTGTCCGTCGGATGTCTCGCGAATGAGAGTTGTGCTGATGGCTTCGATCGAGATGGCCAAGTACAAGAACAAAGGTTCCCTGTCAACAGGTCGTGATAGCACGGGCCGTTGGGATAGACTTTGTTTGAGATGGAGAAACGCCTGCTCACATTCCTCGGTTCATTCGAAGGCTGCTTCTTTGTGAAGGAGCTTGAAGAAGGGGAGGGCGTGCTGAGCAGATCTCGTAACGAAACGGGATAACGAGGTGAGCATGCCGTTCATGATTTGTATGGATTTTTTCGATGTGGGTGTGGGGAGGTCGGAGAAAGCCCGACATTTGTCGGGGTTGGCTTCATATCCTCGTTCTGTCAGGTAGAAACCGAGGAATTTTCCCGCCTTGACCCCGAACGTGCACTTCTCGGGGTTAAATCTCATCTTGCATCGTCTTGCTTGAGCAAAGACTTCTTTGAGGTGAGCGGCGTGGTCGGTGTCTGCTCGGGATTTGACGATCATGTCGTCCATATACACCTCGAGCATGTCCCCGATTTGGTCGTGGAACACTTTGTTCATCATACGTTGGTATGTTGCCCCTGCATTTTTTAGACCAAAGGGCATCACGTTGTAGTAATAGTTGCCCGAGCTGGTCATGAAAGCAGTGCAATGCTTGTCGCTTACAGCCATTGGGATTTGGTTATAGCCTGAATAGGCATTCATAAACGACTGTATTTTATAACCGGCCGAGTTGTCGACCAACATATCTATGTTGGGTAAAGGAAATGCATCTTTCGGGCATGCCCGATTGAGATCAGTATAATCAACATACATTCGCCACTTTCCATTATTCTTTTTGACTAGTATAACATTTGACAGCCAGGTTGAATACCGGGCTTCAGAAATAAAATTTTCCTCTAGGAGGTCTTTTACATCTTTTTCAGCAGCCTCCGTTTTCTCCGGAGATTGCCTACGCCTATGTTGTACTACTGCCCTAGCGGTTGGATCTATGGCGAGGCGGTGACAGGCGACCTCGGGGTCGAGTCTGGGCATCTCTACGGCGCTCCACGCGAATAGGTCCGCATTCTCGCGCAAGCAGGCTTTGATTTGCTTCCTTGCCAAGTCGGGGAGGCCGGTGCCGATCTTCACTCCTTTTCTTGTGTCCTCGCCAAAGGGGACGAGTTCAAAGTCCCCGTCCGGGATTGGTCGGAGGGGGACTTACTCTCCACTGAGAGGCTCATCCTGGTCGAAGCGGGTGTCCAGGGATATTGAGTCGACCTATGGAGGAGTTTTCTGCTCTTCTATCTTTGCAGGCTCTGTCCTCTGAGACTATGGTCGTGTCGTCGTAGCTCTCTTGGCGGGCCTGGTCCCGGTGTCGACCGTATCGCGTCCCTTGGATGCTGCATTGAAACACCTTCGGGCAGCTTCCAGGTCCCCTTGGATGGTGGCGACCCGTGCCCTCTTGGTGTAAAACTTCATCTTCAGGTGGACGGTAGAGGGTACCGCTGTCAGTTCTGCCAGTGTCAGCCTTCCCAAAATTCAGTTGTAGAGGGAAGGGCAATCAACGGCAAGAAAATGCACCTTAACTTGCCTCGTCGCTGTATCCTCGCCGAACGTGACCATGAGTTCGACATATCCCGAAGGTTTAGAAGTCGAGTCGTTAAAGCCCTGCAGGTCTGACCCCACATAAGGTGAGAGGTGTGAGTCGTCGAGCTGCAGGGTGCAGAATAGTTGGCTGTACATTACATCGACGGAACTCCCTTCATCAACGAGGACGCGGTGCAAGTCAAAGTTGGCCATCCTCGCTCTTATCAGCAGAGGAATCACCACGTTGGGGGCCCCTCCGGGGAGCTCTTCGAGATAAAAGGTGATAGGTTCTGACCTACCCTTTACCCTTTCAAAGGTCACGGTCTGAGGAGGTGCCGCATCGAATAATTCGTCCAACTTTCTCTTGGCTGAATTTATGGTCAGGTCGTTGAACCCTCCACCATTGATGACCATGGCGGAGGGAAAGTGCTCCCACCTGCTGTGCATCGACAGTGGTTCTTGCATGTGTTCGGGGACGTAGAAGTCCTCGAGTCTGGTGACGGAGAAGGCGGTTTGGATGGGTACCGACTCATCAGATGGTCGGGCATTCTCCTCTGTTTCTCTTATCTTACAGGCGTCGCAACGAGGAGCATCGTTTAGCCGGTATTGGGCGAGTCTCCCCCCTTTTATGAGGGTCTCGATGGCGTCCTTGAGGTAGACGCAGTATTCAGTCAGATGGCCATGGCTCCTATGGTACTGACAGTATTTGCTCCTGTCCAGCCCGGGCTTGGCAGGAGCTGGTCGGGGGCGCTTGACGCTGCCATCTTTGAAATTTGTACTGGCACACTCCGCCAAGATGCGCTCGTGGGAAGCTGCGAGTGGAGTGTATTCTGTGAAACGCCCCGAAGGTCCCCTCTGTTCTCGGACGTCCCGGGGTTTATCATCTTTTCTTTTCTCCCCGGTTCGTCGAGGAGGAATGGCTTCTTGGCGTGGGTTACTGCTGGATCCGCGAGTCCTGGGGTCACATGCTCTGTTGGCCGCTTCCCTTTCCTCATAGTCCATATAGGCCCTGGACTTCTCTTGGAGAGCATCGAACGTTCGGGGTGGTTCGATGCCCACTGCTTTCCTGAATTCTGTGCCGGGGAGGAGGCCCCTCTCCAGCAGGTATCTCTTCATGTGGTCCGTGCAGGGGACCTGGATGGCTTTGCGGTTGAAGCGGTTGATGAATTCTCTCAAGGTCTCATCCTGCCTCTGGATGATGGCCTCGAGCGTCGCTTCGGTCTTTGGATGTTGGCGTGACGCAATGAACGAGCTTATGAATTGGTTTTTCAAGTTTCGCCACGAGGTGATTGACCCCTGGGCGAGACCCTTGTACCAATCCATTGCCGCTTTCCCGAGGGTCGTGGGGAACAACCAACATTTGATTGGTCCCCCGAGGTTATGGTAGTGCAGCATAGCTTCAAACCCGTCTATGTGATCGACCGGGTCAGCGACTCCATCATATTCTTTCAGGTGTGGAGGCTTCTCCATGCCCGGGGGAATGGGCGCCTCCATGATAGCTTGTGATAAGGGACCGCGGGGGTCGTCCTCATCACTTTGCTCAGGGGAGAGGGACGGGGACCTGATATATTGTCGGTCACGATGGCCCTAGTCGCGCTGGACGTTCCTCGAGCGATGTGTCTGTTGGTATGTCCCTCCGTATCTGTCTCCGGGATGCCTTGGTTCTTGCCATGAAGGGCCGTGGTCGCGCCTCCCGGCTTCGATGATTGGTTTTCTCTCTAAGGCGGGTCTCCGCCCAGGTGGTCGGGGCGACGGGCTTCGAGAGATATCGCGGTCCTGTCTCCGCGGGGAAGATCGGGGACGTTCCTCCGTTCTTCGAGGAGGTGGAGATTAAGGCTTCCTGTGTCTCCTCGGGGGCCTTCTGTCATCCTCTAGCACCCTCAATCTTTCCCCTTGGGCAAAGATGAGGTAGTTGGTCTCGTTGATTGCTGCAAACAGTGCTCTGGTCGTGGCGTCTTCCCCAGCGGGGACAGGGACCTCATGGAATTGGGTGGCTAGATAGTTGGGGGGAGCTGGATTGTCTTCTTCGAGCGGAGGAGGGATCGAGGAAGATGAAGCCGTGGCTCCGTCCCGGTAGTTTGAGGGCCCGGGGATGACGCCCCCGGGAAGTATATTATGGTCGGGGTTGCCGGCGTTGTCGGGGCCACCGTTCTTGTTAGTGAGATTGTTGTTAGCATCGACGACGCGAACGTTCTGGTCGTCCCGAGTTTGGTCAGCCATGATGGTGGAAGATGGTTTTAGCTTTTGGTCTTTGAAGGTTTGTAAGACGGGGAAGCTTAGTTTCCCACAGACGGTGCCACTGATCTTACCTGATCAGAATTGGACCGTCACAGCTAGCTCGAACTGGATTTGAATGAGATAGGGGGGAGGGGGTACCTGCAAGACACTCCGATGATAAAATGAGAGACGAAATGGGCATGCAAATAGTATGTAGGCACGTAACAAATGAATACCTGACCCTCTTGAAGTAGAGGGTATTTATACCCCCCAGCGCTGGGCCAAGGTCCCTTTATTTGGCCGACCAGAGCTGGCCCAACAAAGGGACTGCCAGGTTCTACGTGTGTAGTGGGGACCCGCACGTGGTCCCCTTCCTAGATGGTGCTCTGCGAAGAATGAGGAAGAACGAAGACACGGTCTTCCTGGAGCTCTAAGGATTCCGCATCATTCGGAGGGGACTGAGTCTGCCCTACGGGGAGGATGCTCGAGCAAGGCTCGAGTTGGAGTACCCTCGGTCGGGGACGCTGCTCGTTGCGGATAACGGCGGACATAACCGTTGTGGCCTGTAGCTGGGTATACTCGGGGCAGTCTGATTCCGAGCATAGCTCGAGGAACTGCTTGGATTTGGGCCTTTACTTGTGTTTTGGACCAAGACAGACCCAGTCCAGAACAATATTTTTATGTTTAGTATAAAAAAATTTAGTATATATTAAAAATAGTTTATTTATATACTCTAATAATTATATTTATTATTTTATATTAATTATATATTTTGTCAGGGGTTTAATTCCAAGCAAATGATCTGTACTACTAGCCTATACTACTAGCCTGCACCTACGTATGCATGTTACATATTTGAAAACCGTGATTGCATTTTACGAGGGGGTTCGTCCCTGAGAAATACGCGACGTGGAAAGCCCCTCGTAAAATAATTTGCGACCCCCTGTTTTTCTAGGAGAGGAGTCCCTCGTAAATTTTGCATTTGTGTGGATTTTTGCCACTTGTGAGGGGATTATCCTCTGACAAATTATATTTTTTGTTGTAGTGATTCTAAACTTCTAAAGTAAATTCCCTTGCCCTAGCCTCAAATACACTCTTATGCTCTTCTCTCTTTTCACCTCACGTTCTGTTCTTCTCACTTTTTTTTTCTTTTTCATATTAACCTTTGAATCCCTAAATCTTAATTTCAACTTTACCCACGTCCACTAAATAATTATTTTAATTATAATTATATAATAATTATTCTTATTATTTTAATAATTAATAATAATAAACTAAAACACTATACATTTCTCTACACCTTTATGTCTCTATATTATTAATCATACACCCCAAACTATAATTTTTAAAAAAACCACTTCTCCGTCAAAACATAACAACACATTCCGACAGTCATTAAAACAAACAAAAGCACTCATCACATAATTACTTAATTAAAATAATTATAAAAAAACGGAGTGATACACACAGCAATTCACATGTTTAGAGATAAAACCTATTATTTGGCTGTTCTATACAAAAACAAAAGGAGAAAACGAGGACAGGACACGACTATACTGTACACAACAATTTCGCATATAAAAATGAATATAATGTAAGTGTGACATATCTATCATTATGTACACGTACATGGTCCCCAACATTGATGATGATCCACAGAACATTATTCTAAAGCTTTTATTATTTACTATCATAATAATAAAACAAAACCATGGTTTCCACCAAAACTAGTAGCTAGCTTCTTCATGCCACTGGTTTTTACAAAACTTATCACACACAACCACTTCTCACTTTATGGTATATAAAACTATCTTCACTCAATTATATCTTCAATCAAAACAAAATCAAGCTAGAAAGACTTCTTCTGTTTTTATCTACCTATTAGCCATACACTAATACAAGAAAGCTTATAAATTATTTCATGATGAGTTCAACAAGAAGAATTTGGACAGTTGCAGCTAGTGTTGGAGTTGTGGAAGCCTTGAAAGACCAAGGTTTATGCAGATGGAACTATGGTTTAAGAACAGCTCAACATCATGTTAAAAATCATTTGAGATCTTTATCTCAAGCAAAGAAGCTTTCTTCTTCTAATTCTTATGCTACGGTTTCTAATAGATTAAAGGAAGAAGAGGCAAGGCAATCAGAGGAATCATTGAGGACAGTCATGTACTTAAGTTGTTGGGGTCCTAATAATTAGAACCATTAATGTTTGTAACATATATTGATATGTAAATTTTGATAAATGGAAGCGTTAAGAATATTCATAATTTTATGTGTGTTCTTTAGCATCATTTTGCATTTTAATTTCTCTGCTACATAAAAAATCATCTGGCTCAAAGTAGAGGATTCTGGTTTGGTTGATTATGAAGAAAAAAAACAAGAGAAGTTGTAGACTTCTTTTGCTGATTAGAAGGCCAAAAAAAATTGAAAAATATGGAAATCGGATGTCCTATCAAAATTACAAGTCAAATGCAATTTTATTTGTTCGGATTGGTGTCCTAACCCCGTCATTTTGTCTACAAAGTGTCACTAAGTTATATTCTATTTTACTACTATTCATAAATCATCGATGCTTTCTGCAGCAATGTGGTAATAATGGTATAATTTTTCTATTTTATCCAATAATGGGACTCTATTTTGAGACTAATGGGACCTATTTAGAGTTTTAAGTTAGTGGTATGGATGTTTGGAAAATATAATGAAGCAGTTTAAATAATTACAAAGTGTCAAGAAATATAATTAATTAAGTGGAGTTACATATACCACCAATTTAAATGACATGGATGTGGATGTTCTAAATCCAAAAAACTCACTTTGTTTTTTTAAATGTGTCTTACTAAATTTTTTATATTCAATAGAGTTCGGAATTGTAGAAAATTTTGATTCTAACATTCAATAGAGTTCGGAATTGCATAAAATTTTCTACAGTTTTTTTTTGTTTGTTTTCACCACAATGTTAGGCCCACTAAACCAATTAATGTGGTTCGAGGTCAATTATGACATCAAGTGATTCCAACCCTATCCCAATCGTAATTATGAGAGATCAAACTGTAGTCGTCCCTATCATGTCCAACGTCAATCACCATTGGATCAACTAACATTTGATAACCCTAGTTTAATTCACTTCAAGTGTTTTACAATACTAGTTTAATTTAGTACAATACCTAATTTAGTTATTAACACTACTACGGAAAATCCAATTAACAACAGTTAGGAAAAATATATAACAACGTGGGCTCAGACGTTGTTATGTAGAGTGTCGTTGAATATATGATACTTACAATCACGGCACAGTAACCGTTGTAATAAACTGGAAAGCGCGCTCCCTATCACAACGGTTTTTCAAAAGACCGCTGTGATAAAATTAATGGTCTTAGGTTCAATTCCTAGCTGCGACGTTTTGATATTTATTTTTTTCTGGACAACGCGCGAGATATTATACCGATTATGACTATAACCGTTGTTAAATTTTTTGCATAATTAACAAATATTATCCTGCTTTTATAATTAATCCCATTTTTTTAACATGTATTATTGTTCACCATATCACAACAGAGAATACAACTCACATTTGTGATAAAGTTATCTGAATAATATTAATTGTATCATATTCATAATATAACATAATTGTATCATATTCAATTATACCATAACTAATATCCTACAATTTATCAAAATAAACAACCTACAGTATACACATTACATAACATCACATACTTATAACTTGGTGTTTTGGTTTCTTGTCTCTTGGTGTCTTGACTCTAAAGACCTACAATTTCAAATAATTATATTTGTTAGTAAAAATACTTGGAAACTATAACATACATGAATATATTATGAATAAAGAATAAATTACGTACTTGTTAATTTTCCCAAATGCCTTCTTCATTATCGATTCGAATAGCATGGACAACATCTCCATCAACTTCATCATATGAGGTAGGAACTTGTGTTGTGTAAGAAGGTGTTGACGGAATATCAAGACTTTCATCACTAAGAGGAATGTGTTTTCCTTGGAGAATGATTGGCCATTTCCCCGATATGTCTGATGGGTCGCTAACATAGAAAACTTGTTTTGCTTGAGAAGTCATGATGAATAGTTCGGTCATAAAAGATGCCTTGTCAAGATCGACCTGGGTGAATCCTAAGTTATCAATGTGTACACCATTACTATTATTGGGAATCCACTTGCATTTAAATAAAGGAACTTTGAAAATAACATAATCAATCTCCCAAATCTCATCAATGACATCATAAAATGCGGTAGTTACCAATACAAGATTCTTATCTTTCGAACTAGAGAAATACATCGATTCGGCTTCAACCATAACCCCACTATTTTAAATTGTACTACAATCATCTTTTGATTTTGTATAAAAGGTATAATGACCAATGTCGTATGCAGTCCAAGTAATGACATAAAATTTTGGCTCGTACGACAACTATTTAAGTATCTCGGATGTACTACGATCATTAGATATAATTCTATTAAACTAATCTATGAATCTCTTGTTATGCTCTATTAACAACAACTTGTCACTCATTCGGGAATATTTATTCCTCAAAAGTCTCTTGTAAGTATCTATGAAAGGTTGAACTTCATTTATATTATTCAATATAGAGAAATGTTCTTGAGTAACTGTATCCCGAGCCATTGACTTAACATTTAGACCTTGAATACCTCTTTCGTTCGTGTCTGCATGAAGAGACTTTCGAATTCCTATAGAATCTGCATTCGGAAAATAGTTTGTACAAAACACAACTGCTTCTTCTGTAATGTACCTTTCAACAATTGAAGCTTTCGGTCGGTGATGATTCTTCGTATATCCTTTAAAGATCTTCATATATCGCTCTATTGGATACATCCACCTCAAATAAGATGGACCACAAATTCGGATTTCTCTGACTAGATGAACAAGTAAGTGAATCATAATGTCAAAAAATGATGGAGAAAACTACATCTCCAATTGACACAAAATTATGGCAGCCTCATCTTTTAATTCATCTAATTTTTGGAAATCAAGATTTTTATTACATATGGTGTTGTACCCCAAAATTTTCCCTCTCACTTCTCATGTAATTCTCACAAGATCTCATTTGGTTCAAGACTACACAAGGGTTGATCAACTCAAGACACCTCCTCAAGCACTGATGACTGAAAATTAGGGTTTGAGTTTGCACAAGGACAAATGGAATTTTAATGCCCCATATGACTTTCATGGACCATTTTGGACCTTCTAGATGCTCATGTCAAGTTTCAAGTCTTGGATCACATTTTTGCTCAATCAATTGACTAGATAACCTAAAATCAGTTGTATTAGGGAAAAAGTCAATTATGGTCAATTTACAGTCAAACTTCATAATTTTTGGTCCATATCAACCTCATGAACTCATATATGTCATTTGATCAAGTTTGGATCATAATTCCTCAAGAAATTTGATCAGATCATCAAAAGGGCAAAATGGTCAAAATTAGGGTTTTGACTAAGGGGCAATTTCTGATTTTTGACCTAGAAAATGACTTGTTGGGTTTGAAGCATGATCTCAAGTTTTCAAATGCTTCATTTTTACCTAATGGCATGGCTCAAAACATCTTTCAAGATCAATTGATTGACAGTTGAATTTCAGTCAACTGATGAAAAAGTCAAAAGTCAAACTTTGACTTTTTGGTCAAAATCAAGTCCCAAAGATCAAAATTCATCAAAACATGTCAACATATGAAACTTGTTCATCAAGAAATCAAAAAGTCAAGATTTCATTTTGAAAAGTCAAAATTTCTAAACTTATAAATTTTTCGAAGTGTTGAAAATTTCATACTTTTTCATAACTTTGAGCCAAATTTCCACCATGATGCAAGATGATTCAAAGGAAACTTACAACATGAAAGTTTTAGATATAAATGATATCTAACACATTTTAGAACACAACTTCTCCTAGAAATGCATGCATTTTAAGTTATAATTTTAAGAAGACATGTTCATGAAACTTGGAAACTTAGTGAAAATTTGCCCTAATTTATGCAAGATTTTGACCTAACTTCATGGAATTTTTTCACATAGTTCTAAGATGAATATTAAAAAATGTCCAACATAGAGGTTATATATGATTTTACAAGCTTTCCAAAATATCCAAGAACACATTGATATCATACTTGAGCAAGGAGAATAGAAGGCAAGAAGTTAGGGTTTTCAAACTTGAATTACAAGTCATTTCTTGATGAACACATGAACCAAATCCATGCTAGGCTGCATAATTTTACTTTGCAGGCCTCAAACTTGTTTATCACTCCATAAATAAATGTTTACACAACTGATAGAGCCATTGTCCAAGCATTTGAGCCATTATACAAGTTGTATTTCCATTTATGTCACAAAGTTACCATTCCATTCTTGAAAAGTTGCTTTAATCACAAAGTCAATTTGTCTTGAGCTTCTAACTTGTTCTTTCTGCACACACAATCCCTATAAACCAAAAGAAATGTGTATAAGGCCTCTTTGGACTCAGAACATGCTTGTATAATACTTAGAGATTTGTCTTTTCACTTTTCTTCAAAAGCAAGTTATAGAGCCAAAAGGCTAAAACTCAGAAGTCTTGAGTACATTTGAGCTAAAACCTTTTCCATACATATGCACAAGTCTATTGCAAGCAAAGGCACGATTGAAAACATCCTGAAACTCTCTGAAACACCCTTGCTGCACTGAACTGCCCAAACATGACAGTTTTGAGCAAAAACTCACCATCTTCATTTTCACTCGTGCGTTTTGAAAACTATTCATCCAAACACCTTCCATACGTCATATCTAAGTGATCCAGACCCCTATTTCCTGACTGTAACTCCTCCATCACCATCCACCATTTTCAAAACTGAAGCTTGTAACTTGACTTGAGTTGGGAGTTTCAGCTATCCTCAAAGCAAAGTAGGAGTTGGAATACACTCAAGGAGGTCTAGGCCAACTAAACTGATCATCAGGACATCTCAAAGGTTGCTCAAAATCCATACACGATTCTCACTTCAAGGTAAGTTTTTCCCAATTGTGATATCTTGATACAAGCATCTTTTGTACATACATTCTAAAGTAGAAATCTAGACATCATTGCCCTGAAGCTGTACATGTCCATAGATTTCATTTATTTTGCTTGAGTTAGGAGAATTTTGAGTTTGAACTTGCTGAAATATTTAGGTCATAATTTGGTACTTTTAGAAATTCATGCTCATCTTTGAGAATTAGTTTAAGTTATTTACATATTCAGAATTGTGAGGAAATTTCTAACAAGTTTGATGTTGGAAGTTTTGTGAATGGATGAGAAATGAGTGAGTTACAGGATCCATGGCTGGAGGTTGAAGATATAGTTCATTCAGGACTTGATTTATGTTACATATTTATTGTTTTGTCAATATTAACAGATGTATAGTCACCCCATAGGTAAAGCGTGCGCCTGTTAACATTTGGGACCTGGGTTCGAGCCCCAGTGGTACCCTTTTGTTCATTTTCAACATTTTTTCATCCTTTTCTGTTTCAGCTTGTAGCGCTGGGCCTCCCCCTTTGGGCTTTCCACTTTTTTTTTTACTTTCTTCTAACCCCCTGACTACTTTTGCACCCCTGACCCATTATTTTATTTATTATTTCATTTTCCTCATTTTATTTTTATTTTTATTTCACATTTTTTTTATTATTTTTATTGTTACTATTATTATCATTATTTTTATTTTTATTAATAAAAAATCAAAAAATATTTTTTTTATTTATTTGCATATTTAAAAAATACTTATACATTTTATTTTTCTTTATAAAACAAAAAGATTAAAAATATTTTCTTAATAAATTTAATTTCTTTTTTAATAATTAATATTTAGATAATTATGTTTAATTATTATTTTATTTTATTTTCTTAATTAAAATTAACTTAGAACTTAGGTTTCTTTTAATTATTAATTTACATTATTATTATTATTAATTTAAAACCTTTTCATAAAACCCTAAAAATACTTTTTAACCTAATTTATTTCTTAATTAATTTAGGTTTAAGTTGTTTTGTTTATTTTTAATTAATCATTTTCTTAATTAGGTCAAGGCTAAACCCTTTCATAAAAAACCAAACAAAAATCATTTCTTTTTCCATTTATATTCTTGCATTTTATTTTCAATTTTGTACAATATTCAATATGGTTGTAATAGTTAATTAGGTTTAATTTTCTTGCAAATCCCCATTTGTAAATTTGTATACCCCTCCCTTACTGATGTAATAGCTTAGTAATTTTACTTTCCGCAATTTATCGCTTTATATAAATGCTAGTAATTAGGGTTTGTATGGAAAGACTAAAATCAACAAGTTAGCAAACCCTAATTCAAGATAAGCAAGCATGTAAATCAAACACATTTGCACACTTGCACCCTTAGGGTAATTCCACTTTGTTGCCTTATAAAAATAGCCATTTTATGCATACGGGACATCTTAGCAAAAAGCAATAAAAAATACAAGATCATAGTCCCTTGATGACGCTATCAATGTTTCCTTTCAAAATGATCTTAGTCCCTCAAAGAGAAATGCTAAGATATCTCACAACATTGATATCATGGCTATACGATGACTCACACCCGTTCCTATACATCCAAAGATGAGGCTTCTTACCAATCAATGGTAAGATAACAATATCCAAGGAAAAGAAGAAATGAACTAAGAATTTTGAGTAGGTAGATTGTTCCTAGTTGCTTGCTCAATTTCAAATCAAACACTCTTGCTTATTTTCAAAATAAACACCAGCATTTTCAAAAACACTTTCAAAACATTTTCCAAACTTGAAACATTTTGAAAAGCTCAACACTTTGCATACGTTCTTACGAACGAGAACTATTACAAAGTTTTCCTAAACGATGGCGCCTTTTCAAAATACTTTCAAAAACCACACAAATCACATTTTCAAACAAAAGCAAGTGATCTAGAAAGAAACTAAGAGCCCATAGATAACTATGGATGAAAAGGTGCTAATACCTTCCCTTTTCATAATCTACCCCCCCGAACTCAAGAAAGAATCTCAAAGGTCTTTCCTATTCTTTTCAGCCTTTCCTTTTGGATAAAAGAAATATCGATGGCGACTCTTGCTAACCGTAACATTTGCGATAAAACGCAAAACACCCAAGTCAGTTCTCCCACCGTATCACAGAATTGGCGACTCTGCTAGGGAGAACTTAAAAGTGGGGTTACCTTAGGGCTAGATCACCTTTACTTGATTTCATTGTTTGAATTGATTGCTTTACGTTTTGGTTCCTTGTTTTGGCTTGTTCTAATCCTCTACCCGGATTTGGGATACCTTATAGGTAAGTAGCAATATGTTATGGAAACTCTGCAGGGTATACTGACATGGTCTAAGAAATATCTACATTAGTGTGACATATTTGTGGGTACCGGTAGCCCTTGAGTAGTCAAGGAAAATACGGGAACGCTGAGTGATGTCATGAAGCATTAACTGACTTTAGAACCTTTACTTGGCCAACTTTGCCATTAGGACGTAGTGAGATAACCGGATTTGGTGCAGTCTGAAGTTGGTTGATACTCGATACTGCACTCATTGAGGTTTGATTTTCGGGATATTTCGGTCGCCTTGAAAGAGGCTTGTGCTGAAACAATGTCCGAGAAGACAGATCAGTGATATTGAGATCCCTTAGAACTCGGTTACTATTACTAGAACAGGTTGAGCCGACTAAACTTCAAGAGGGTACTTACCTATGAGACTCCATACAATCCTAAACCTGAGGTCTTGTTTGCCTTGTTTGTATATATTTACTTGTACATGACACCATAAACGTCATAACATCATACTCATTCTCGCTAACCATTTCAAGGATTATTAGAATTTATCTTTGTTCTGTTTTGTAGGACATGGCTTCTATCTGCAGAAATACTATTCAAGTCAATCTCGTAAGGATTCTTCCTTAACTCAAAGAGTTAGCATCAAGGGTTCCTGAGAATTCTCCATTCACCGAAAGACATGGTCGCCTCCTAAACTTGGTTACCTCCAACACTGATGAAGATATGATGAAGGTGCTTTTCCAATTCTTTGATCCTCTACACCATTGCTTCACTTTCCCCGATTATCAACTTGTGCCTACTCTAGAAGAATTATCACAACTCTTGAGGATTCCTATTCTCAATCAACTACCCTTCAACGATACGGAAAGAGATCCAAAACCTGAGGAGATTGCCCAAGCACTACACTTGCAATAATCTGATATCATAACTAATTGGGAAACAAGGAGTGGTGTCAAAGGTTTCTTAGCCAAGTTCTTATTTGAGAAAGCTCAAGATTGTCGGAACTCCTTGGATTTATAAGCTTTTGAAGAAATTGTGGCCCTTCTCATCTATGGGATGAATTTGTTTCTAAACCCTGACCAACTCATAGATGTAAACGCTGTCAAAATCTTCATGTCTCGCAATCCAGTGCCTACTTTGTTGGGGGATATCCTACATTCTTTTCACTCTCGCACTATGAGGAAGAGAGGGATCCTCATGTGTTGCAATCCTCTCTTGGCAATATGGTTTATTTCGCATCTCCCCCGATATGTGTTAAATAACGAGCAAGTTTTGAGGTGGTCCCACAGGTTGATGATGCTCAGACATTCAGATGTTCATTGGTGTTCTCGATCCTTGGAGAATGATACTATAGTAGACCATTGTGGAGAATTCCCTAATGTCCCCTTTCTTGGAATTAGAGGAGGTATCACTTACAACCCCTGCTTAGCCTTACGAAAATTTGCTTATGCCCGAAGGGATGGTCCACATGAGATGCTTATCCAAGGAGTGGTATTCGACTACGAGAGCGACGATCAAAACTACCGTCAGAGGTTTATCCAAGCTTGGAGGATGGTAAGAAAAATGGATAGTAAGACGCTAGGACACAAGAATTCCATTTCCCTTGAGCCTTACCTTAGGTGGGTACGAGCTCGTGCTCTGAAACTTGTGATGCCTTATCCCTCCATCTTACCAGTCATCATGGAACCCGTGGTTGAAGGAGATGTCCCGTACACTGTCCTCCATCCCGATATGCCTACCTCTCTCGAAGACTTGCAAAAAGGTTGGATTCAGCTGAAGGAGGAACAAGATACCTTCGAAGCTCAATTTTATGCTAGTGAGAAGAGGTTCTTGGAGCTTACAAAGCATCTACAAGAAGAGCAAAGTGTGAATGCCTATCTCACGCCGAAGAGGATGCGTTCAGTCTTTTTATCTTAGAAAGTTATTTTGTAAGCCCAATAGGCATGATGTAATCCTTTTGAACTAATTAATGAAAAATTGACGTTTGTTCATTCTTTTGTCTATAGAAATTTAAATTTCAATAATCCTTGAAATAATTTACATATACATCTTCCGTGCATTATAACATGACAGGTTTTTGACACAACAGGTTTCCTTATCTTTCTGCTATTTATTTCAGCAAGATGGATCTAGAGAAAACTGTGAAGGATCTTCAGGCATAAAACTCTCAATTCCAAGAGACTTTACTGGCCCTAGCCAAGGGGCAGCAAGATATGATGGCATTGCTGGAAGTTAAGAAGAAACCCAAGAAGAGAGCACTGGTCAACATGGGCAGAAGGTTCAAAGAGTCAGTTTGTCAGATCCCGGTAGTGGAAGACTCATCTGAAGAAGACGAGAACCAGATTAGTGAGGTTAAGAGTACCCAGGATGACTGTGTTAATGATCAAGCGGCTGATGATGATTATTTTGACGAGAAGTATCCACCCGCCAATGTCAAATACAAGCAGTTAGAGTCAGAAGATGAACAATCTTCTGGAGACTCTAAAGATGAGTCAGATGGTGAATTTGATTTTGATCTAGATTTTGAATCTGGTGGTGATCATGATTCTAGAAGGGAAAACTCTGAAGATGTAAGTTTTGGATAACAAGATTCTAAAGATGATCATGTTTCTGGTGGAAATCATGTATTTAAAGGTGGACCTTCTGAAGGAGGAGCTTCAGAAGGTAGTCCAGCCTCTGATGGAGGTCATGATTCTGAAGGAGGAGCTTCTGAAGGTGATTCAACTTCTGAAGGTGGTCATGATTCTGAAAGTGGAACTTCTGAAGGCAGAGCTTCTGAAGGAGATCTAACTTCTGAAGTTGGTCAAGTATATGACACTGTTCTAGAATCAAAAAGAGTTTTTGAACAAGTTCAGAGGCCACAAAGAATCAGACAAATATAGAGAAGGTTTGTAGAGTTTGACATGTTGCAAGACACTGAAGTAGATTCGAAAGGAGAAATTGTCCAGTGTGCCATGTTAGTAGATTATGAACATGTGAGTATTAAAGAAGCTCTCAAGAATCAAGTATGGCTGAATGCCATGAAAGAAGAACTTCAGGCTATAGAAAGAAACAAGATCTGGAAGCTAACTAAGCTTCCAGATAAGAAGAAAGCCATCAACGTCAAATGGATTTTGAAGGAGAAATATGCATTTCTAAATGGAGTATTAGAAGTTTCACACTGTAGAAACCAAAAGAAACTTGAAGATGTTCTGACGAAGGATGTCAAGACTGAACACTTTATCCGTTTGAGGGATGTAATTGGTGTTGTAGTTTTTTAGTTAGCTGAATAAGAATTAAGAGATGGTGTTAGAAGTAATTCATATTTCAGAAGTTGTTAGAGTCATAAGTAGTGTTACTATTGTTGTTACGGCTCGTGTGAGTATGAGAAGAAGCAAGAAAGTTGTTTCCCTGAGAAGAAATAAACAAAGAGTTATAAGTGTTGTGTTATGTGTGTTTTTCCAGTGTCGTTTCTTCCAAGACAACCATAGACCGAACCTTGTAAAAAAGAGGCAGAGTTTCAAAATGATGAATTTGAGAGCCAATAGTAGCATATGCATTAGAGAGACCGGAAACAAGTTGAAGCACCGCACGTTCATTTGATACAGGTGCGCCAACATTAGATAATTGATCAGAAAGGGACTTCATGTGTTGGCAGGGGAGATATTTTGGAATTTTCCCATGGTGACTCGGAGAATTCTTGCTCTAAATATAAAACACGAGAGTTCTTGTTTTCAAAAAAATCATTAAAGAGATGTTCCCATTCTAATTGCACGGCAAAGTCACGTTCAATTTAAGTATGGAGAAGGTCAATGAATATGGTGCCATAAATCTATTGCAGAACAATGGTATAAATGTGTTTCCATAGGGTTCTGTTAGTTTTTTTGAGATATGGGGAGGAAGAGGTAGCTTTGGTTTAGAATTGAGGAATAATGTGGTCAAGAACCTCATATGCTTTAGCATGAATTTTAAACAACTCAGACTTGATATTGTATGGCTCTTTTCAATATCAAAAGATAATTTTAATGAAGTTTGTGATATTGGTGATAACTAAGATAAGATGAATGGAAGGAGTGGTGGTTTTGATAGTGGCTTTGATTGGTGTTTTTTATTGAAGAGTAATTAGGCTTGATTTAGAGATGATGATGACGTGGTGAAATTATAGAACACAAATAAGGAGGTAAGAGATGAAGGTCGGCGGCACAACTGAAAGTACAAAAGAATAAATGTCGACGATACAGCTAAAAATACATGACGAGAGATGTCGGCGGCGCAACTAGGTTTTGAGGAGGGAGGAAAAAATAGAATTGTTAAGAGGGATAAACTTGTGATACTATAATAAAATTATGTCTCTTCATTATTTCTGTTATGGACTGGGCCCGCCCTGACCCAAAAGCAGGGACAAAGGCCCAATCCAAGCAGCTCCTCGAGGAATGCGCGCCCGCGGATTCCCCCCAGCGTGACCGACCACAGACTGCAGCTATGCCCGCTGTTGCCCGTGACACATAGTGTCCCCAACCAAGAGAACTCCAGATCGAGCCCTGCTCGAGCACTCTCCTCGTAGGGCAGATTATGTCCCCTCTGACCGTTATCGAATCATCTAAACTCCAGAAAGGCCGCGTCTTCGTCCCTCCTCATTTCTCGCAGAGCATCACCAGGAAGGGGACCACGTGCGGGTCCCCACTACACACGTAGAACCTGGAAGTTCCTTTATTGGGCCAGTTCTGGTCGACCCAATGAGGGGACCTTGGCCAGCGCTGGGGGCTATAAATACCCTCTGCTCCTAGAGGGTCAGGTATTCATCTCTTACACATGCATACACTTTTTGCCTGCTCATTCCGTCACTCATTTTAGCATCGGAGTGCCTTGCAGGTACCCTCCCCCCCATCTCACTCAAATTCTGCCCGGAACCAGTCGTGACGGTCCAAGTCTGATCAGGTAAGATCAGTGGCGTCGTCTGTGGGAAACTAGCTTCCCCGTATTGCAAAACCTCGAAGACCAAAGCTCAAAATCACCTCCTACCATCACGGCTGACCAAGTTTGGGATGACCAGAACGTCCGCGTCGTCGACACAAACAACGGCCTCGCAGATAAAAATGGAGTCCCCGACAACACCAGCCATAACACACTCCCCGGGGGAACCATCCCCGGGCCCTCAGTCCACCGCGATGGAGCTACTACCTCATCTTCCTCAGTCCCTCCGCCACTCGAAGAGGACAATGCAGCTCCCCAAAACTATCGAGCTGCCCAATTTTAGGAAGTCCCTGTCCTCGCCGGGGCAGATGCCACAACCCGCGCACTATTCGCGGCGATCAACTAAGTCAATTACCTCATCTTCGCCCAGGGGGAAAGATTGAGGGTGCTAGAAGATGATAGAAGACCCGCGAGGAGACACAGGAGGCCCCAGAGTCCACCTCCTCGAGTGACAGAGGTACATCTCCCATCTCCCCCGTGGAGACAATCAAGAGACACCTCCTGAAGCCCGTCGCCCCGACCCTCGGGGAGACGACCCCCCTTGGAGAGGCAACCCGTCATTGAAGCCGGAGGGTGCAACCATGGCCCCATACGGCAAGAAAGAAGACACTCCGGAGACAGGCAAAGAAGAATTGACCAACGAGAACCATGCTCGAGGGATGCCCAGTGTTGTACCCCAAAATTTGCCCTTCCATATTCTTCAAGAATTGCAAAGTCAAAGCTTCAAAATTCCCCAAGGGTTGCACAGTGTAAGAGCCTCCTAAACAGTCAAAATTAGGGTTTTGGTTCTGATCAAGAAAATGAAGATTCCAAGGGTCCAATCAAGTCCCACATGCCTATAAATATGGTCAAGCATCCTCATACCAAGTTTCAAGACTTTCAGCATAAAATTGCACAGTCAAAAACCCTAATTGCACTACAGTCAACTGTAGGGGCAAAATGGTCATTTGACAGGCAAAAGTCCAAATTTTTGGTCAACATCTCATTTTGAAGCCACAAACATCATTTGATCAATGCTTGATCATGATTCTCAAAGCTTGGCTCAAAAATCATCAAGATGCAAAAGTTTCCTTATTTGGATAACTGAAAAAGTCAACTATAAATTGACCAGAGCATAACTTTCACATGGATTATCAGAAAAATTCCATCCAAAGCTCATTTTGAAGATAAAGACATTTCCTACAACTCCTCTTCACACTTCAAGTCCAAGAAATGCTCTCACAAAAAGTTATCAATTTCAACATTATAGGTCATTTTCAAAAGTCAACAAAAAGGGACTTTAAGTCAAAGGCCATAACTTGAGATTGGTAAATCAAAATGACATGGGACCAAAGGCATTGGTTAGAGGACTCAAAGACCTTTCCAAAATGTCCAAGAACATGAGCAAAGCTTAAAAATTGAGCAAGTTATGCCTTGTGGAAGTTGGGCAATTTTTGGATATTTTGAAAAGTCAACATTGATTCAAATGACCTAAAATTGCTAATGGGCCTCTTTTTCTTCCACAATTCATTATCCAAGGCATGTGCACGACCACTTGGCCCAAAGGGAAGTTTTTCTTCATTTTTTATTTATTTATTTGGATTTTTATTATTAATAATTCATTTAAATTAATTAAAATACATGAAAAATATAAAACCTAATGTTTCAAATCTTTTTATGCATATAATATCTCCAAGATTTTGTGTAAGTCGGATTAGGAAAGAATTGAAGCTAATTGGACATGATTTGGTAGCAAAAGCATGAAAAAAGATTGAAAAATTATGGTTTGCAAATCAAATATTTTTCACATCAATGCATGGATTTTGATCAAGTTTCTTAACCTAAAACACTCACACATAAGTACAGAACGAAACCCTCATGCCCATAACCAAAAAAGCTGCACAAGAATCTGAAGAACAAAACTTGAATTTTTGCTTAAAAATTCCAAATCTGAAAACACACTTGCAGGTCGATTCAAGCCAAGAAATTCATCCTATTACCTTCCTAGGACATCACTGATTCTAACTGGATAGCTTTCCATACGCGTAGCCCTTGGAATTGGTATACAGAAGTCAATTTTTTTCACATAATATGCATAATCGTATTTTGACTTTCAAGCACATTCATTGCATTTTTCTTATGGATTATTACTAATTGATGGATTCTGATGCTAACTGTACAATTTAATTGTGTTTTTGTGTACTCTATGCGATTTCACCATTGTTGGATATTAGGGTTCTTCAGCTTTTGAATTAGGGGTTTCCAGGTACTGTAAAATTGGATGTTCTCAATGCCATGACCATGTTCAGCGCGCTTAGACGAAAAAAATAGGACCCTCGCGCCTAATTTATGAGGCCACATGGCCTATTCGTTATTTTCTGGAATGATACATAAGGGGACGGTTCAAAACCGTTGCCCATTCTTTTTGTGTTTCAGGAAAACAAAACAATGAGGAAGACGATGAAGTGGCAAGGCGTAAATGGCTGGTTCAAATTTCGCGCGAAAAGTGCTCCACTAATGCTTGTTTATTTTATATTTTTTTGTTAGTTATCATATATACAAAACGCACTACATGGCTCAGTGGCAGGCAAGCATATTGTTGACTTCTAGGACCTGGGTTCGATCCCAGGTCCCCCACCCCTTCAATACTATTTTTCATTTAATAATCCTATGCAGCGCCAACGCTATGGACCATCATACGTTCCTCCATCAAGCCGTCCACGCGTTCAATCTCATCAATTCAAGGGCACAGATCTGGAGAGCATGGTACACGTGAGTCAACGCTTGGGCACGCTAGTGGAAAAGTCAGCCAGGCCAAAGGCCATTGGGCCCAAATTGCTAAAGAAAAACCTCCAACTTGGGGACAGCACCCCCCCTCTAGTTTGTTTTCTTTCACTCTTTTATATTTTTTTCCTTTTCTTTGTTTTAATTAATTTCTTAAATCCTTATAATTATTATTTTCATAATATAAAAAAACATCAAAAAATCAGAAAAGACCAAAATTAAATACCTTTATTTAATTAGTATTTTTTGTAAATAAAATTCATAATTAACTTAGTTTTCTTCTAATTTAGGTTTAAATCTTAACATTTTCTTAAATATTTTAAAATTGGTAGAATTAGTTTTAATTAATTTTTATCCTTTTTTCTTTTCTTTTTTCACTAATAATTAACTATTTGTTTTTATGAATTAAATCGCATCAATTAATTACGGTTAATTTTAGGTTAAGCTTTAATATGTTTTCATAATAAAATAAAAATTGTAGAATTTGGTTTAATTGCATTAAATTCTCATAAATACAAAAAAACCAAAAATAATTCTTTTGTTTTTCTTTTTAATTAATTAATTTAATCATTTAATTTAATTTTGCAAAAAGGGTCCAACGCCCTCGTTTTTAATTCTTATTTAATTCGCGTGTTTATTTCTTTTCCGTATAATTTTTATGTACCTCTCCCAAGGCCTTGTAAGCTCGGACAATTTAATTTCTTTACTTTATTTATTTATTTACTTTCTGTCAAATCGGGTCCTGGATTAATTTTGGCGATGTGGACCCGCGCCTTTTGTAATAGCTTTAGAACTTTTATTTCCCGCAATTCTTTTTAACTGTTAATCAAGGCATGCAAGAATGAATGGACAAAAATAAAAACAAGCGCTAGATCACCTATACCATGACAAGATAAATGCAAATGAACATGATACACGAATCACACACCACCCCTAGGGTACGCCTCACTGTTGCCTTGCCTCGAAAGGTGATCGTCGAGTAGAGGATGTCTTAGTAAGTCCTCATGATCCGGGAACCTGGCATGAGGGTAGCTTCTAAGGTGTCTTCCCATTGCTCTGGTGATCACCATGTCCCGAACCTCGAATTGACCCGAACACCTCCAACGGTGGTGCTACCTACCTCTCAATGGTGGGATGGCACTACTTTAAAGGACATTTACACAGACGAATTCCTTAGGGTGGGTAGACGACTCTAGATACTTGCTCTAACTTTTAAAACAAATCAAAAATACTTTTCACACCGACACCTTTTCAAAAAGCTTTCGAAAGCAATTTTTCAAACACTCTTGAGGACCGATACAAGAGTCGAACTGGAATTTTCAAAGAAACTTTTTTTAAAACCCACAGTTGAAAAGCAAACAAACCATTTTTGAAAACACAATGAGCAAGTATCTAAGAGCCCATGGATAACCATGGATAGAAAGGGTGCTAACACCTTCCCTTTCTATAATCTACCTCCCGAACCGAGAGCAATCTCTATAAGGAATTTTTCTGTGCTTTTGTCCTTTCCATTTGGAGAAAATAAAAGACGGTGGCGACTCTTGCTTCCGCGACATTTCGCGAACCAGCGTTAAATAGTCAGTTCCAGATCCACCGATCACAGAACTGGCGACTCTGCTGGGGACACTTTATAAAGTGAGGTGTACCTTAGGGTTAGTTCATAACTGTGTTTTCAATTGTATTGACTTGTCTGCTTTAAATTTGTGAGTTGCATGGGAGTTACATAGATCCTAACCCGGATCTGGGGATACCCTGTTTAGGTAGCATAAGCTGTGAGGGACCTGTCCAGCGTAGACCGACACGGGTGAAACAGTGGCTACGTTGGTGTGGCTCCTTGGTCTGTACCGATATCCCTTGTGTCGCAACGAGGAGAATATGGGTCTTCTAAGGAGTCATTAAGCACCAACAACCTTAGAACCTTAGATGACACAACTTGGCCATTAGAACAGTAGCAGTATGCTACGCCCATTGAGGCTAAACTCTCGTGATGGTTCTGGCCGCAAGAAAAGATTGCGATGCTGGAGTTATGACCGATTGAGGGTAGTCAATGATATTGGGATCCTCTAAGAACCCGGTTTCTTTGATAGGACAGGTATGAACCAACAAACTGAAAGAGGGTAGTACCTAGACCTCATGCTGGCCTAAACTTTAAGGGCTTGCCTTGTGTGACTTGTGTGCCTTACCATGTTTGCCTTTGTATCTATTTGTGGTGTGCTTTATCATAACATCATAACATCATGAGCATTGCATGCATCCTGCATAAGGATTGACCATTTCAAAGACAAGAGGGTTTCACCTTTGCTCTGTTTTGTAGGACATCATGATGCTTGTGCGAAGGAATACTATCCGGTTCAACTTTGTTCATTCACCTGAGTTGCTTGAAGAGTTGGTTAGCAGAATTCCAAATACCACTTCCTTCATTCAGAGACATGGTTCTCTTCTCAGTTTAGTCACTGCAAAGAGGGATCAACAGTTGACGAGTGTTCTGACCCAGTTCTACGACCCTCTGTACCAGTGCTTCACCTTTCAAGACTTCTAGCTGGTCCCTACCCTGGAAGAGTTCTCTGATTTGCTTGGTATCCCTATCTTGGATCAGACCCCCTTTACTGGTTGGGAAAAGACCCTCAGGCTTGAGGATGTTGCTGCAGTTCTTCCTTTGACCCATCAAGAGGTAACAGACAACTGGGTAACTAGAAGCGGAGTTAAGGGTTTCTTGGCCAAGTTTCTGATTGGTAAAGCTAACAGTTTCTGGAATGACCTGGATTTTAGGGCATATGAAGACGTCTTGGCTCTCTTAATCTATGGGTTAGTCTTGTTTCCTAATCCTGATAACTTCATTAATGTCACTGCCATAAGGATCTTTATGTATCAGAATCCTGTGCCCACTCTCTTGGGTGACATCTTGCAACAACTTCATGCCCGTACTACCCGAAGACGAGGAACCCTATGGTGTTGTATCCCTTTGTTGGTGAGGTGGTTTATTTCGCACCTCCTTAAGTTCGTGTTGAAGAACCAAGAAGGAAGAGGTTGGGCTCACAGGTTAATGTCTCTCACCGATAAAGACATCATTTGGACTTGCAGAGGTTTGGATGAGATAGCTGTTATTGATCGATGCGGGGAGTACCCTAATGTTCCTCTGATTGGTACCCAAGGAGGAATCTCTTACAATCCATGTCTAGCGCTCCGTCAGTTTGGAAGAGCCAGAAGAGCAGGGCCTCATGAGATGTTGGTGCCTCACATCCGTTTTGAGTTTCAGGTGGATAGTGACGAGCTGCGTCGAAGGTTCATCAAGGCTTGGGACAAAGTTCATAAAGCTGACCCACAAGAGCTGGGGCCAAAGACTTCTTTACCTATGGAAGCCTACTACAAATGGGTTCGCATCCGTGCTCAGAAGTTAGGTATGCCGTACGAAGCTGTCAGGCCCGTCATTCTTGAGTGTCCTGACAAGGATGGTGTTCCTCCAACTGTCCTTCCTCCTCAGATACCTACTGATTATGAGACATTGAAGAGATCTTGGTCGCAACTGCGAGAAGAGCGGGATTCTTACCGGGAAAAGTTCAACGAGCAGGAATTAAAGATCCAGAAGCTGACAAAGCAGTTGGAAAATGAGCGAGCTCTGAATGCCTACATCCGTACTGAGAAGAGGAGACCATGGGATCAATAAGGAGCTCCGGATGTTCTTTTACGGTTTTATTTCCCTTTTCAGTATTTACTTTCATGTAACGCCTAAGGGCAACCTGTTGAATAATTTCAGTTTCAAAGTTGAATCTAATAAAGTGTGTTCCTTTTTGTTTACAAAGTTGATCCCCGATTGTCTTTGAAAACATAAATCATACGCATTCCATTCATCATGTGCATAGCAGGTTTTCTTCTTTTCAGGTTGCTTACCGTTCTTCGCTGTTTATTTCAGCATCATGAATCCGGACTCATCATCAACTGAGACATCCATCAAGGCTCTTCAGGCGCAGAATGCGCAGTTTCAGGAATTAATCATGGGTTTGACTCGGGGTCAAGAGGAGCTGAAGGCTCTGCTCCTGAAGAAGGAAAAGAAGAAGAAGAAAAGAACTGTTCTGTTTAGCTCGGGCCGAAGGTTTGGCAATACTCTGCAGAATGAAGAGGCTGGTTCTTCCATTGGCAAGAGTACTCCTCAAGCAGAAAAAGGTCCTAGTCCGGTAGTCTCCGACAACGAGACTGATTTTGATGAAGAGCAATATCCTCCGGCAGAAGACCGTTACAAGCAGTTGGAAGACAGGTTGAATGCTATGGAGATACAACAGGTACCTGGGCTGGATTTCGGAGACTTGGGTTTGTCTACTGGTGTGATCATTCCTCGGAAATTCAAAGCACCATCTTTCACTAAGTATGACGGGGCGTCTTGTCCCAAGCTACATCTCAGGTCCTATGTTCGGAAGATTCAACCGTACTCAGCGGATAAGAATTTGTGGATCCACTTCTTCCAGGAGAGTCTTTCAGGGACTCATCTCGAATGGTTCTATCAGCTGGATGGGACCAAGGTTCGTAACTGGGAGGAGTTGGCTACTGCTTTCTATAAGCAGTATCAATATAATGCCGACCTTGCCCCTACACGTACCCAACTCCAGGGTATGTCGTTAGGTTCAAGTGAAGGTTTTAAAGAGTACGCTCAGAAGTGGAGGGATCTGGCTGGCAGGGTGCAGCCTCTGTTGACTGATCGGGAGTTGGTAGACATGTTCTTGGGGACCCTATCTGGGCCATTTTTCAAACATCTTATCGGGAATTCGTCTGCAGGGTTCACTGATCTGATTCTGACTGGAGAGAGAATTGAGGCTGGGTTGAAGTCTGGAAAGATTCCGAAGGGTGCATCGTCTAGTTCTGAGAAGAAACCCTTCAAGAAGGAGTTTAGTGCTGTATATGGCTCTAGGAGACCAGAGAAATTTAAGCGCCGCCAATCTGTCAGTGCGGTAATGATTGCCAAGCCTGCTACCGCTCCTCGGCCAACCAATCCTCAAAGGGCTGAAAGACCCCGGAGAGAGTTTACCCGTTTGAGCATGACCTTATCGCAGATCTTGCCACAGTTGCTCTCAACCAACTTAGCAACCGTCAGAGAGGCTCCGAAGTTCGCAAATACTACCTCTCCGAAATACAATCCAAATGCTCGCTGTGCGTACCATTCTGATAGCCCGGGGCATTCCACTGATGACTGCTGGGCGTTAAGGAGCAAGCTGCAGGACCTTATTGATGCCAAGGAGGTACAGTTTGAGGCATCTGAGAAGCCTAATGTAGTGACAGCTCCCCTGCCTGCTCATGGAGTGAATGCTATTGGGGACGAAGATGAAGTGGATGAAGCCAAGTTTGATAGCTGGATCTACCCGGCAACCGACAGTGGACTTAACAATTGGAGTGCAAAGGACAATCTACCTGTTTCTCTTGTTACTAAGTAATGAGTTCCTACGTTTTTGGTATCTGTAATAAACAATGAATTGAACTCTATGGCCCGGTGTCTTACCCGAGGCACCGTGGTTTCATTTGTGAGGGCATATAAATTGTCATTTCATATATCATAAATGAAAATCTTGGACGTTTTCTCGCATTTCAAATCTTATGCTCCTTTCCTGTCTTTCCTTCCTTTACATATATTTCAAAACAACTGTATTTACACACACACTCACTCATACAGGTTTCAATCCACTCTGGATCTCACTGATAACGACTCTGCTACTGCCAATTATGACTTCGAAAATCCGATCAACTTAGCCGAAGACGAAGGCGAAGATGATTGCGAAGTGCCTGGCGAGCTTGCAAGACTGTTGCTTCAGGAAGAGAGGGCAATTCAACCACATGAAGAGCCAGTGGAAACAATAAACCTGGGTACTGAAGAAGACAGGAAAGAGGTAAAGATTGGTGCCAACCTAGAGCTCAGCGTGAAGCAACGGTTGACTAAGATGCTACATGATTATATGGAGATATTCGCCTGGTCCTACGAAGACATGCCCGGGTTGGACACTGATATTGTGGTCCATCACTTGCCTACTAAGGAAGACTGCCCTCCGGTGAAGCAAAAGGTCCGTCGTATGCGTCCAGAGATGTCTGAGAAGATCAAAGCCGAGGTTATGAAGCAATTTGATGCCGGGTTTCTTGCAGTGACTTCTTACCCTCAGTGGGTTGCTAATGTGGTGCCGGTACCTAAGAAGGACGGTAAGGTCAGAATGTGTGTCGACTACAGGGATCTGAACAGGGCCAGCCCCAAGGATGACTTCCCCTTACCTCACATTGATGTCCTTGTTGATAATACAGCTCAACATAAGGTGTTCTCTTTCATGGATGGCTTTTCAGGTTACAATCAGATCAAGATGGCACCTGAAGACATGGAAAAGACTATATTTGTTACTCGGTGGGGCACCTTCTGTTACAAGGTCATGCCTTTTGGACTAAAGAATGCTGGGGCAAACTACCAACGTGCCATGGTTGCTTTATTTCATGACATGATCCATCATGAGATAGAAGTGTATGTTGACGACATGATCGCAAGGTCCCAGACTGAGGAAGAGCACCTAGATCATCTGCAGAAGTTGTTTGACCGTTTGAAACTATACAAGCTGAGGTTGAACCCGAACAAGTGCACCTTCGGGGTAAGATCTGGAAAGTTGCTAGGCTTCGTTGTAAGTGATAAGGGTATTCAAGTGGACCCTGCCAAGGTTAAAGCTATTCAAGAGATGCCAGTCTCTAGGACAGAGAAAGAGGTCAGAGGCTTTCTAGGACGCCTGAATTACATTGCTCGCTTCATCTCACACCTGACTGCTACCTGTGAGCCAATCTTCAAGCTGCTGAAGAAAGATCAGGTAGTACGTTGGAATGATGAATGTCAGGCTGCTTTTGACAGAATCAAGGAGTATCTCCAAGAACCACCCATCCTTATGCCACCAGTTGAAGGGAGACCTCTGATATTATACCTGATAGTACTTGACAACTCAATGGGGTGCGTGCTGGGGCAGCATGACGAGTCTGGCCGAAAAGAGCATGCCATCTATTACCTTAGCAAAAAGTTTACCGACTGTGAGACCCGATACTCACTGCTTGAGAAAACTTGCTGCGCTTTGGTATGGGCTGCTCGCCGGCTGAGACAGTATATGCTGACTCACACTACCTTGTTGATCTCAAAGATGGATCCTATAAAGTACATATTCGAGAAGCCTGCTCTGTCTGGGAGAATCGCAAGATGGCAAATGATCTTGACGGAATACGATATTCAGTACACGACCCAGAAATCCATCAAGGGAAGTGTATTAGCAGACCACTTGGAACATCAGGCCGTAGATGATTATCAATCAATGAACTTCGAGTTTCCAGATGAAAGCATCATGATAGTGACTGATTGTGAAGTACCTGGACCGGATGAAGGACCTGAGGAAGGATCCCGATGGTCTATGCACTTTGACGGAGCCTCCAACGCTTTGGGAAACGGTATCGGCGCCGTAATCATATCTCCTCAAGGCACTCATACTCCACTCACTGCCCGGCTATGTTTCAACTGTACCAACAACATGGCAGAGTATGAGGCGTGCATCATGGGTCTTAAAGCTGCGATCGACTTAAGGATCAAGTTTCTAAGTGTCTTCGGAGATTCCGCTCTTGTGATCAATCAGATCAAAGGAGAGTGGGATACGAAACATCCGAATCTTATTCCTTATAGAGAATGTGTGTTGACCTTGATCCCCCACTTCACAGAAATAACCTTTGAACATTTCCCAAGAGAGGAGAATCAGTTAGCGGACGCGTTAGCTACGATGTCTTCCATGTTCAAAGTTAAATGGGATAATGAGGCTCCCCGGATCATCATCTGGAAACTGGACGAACCGGCATACTGTTGCAATCTCGAGACTGAATTGGTGACTGAGAAGCCTTGGTACCATGAGGTGAAGAGATATTTGGAAGCTCAGGAATACCCTGAAGGTGCATCTGTCAATGATAAGAAGTTCCTGAGAAGGTTCGCGGCAAAGTTCTTCTTTAGCAACGGCATCTTGTACAAGCGAAACCATGATTCAACCTTACTGCGTTGTGTGGATAAGACTGAAGCAGAAAGGATCATGGAAGAGCTACATGAAAGGACCTTTGGTACACATTCCAGTGGGCATACAATGGCAAAGAAGATCCTTCGGGCAGGGTATTACTGGTCCACAATGGAAGCTGACTGCTACCAACATTCTAGGACATGCCATAAGTGCCAGATTTATGCAGACAAGGTGCATGTTCCTCCAGTTCCCCTGAATGTTCTGACTGCGCCTTGGCCATTCACAATGTGGGGCATAGACATGATCGGTGAGATTAAACCTATGGCATCTAATGGGCATCGCTTCATCCTAGTGGCGATTGATTATTTTACAAAATGGGTTGAAGCAGCTTCCTACGCTACAGTAACCAAGACTGTTGTGGCACGGTTCATTCGGCATAACCTGATCTGTCGGTACGGCGTCCCAGAAAGAATTATTACAGATAACGGTACCAATCTGAATAACAAGATGATCACTGAGCTCTGCGAGCAGTTCAAGATACAGCACCACAATTCTTCTCCTTACAGACTGAAGATGAATGGGGCTGTAGAAGCAGCAAATAAAAATATCAAGAAAATCGTGCAGAAGATGACAGTGACTTATAAGGATTGGCACGAGATGTTACCGTTCGCTCTACATGGGTACCGTACCTCAGCCAGGACGTCAACCGGGGCAACTCCTTTCTCCCTGGTATATGGCATGGAGGCAGTCCTACCCATCGAAGTCCAAATACCCTCTCTCCGGATAATGAAGGATGCAAATCTGAACGAGGATGATTGGATCCAGACACGACTTGATCAGTTAAATTTAATTGATGAAAAGAGACTTGCTGCTATCTGTCATGGTCAGACGTACCAAAAACGGATGATCAGGGCATTTAACAAAAAGGTCAGACCACAGGAATATCAAGTCTGGGATCTGGTAATCAAGCGAATCATTCTTCCTCAGAGTGATCCAAGGGGCAAATGGACCCCTACGTACGAAGGGCCATTTGTGGTTAAACATGTGTTCTCAGGAGGAGCCATGATTCTAACCAATATGGATGGTGACGACCTTCCTCACCCCGCCAATGCAGACATAGTAAAAAGATACTACGCATGAAAAAAGACCCGCTAGGCTGACATGCCTAGGCAAAAATTAGGGCTTCCCGACGAACCAAAAGGGTTCAGGCAAAATGAAGGGATGAAATGAAAAAAATCTGTACACCCGGCAAGTCGAAAACCTGAAAAGGCGGCTGGGGCAAAAATGGGTATCCCGGTGGACTGAAAACCCGAAAGAGCGGTCCAGGAAAAAGTTAGGGATAAAAGCGTAATACTATGTCTCATTGGATCACTTTGCATCCAGAATCCGGTATCTACATCAAGTCCAGACGGCATCGATCAGTCAGCTTCATCTTCGTTTAGGTCATCAAGTGATGAGACGCTCGGAGATATAAAGGTGATAACAGAGTTGAAACCCAGTGGGATCATTCATTTCACACAGCTGTTTTATTTTCTCTTGTACAAAATTTGTATAAACTCTCTTGTTCGGCGGCGTTCTCTTACTAGGACGTCAGCCTCTTGTACATAAACGCCTAATTACAGGCCATTCAAAAATCAATACAAATATACTTTTCAGTTAAAAGTGCCAATTGTTTCTCCTTTTTCTGTTTTGTTTTGCGAAGAACGTCCAAGGTTCAATTTGTGATATATGCATTGACAATAATTTGCTAACTCATAAATATTTGCATACGAAACAAAGGATTAATTACAGGTAACATTAGAAACAGGGGCAATAAAGAGTTGTCTAAACAATCTAATTGTTCTGTCCTCCAAGGTATCAAGGTAGGTTCGGTGGAAGAACATAATCAGGTATCTCAATCCCCCAGAGAGTGAGTCAGCAAGACAATATACTCTCCTCAAGCAAAGCTACTATCAATCTTAAGGAAGTTGGGTATCCTCCAGTAGATCTCAACATTCCCCGGCAATATACATCATTCTTAAACAAGCATCCCCGGCAGTCTTGACCTAAAGATTGTTCCCCGGCGGTATATCAAATATTTAAAGGAATCACTTCCCCCGCAGTTCAAAGCTTCCCCAAGAGAGTCCAATCCAGTTCCCCAGGAAAGTTGGAATCCATCTCCCCAAGCAGTAAGCTTATCCCCAGTAGATTCTGGAAGCTTATCCTCGCAGAACACGAACACGTCTCCCGGCTTTATTCAAAGAGTTATTTCCTTACCAGGATATAACTGGGTTATCCTCAGCCAAAATCCACGGAAAGAGCGTCCTCGATGAAGTCTTCTTATCCCCAGCGAGGTCTATCAACACTTCCAACATAACAATGGTATCCCCAGCAAGTTATTATCAACAACTCAACAAAGTACCTCTCTCCCTACAGAGTGTTGCTTCCCAGCAAGATCGTTAGAGTGCTTTTCTCCCCGCAGAGTGATCCATTCGCCAAGTTTATTCTCCAACGGAGTCATCTCCTCCTACCGGTATTCTTGCAATTATCATCCCCAGCGGAAGCAAAATCTATTCTCCAACATCAGCCCAGGAATGACTTCCCGACACCCGTCAAGGATTTACTTTCCTAGACGAAAAATACATTCATAAACATCGCACTTCCATACATCATTATAGCATGCATAGACGCATCATACAAATCTCGTTTATGTTGAGAACATCATTGCTTGATCCATATAATGCATTGCATATGACTGACCTTTACCTTTCAGGAAAGATTCAGTTAAATTCTCAATCATATTTCAAGACTCTAAGACCTTATCTGGTTCAGTTAAATCGACTCCAAAGATTTCTCTGGTTATTATCCAGTCAAAGGCCTTCTCTGGTTCGGTCAGATCGACTCCAAAGATCTCCCTGTTTCTTATCCAGTTGAAGACATTCAAGACCTAGACCGGTTCAGGTAATCGACTCCAAAGATTTCTTATCCAGTCCAAGGCCTTCTCTAGTCCAGCTAAATCGACCCCAAACAGATTTTTCTGATGAAGACTCAGTAGAAGTTATCCAAGGTTTTCTCAATGATTGCTATTGAGATTGTAATTGCCTATGGTTCTCTCCCCGATCCTGCGGAGACGATAATTCCATCCAAGGTTTTCTCAATGATTGCTATTGAGATTGTAATTGCCTATGGTTCTCTCCCCGATCCTGCGGAGACGATAATTCCATCCAAGGTTTTCTCAATGATTGCTATTGAGATTGTAATCGCCTATGGTTCTCTCCCCAATGTTGCGGAGATGATAATTCCATCCCAGGTTTTCTCAATAATTGCTATTGAGTTGTAATCGCCTATGGTTCTCTCCCCAATGCTGCGGAGATGATAATTCCATCCCAGGTTTTCTCAATAATTGCTATTGAGTTGTAATCGCCTATGGTTCTCTCCCCAATGCTGCGGAGATGATAATTCCATCCCAGGTTTTCTCAATAATTGCTATTGAGTTGTAATCGCCTATGGTTCTCTCCCCAATGCTGCGGAGATGATAATTCCATCCCAGATTTCGCTCAACGATTGCTGTTGAAGTTGAAGTTATCCAAGGTTCTCTCAATGTTTGCTGTTGAGATGGTAATTCCCACCAAGATTCTCTCAATGTTTGCTGTTGAGGCTGAAGTCGTCCAAGGTTCTCTCACCGTTCCTGTTGAGGTAGTAACCATCCCTGGTTCATTCGTCACCGCTTGAAGATCCAGATTCAGCTCTTGTAACCAGTCAGGACACATCTACACAAAGCATCTGAAGACCAGCTCCTGCAACAGGTCAGGTAATCATTTTTTCTTTTGCAGGTACGCAGGTTCTCGCTAAGGAATCTCTTATGCGATCGACATCCAGATGGCATCTATAAGCCCATCCACCCTCCAGCATCTCTTAGCATGGCATATATAATCCCATCATCCTATCAAGCAATCTCTAAATGGCATCTATAAGCCCATTCCACCATCACACTGCTACTATGTGAGCGCAAATTTCTGGGCACTCTAGTGTTCAATCATCTTCCACCCTCGGATTACGAAAGGCATGTCAGCCAATCTGCATCCTCAGGTCTAAGAAGATTGAACAGGGGCAACTGTTGTACCCCAAAATTTGCCCTCCCATATTCTTCAAGAATTGCAAAGTCAAAGCTTCAAAATTCCCCAAGGGTTGCACAGAGTAAGAGCCTCCTAAACAGTCAAAATTAGGGTTTTGGTTCTGATCAAGAAAATGAAGTTTCCAAGGGTCCAATCAAGTCCCACATGCCTATAAATATGGTCAAGCATCCTCATACCAAGTTTCAAGACTTTCAGCACAAAATTGCACAGTCAAAAACCCTAATTGCACTACAGTCAACTGTAGGGGCAAAATGGTCATTTGACAGGCAAAAGTCCAAATTTTTGGTCAACATCTCATTTTGAAGCCACAAACATCATTTGATCAATGCTTGATCATGATTCTCAAAGCTTGGCTCAAAAATCATCAAGATGCAAAAGTTTCCTTATTTGGATAACTGAAAAAGTCAACTGTAAATTGACCAGGGCATAACTTTCACATGGATTATCAGAAAAATTCCATCCAAAGCTCATTTTGAAGATAAAGACATTTCCTACAACTCCTCTTCACACTTCAAGTCCAAGAAATGCTCTCACAAAAAGTTATCAATTTCAACATTATAGGTCATTTTCAAAAGTCAACAAAAAGGGACTTTAAGTCAAAGGCCATAACTTGAGATTGGTAAATCAAAATGACATGGGACCAAAGGCATTGGTTAGAGGACTCAAAGACCTTTCCAAAATGTCCAAGAACATGAGCAAAGCTTAAACATTGAGCAAGTTATGCCTTGTGGAAGTTGGGAAATTTTTGGATATTTTGAAAAGTCAACATTGATTCAAATGACCTAAAATTGCTAATGGGCCTCTTTTTCTTCCACAATTCATTATCCAAGGCATGTGCACGACCACTTGGCCCAAAGGGAAGTTTTTCTTCATTTTTTATTTATTTATTTGGATTTTTATTATTAATAATTCATTTAAATTAATTAAAATACATGAAAAATATAAAACCTAATGTTTCAAATCTTTTTATGCATATAATATCTCCAAGATTTTGTGTAAGTCAGATTAGGAAAGAATTGAAGCTAATTGGACATGATTTGGTAGCAAAAGCATGAAAAAAGATTGAAAAATTATGGTTTGCAAATCAAATATTTTTCACATCAATGCATGGATTTTAATCAAGTTTCTTAACCTAAAACACTCACACATAAGTACAGAACGAAACCCTCATGCCCATAACCAAAAAAGCTGCGCAAGAATCTGAAGAACAAAACTTGAATTTTTGCTTAAAAATTCCAAATCTGAAAACACACTTGCAGGTCGATTCAAGCCAAGAAATTCATCCTATTACCTTCCTAGGACATCACTGATTCTAACTGGATAGCTTTCCATACGCGTAGCCCTTGGAATTGGTATACAGAAGTCAAATTTTTTCACATAATATGCATAATCGTATTTTGACTTTCAAGCACATTCATTGCATTTTTCTTATGGATTATTACTAATTGATGGATTCTGATGCTAACTGTACAATTTAATTGTGTTTTTGTGTACTCTATGCGATTTCACCATTGTTGGATATTAGGGTTCTTCAGCTTTTGAATTAGGGGTTTCCAGGTACTGTAAAATTGGACGTTCTCAATGCCATGACCATGTTCAGCGCGCTTGGACGAAAAAAATAGGACCCTCGCGCCTAATTTATGAGGCCACATGGCCTATTCGTTATTTTCTGGAATGATACATAAGGGGACGGTTCAAAACCGTTGCCCATTCTTTTTGTGTTTCAGGAAAACAAAACAATGAGGAAGACGATGAAGTGGCAAGGCGTAAATGGATGGTTCAAATTTCGCGCGAAAAGTGCTCCACTAATGCTTGTTTATTTTATATTTTTTGTTAGTTATCATATATACAAAACGCACTACATGGCTCAGTGGCAGGCAAGCATATTGTTGACTTCTAGGACCTGGGTTCGATCCCAAGTCCCCCACCCCTTCAATACTATTTTTCATTTAATAATCCTATGCAGCGCCAACGCTATGGACCATCATACGTTCCTCCATCAAGCCGTCCATGCGTTCAATCTCATCAATTCAAGGGCACAGATCTGGAGAGCATGGTACACGTGAGTCAACGCTTGGGCACGCTAGTGGAAAAGTCAGCCAGGCCAAAGGCCATTGGGCCCAAATTGCTAAAGAAAAACCTCCAACTTGGGGACAGCACCCCCCCTCTAGTTTGTTTTCTTTCACTCTTTTATATTTTTTTCCTTTTCTTTGTTTTAATTAATTTCTTAAATCCTTATAATTATTATTTTCATAATATAAAAAAACATCAAAAAATCAGAAAAGACCAAAATTAAATACCTTTATTTAATTAGTATTTTTTGTAAATAAAATTCATAATTAACTTAGTTTTCTTCTAATTTAGGTTTAAATCTTAACATTTTCTTAAATATTTTAAAATTGGTAGAATTAGTTTTAATTAATTTTTATCCTTTTTTCTTTTCTTTTTTCACTAATAATTAACTATTTGTTTTTATGAATTAAATCGCATCAATTAATTAGGGTTAATTTTAGGTTAAGCTTTAATATGTTTTCATAATAAAATAAAAATTGTAGAATTTGGTTTAATTGCATTAAATTCTCATAAATACAAAAAAACCAAAAATAATTCTTTTGTTTTTCTTTTTAATTAATTAATTTAATCATTTAATTTAATTTTGCAAAAAGGGTCCAACGCCCTCGTTTTTAATTCTTATTTAATTCGCGTGTTTATTTCTTTTCCGTATAATTTTTATGTACCTCTCCCAAGGCCTTGTAAGCTCGGACAATTTAATTTCTTTACTTTCTTTATTTATTTACTTTCTGTCAAATCGGGTCTTGGATTAATTTTGGCGATGTGGACCCGCGCCTTTTGTAATAGCTTTAGAACTTTTATTTCCCGCAATTCTTTTTAACTGTTAATCAAGGCATGCAAGAATGAATGGACAAAAATAAAAACAAGCGCTAGATCACCTATACCATGACAAGATAAATGCAAATGAACATGATACACGAATCACACACCACCCCTAGGGTACGCCTCACTGTTGCCTTGCCTCGAAAGGTGATCGTCGAGTAGAGGATGTCTTAGTAAGTCCTCATGATCCGGGAACCTGGCATGAGGGTAGCTTCTAAGGTGTCTTCCCATTGCTCTGGTGATCACCATGTCCCGAACCTCGAATTGACCCGAACACCTCCAACGGTGGTGCTACCTACCTCTCAATGGTGGGATGGCACTACTTTAAAGGACATTTACACAGACGAATTCCTTAGGGTGGGTAGACGACTCTAGATACTTGCTCTAACTTTCAAAACAAATCAAAAATACTTTTCACACCGACACCTTTTCAAAAAGCTTTCGAAAGCAATTTTTCAAACACTCTTGAGGACCGATACAAGAGTCGAACTGGAATTTTCAAAGAAACTTTTTTTAAAACCCACAGTTGAAAAGCAAACAAACCATTTTTGAAAACACAATGAGCAAGTATCTAAGAGCCCATGGATAACCATGGATAGAAAGGGTGCTAACACCTTCCCTTTCTATAATCTACCTCCCGAACCGAGAGCAATCTCTATAAGGAATTTTTCTGTGCTTTTGTCCTTTCCATTTGGAGAAAATAAAAGACGGTGGTGACTCTTGCTTCCGCGAAATTTCGCGAACCAGCATTAAACAGTCAGTTCCAGATCCACCGATCACACCCAGCACGATCAAGACCGCCGGACACGATAGTATTTCAGGTCCCCATCCCTGTCCCTGGAGCGAAGTGACGAGGACGACCCCCACGGTCCCCTGTCACAAGCCATCATGGAGGCGCCCATTCCTCCGGGCATGGATAAGCCTCCACATCTGAAGGAATACTATGGAGTCACGGACCCAGTCGATAACATAGACGAGTTCGAGGCCATGTTGCATTACCATAATGTCAGGGGACCCATCAAATGCCAGTTGTTTCCCATGACCCTCATAAAAGCAGCAATGGATTGGTATAAAGGCCTCGCCCCGAGATCAATCACCTCGTGGCGAAACCTGATGAATCAATTCATAAGGTCATTCACTGCGTCTTGGCGACACCCAAAGGCCGAGGCAGCACTCGAGGCCATCATCCAGAGACAGGATGAAACCTTGAGAGAATTTATCAATCGCTTCAACCGCAAAGCCATACAGGTCCCCTACGTGGAACACATGAAAAGGTACTTGCTGGAGAGGGGGCTCCTCCCTGACACAAAATTTAGAAAGGCGGTGGGTATCGAACCACCCCAAACATTGATGCCCTCCTCGAGAAGGCTCGGGCGTATATGGATTACGAGGAAAGGGAGGCGGCCAACAGAGCCCGGGACCCCAGAACTCGCGGATCCAGCAGCAACCTGTGCCAAGAAGCCGCTCCTCCTCGATGAACCGGGGAGAAAAGAAAAGAGGACAGACCCCGAGAAGTCCGCGAGCAGAGAGGACCCTCCGGGCGCTTCACACAATACACTCCACTCACAGCTTCCCGTGAGCACATCTTGGCGGAGTGTGCCAGTACGGACTTCAAAGACGGCAGTGTCAAACACCCCCGACCTGCTCCTGCCAAGCCCGAAGTAGACAATTGCAAGTACTGTCAGTACCATAGGAGCCATGGTCATCTGACTGAAGACTGAAGAAGTGAAAAACACAAGAAATGGGGTTGAATTGTAAAAACTGGAAATCAATTGCAATCAACACGATATTTTTATTCTGGTTCGTTTGATCTCAAACTACTCCAGTCCACCCGTCAAGGTGATTTCGCCTCTCTCCAACGAGGTCTTAATCCACTATATTCAACTGAATATTACAACTGCTTTAACAACTGCTAAAGCCTTTTTGATGCAAACCACAAACCGGTTTCTCAAGGAAATACTTTCTTACAAAGAATTGAAATCTAGGTGTGTGAATGTTTTCTACAAAAACTGTTTATCACAACTGTGATACTACACAATTTAAGCTTATGAGAACTAGATTGCTAAAATAATTGAGTAAGGAATTTGAGAGCTTTTAGCAAACTGAGAGTGAGGAAGATGATGAATAGCTTTAGGCGTGTAGATTGTTGTAGAGCATTAGCCAATTCAATTTTCATTGACTTGTTTATATAGCATTGGAAATAGTGTACGTTGGAGTAATAATTATGTTTCAATGCCAATAACATTCTTTCCTTATTGAGCAGATCTTGTCTGGAATGATGTCGTTGGTAATAAATCATCTTGAATGCACAATACCGTTGCCACTTAAGCGTGTTCTGGCTTTGGCTCATTCTGACGCTGCTTAGGTGCTGATGAACTGTTGTTGTCTTTATCAGAGTTCAGATGGTTAAGCGCAGATCTGTTCATCAAGCTTCAGCATAAGCGCGAGTTGATCTTCTGATTCTGGTATCTGATATAACATCTTCTGATGCTGATGTTGATATCCAATTTTCTGATGCTGATGAGGATGTTCTCATGCTGATACCCATCAGAGTTTCTGTAAAACAGAATGTAATTCTTAGATAGCATATGTGTCTTACATGAATCATACAATTAATGTATCTTAGCATTTTGTTATCATCAAAACTTAAACTTAGGGTAGTAGATTCAAACTTTGTTCTAACAATCTCCCCCTTTTTGATGATGACAAAAACTAGATATTTTTTAATTGAATATTAGGGTGAAAAAGTATCAGAGATAACTAAATAGTAAGTTGTATCAGAATTAATTAGGAAGTTATCAAAGATAAGGGATAAAGAGATATCAGAGTTTAGATCGAAGATACTCCCCCTGAATTTATTACTTCCCTTTTTAATTCCAAGAGTTCTTCAGGATCAGATCTTTATTGACTTTCTTTGAACATCAGAATATCAGAGCTTCAGATCAGAATATCAGAGCTTCAGTGTATCAGGGATGATTAGCTTCTTGTACTTGTAGACTTATGCAAAAACATAAAACATTCAAGTATATCAGAGTGTTAGAATGTTTGAGACTTTTTGTCTCAGTAATCCGTTATTGAAAAATATCATTCTTGTTCTCCCCCTTTTTGTCAGCAATCAAAAAGTGTAAGTAATATTAGCTAAAACGATCAGAGCAGAAAAACTTGTTATATTAAATTCAGAGCCAGTCAAACAGTACAGATGATATGCAAAGAAAAAAATGAAAATATCATGAATGAAAAACTAAGGTTGGGGAGGAAAGTGTGTGAACAGAGTCTCTAGCATTGTCTTAATCTGATCAGCAGTTTCATTCTGTTTGTGCACCATGCTGACTACTGTATCTATCTTGCTATCTTGCACATTCATCCTTTCCTTCATCTTCTGATCATTTTCATCCATTCTTTGCTGCAGACGAATATCATTCAGCTTCAGCTCTTCCAGAGTCTGCCTGTCCAAGGCAGCTTGAGAAACGTCAGAAGCAGGAAGCTTCTGAGAGCTTTCTGCAACATCTTTAGCTTGACTAACCTCTTCAGATTGAGTTGTCTAATCCTCTTCTGGCTGCACTTTTGAAGCTGGACGCTTCTCAGACCATGGCTCACTATCCAGAAGGAGAACTTCTTCCTTCAGCAGCTGACTTCCAACTTCCTTCAGCAGCTTGCTGAAGTTCTGTTGTGCCTGCTCATAATTGATGTCTTGCAACTTGAGGGCTTCAGCGCGTACCCATATTCTGAAACGTGTCCAGAGTTGGTCTGAGGCAGCCGGATCAATCATTCCAGGACAAACTTGCTTTAGAGAAGCAATCCACTGCTGCAAGCCTGTTTCAAAATTCGAAATGCCAGCACCAACATCTAGCTATTTGGGTTTGGGGATGGCTATTTTATTTTTGAGATCAGCAAGACGGTCAATGATTGTTAAATCGATGAAGGTCCTGCTGTGGTCTTTTGTAGTTTGTTTGGGAGATGGAGTGGGAGAATCATATATGATAATTGGACTGTTTGGAGTGTTTGTAGAGGTAGTTTCTGGTGAGGATGGCAGCTGGGGTATGTTTATGGTTGTACCACATGGCAGCTGAATTGCCAAGGGTTGTGGCTCAGAGGATTGAGGAGAATGAGGTTCAGGTGATGGAGTTTCAGAGTGATGAAACTTAGGTTGTGGAGGTGATGGTTGAGGTGAGAGTGGATGAAGTTCTGGTTATGGAGAAGGAGGAGGAATTGCTGGTTGTGGAGAAGGAGGTGGAATTTCTGGTTGTTGTGGAATTTGTGGTTCTTCTAGTATGGGTGAGAGAGTATGTGTTTCACCCCAAAATTTGCCCTCTCATGTTTTCCAAAGTCTTCCTCCTTCCTGGTTGATCACAAACTCTTGCCTAAGGAAAAAGAAGATTTTTGAGTGGTACTTCAAATACCTTTCGATTGGCATTCTGAAGGAGTATTTCGATTGGCATTCTGAAGGAGTATTTCGATTGGCATTATGGACAAGCATTCGATTGGAATTATGTCAAGGCAATGTCGACAGGCATGTCAACCATGTCCTTCATTTGGCATGAACAACACCTTTTGATTGGCCTGTTAGCAGAGCATTTCGATTGGAATCCTTCGATTGATATTTGGGCCAGGCCCATTCGAAGGGTACGCAGGGAATCCATTCGAAAGAGGCAAATCAGGACTAATCGAAGAGCATGGCCTGAAAGCACTCGAAATCCAAGCGTCCAGGTTCATTCAAGGGACACGAATGTTTCAAAAAAGGAAATGATTTAATGTGTTTGATTTTTGTCCAGAGTGTTAAATGCCTATTTTAATGGTTGTCCCTTGCCATTTTCATGCACTCCCACACTCCTATAAATAGGAGGCCAGTGACACATTACAACGGACACAAAAAAAAATTACACGAAAATCATAGAACGAAAATTATACACACTTCTTCAAAAAATCTGCAGGAGAACAAAACATTGGAGAGACGCTGCCCAGAATTTTCCAAGCCAAAGCAGTCCCTCAGATCGAAGGTGCCTACGCCCAGAAGCCCTCAAATCAAAAGTGCCTACATCCAGGAAGTGCCCAGATCAGAAGTGCCTGCTGTGATCGGTGGAAATAGAACTGACTGTTTTTTAAGCTGGTTTCGCGAAATGTCGCGGTAAGCAAGAGTCACCACCGTCTTTTATGTTCTCCAACATGGAAAGGACAAAAGCACAACAAAATTCCTTATTCGAGAATGTTTCTCGGTTCGGGAGGTAGATTTATAGAAAGGGAATGTGTTAGCACCCTTTCTATCCATGGTTATCCATGGGCTCTTAGGTACTTGCTCTTATGTTTTCAAAATTTGTTTGCTTTTCAAATGTGCGTGTGGGTTTGAATAAGTTTCGTTTGAAAAATTTCTAAGTAACTCTTGTATCTGTCCTCAAGAGTGTGTGAAAAATTTGTTTGAAAACTTTTAGAAAGTGCGGGTGCGAAAAGTTGTTTTTGTTTGTTTGAAAAGAGCAAGTACTTAAGAGAATCTACCTACTCTAAGGAATTAAGCTGTGTAAGAGTCCTTTAGATAGTGCTATCCCACCATTGAGAGGTAGGTAGCACCGTCGTTGGAGGTATTCGGGTCAATTCGATTATCGGGACAGTGTGGTCACCGAAGCAACGGTAGGACACCTTAGAAGTAACCCTAATGTCCTAGATCCTTTTTATCCGAGGCAACCGTTTCGAGGCAACTGGATCTTTTAGACAGAAGGGCGACCTCTAAGACACCCTATACTTGATGACCACGTTCGAGGCAACCAGTAAGGCGTACCCTAAGAAGTGGCATGTGCTTTGTGTGTTGTTTTTCAGTTAAGGTTATCTTGTATGTTATTTGTGAGCTACGGATTGGTTTTATTTTTTATACATTCTTTCATGCATTTTTTAACAGTTAGGAGAGCGGAAAATAAATTGCAGAAATGCAAATCTAGCTATTACAAGGCGCGGGTCTATACATCGCCAAAAAACAAAAACCCGTTTTGAAATAAGAATGCGAGAAATAGCAAATAAAGAGATAAACCTAATTAACTATTACATTTTCGGAAGCCGTTACATAAATATAATGAATTAAAATAAATTGCGCGCGAAAGAATGAATCGGGACGTCCTAAGGGTTTTGACCCTTTTTTAAGAAAGAATTGATTTTTTGTCCTTTTTTGTAATTAATGAAATTAAAGAGAAAATAAATAGAAATTAAAAGTTAGCAAAAACCTAATTCTAAATTGTTTTTATTTATTGTAAAAAGTATTAAAGTTAATTAATTAAGCTAATTTAATTTAATTTACATTTATTTACAAAATAAGTTAATAAATAATAAAATGTTTTTTTTTGTTTTTCTGAATTTTATGGGAAAAATTAGTTTGGGTTAATTAAACAATTAATAAAACTAATAATTAATAAAAGGGAAATTATAAAAGAAAAGAAAATAAAAAGAGAAAAAAGAAAAGAAAATAAGAACCCAGGGGGTGTTGGACCCTTAGGGAGGTGAATCAGGAATTTAGGCCCATTGTCTCAAGCCTTTTTGACTTTTGAATCGTCCAGAGGCGCGTTGACCAGGGAGCATGGTGTGGAGCACCCTTTGGCCTTTGGATTGATCTTTTGAGACACTTGGCGCGCATCTGTATGAGGCCTATGGTGGAACGCGTCTAGGAAGCTGCATGGGAATTTGTTAGAAAAAATAATATTGAGACTTGGGGGGACCTGGGAAAACTTACAGCGCGGTATGATGGACCTTAGGACGTGGCAAGGGTTGCTTTAGCTTCAGAGTATGGCAAAGAAGAGAGTCACGTTCTCCTTTTGGCCTGAAAATGCTTGCAAAACTCCTTTTGATCTCACACTTTTTTTAACACTTTTTGGATTTTGCTCTGGCCGTTTGTGCACACTCTAGGTCGTGAATGAGGCTTTGTTACACTTGCATATGTAGTAATGAATGAGAATAGGTCACATTATGAGCTAATGATCCCTTGCAATTAAGTTTTTGGATTCTTCATAACCACCATTAAAGAAACATTCCAAGTTTGTTCAAATTTTGAATTTTTATGCATAAAATAGCCCTAGCACGAAATTGGTAGGTTGTTCATGACACATAAAAGTCATTCAAATCAAAAGATGTTATTTAATTAATTTTTTTGATTTTATTTGAATTTTATGGATTTAAAATGAATTAAATCAAATAAAATTAAATAAAAATACAAAAATTAATGTTTAATCTTGAAATTGATCATGGGACACGTGGGTGGCATGACAAGGCTGAATCAAGTGGAAAAAGTGGGCCCTTTTGTCAAAAATTGAAGTTTCAAGGATAGTTGACTTTTGCCATTTCACAAAAATTTCCCACCTTCTCCTATGCATATCTTGCTCAATTTTGATCATATGAACATGTTCTTGGACATTTTGGAAAGGTCTTGAAGTCCTCTAACCAATGCCTTTGGTCCCATGTCATTTGAATTTACCAATCTCAAGTTATGGCTTTGACTTAAAATGCCTTTTTGTTGACTTTTGAAAATGACCTATAATGTTGAAATTGATAACTTTTTGTGAGAGCATTTCTTGGACTTGGAATGTGAAGATGAGTTGTAGGAAATGTCATCCCCTTCAAAATGAGCATTGGATGGGATTTTTCTGATGAACCATGAAAAAGTTATGCCTTGGTCAAGTTACAGTTGACTTTTCAGCTGTCCAAAAATGGAAACTTTTGCATCTTGATGATTTTTGAGCCATTCTTGTGAAATCATGGTCAAGATTTGACCAAATGATGATTGTGGCTTCAAAATAAGATGTTGACCAAAAATTTTGACTTTTGACTGCCGAATGACCATTTTGCCCCTGCAGTTGACTATGAAGCAATTAGGGCTTTTGACTGTGCAACTTGATGCTGTGAGTCTTGCAACTTGACATGGGGATGCTTGACAATGTGTATAGGCCTATGTGACTTGATTGAGCCTTTGAAAACCTCATCTTACTTGAAGGAACCAAAACCCTAATTTTGACTGGCTTAGGAGGATGTTTGACTGTGCAACCCTTGAGAGGTTTTGAACCATTTGAGGATGATTCTTGATAAACTTTGAAGAATATGGGAGGGCAAATTTTGGGGTACAACAGTTGCCCCTGTTCAATCTTCTTAGACCTGAGGATGTAGATTGGCTTGTGTGCCTTTCGTGATCCGAGGGTGGAAGATGATTGAACACTAGAGTGCCTAGAAATTTGCACTCACATAGTAGAATATCAGCAATGTGATGTCGGGAATGGGCTTACAGATGCCATTTGGAGAGATGGTGGACAGGAGGATGGGCTTATAGATGCCATCTGGAGATGTGACAGAACCTTGTCGGGAATGGGCTTATAGATGCCATTTGGAAAGATGGTATGAGAGGATGGGCTTATAGATGCCATCTGGAGATGTGACAGAACCTTGTTGGGAATGGGCTTGTAGATGCCATTTGAAGACTGTTGACAGGTGGATGGGATTATAGATGCCATCTGGAGGTGTAATTTTTGTAAGTTGAAAGAGGGAACCTGTGTAAGGTTGCCTGATGTTGAGCTCGTGTAAAGCTGCATCTCGGAAAGAAGAAAACTTGTGTAGGGTTGATTGATGATGAGCTCGTGTAAAACTGCATCTTTGGAGGAAGGAAACCTGTGTAGGGTTTACTGATGACGAGTCCGTATAAAACTACGTCTGGAGTTTGAGAAGGGAACCTGTGTGGGGTTACTTTGATGATGAGCCCGTGTAAAACTGCATCCTGGAAGAAGTAAAACCTGGGTAGGGTTTCTGATGACGAGTCCGTGTAAAACTGCATCTTTGGGAAGGGAGAACCTGTGTAGGGTTTCTTCGGTATAAGTTCGTGTAAAACTTCTGGAGGAACCGGGGTAAGGTTACTTCGGGATAAGTCTGTGTAAGACTTCTGGAGGAACCAGGGTAAGGTTACTGTAGGATAAGTTCGTGTAAAACTTCTGGATGAACCGGGGTAAGGTCATCTTGAGATAAGTCCGTGTAAGACTTCTGGAGGAACCGGGGTAAGGTTACTGCAAGATAAGTTCGTGTAAAACTTCTGGATGAACTGGGGTAAGGTCATCTTGAGATAAGTCCGTGTAAGACTTCTTATGAAAGAAAAGGAACCGGTGTAGGGTTACTTTGATGATAAGTCCGTGTAAGACTTTGTCTGAAAATTGAGAAGGAAACCGGTGTAGGGTTGCCTGATGATGAGTTCGTGTAAAACTACATCTGAGGTTGAGAAGGAACCGGTGTAGGGTTGCCTGTTGATGAGCCCGTGTAAGACTTCTTCTGAAAGAAAAGGAACCAGTGTAGGGTTTCCTGAGGATGATCAAGTAGATAATTGTCCTGTTTGGTTTCGGATATTAACCCACGATCAGTCGTCCACATAATTTTGCTGGCTTGTTACCTGTGTTGATCTGGAACTGTAAAGGTAGATGGTAATCATCTTTTGATTGACTTTTTTCTGAAAAGGCAAAGTATTAGTCGTATGCAATGTCATGATGCATGAACTGCATGATTTTAAGATGTTCTCAAAAATAAATGAGATTTGTGTTGTATGATGCGTATGCATGCTATAATGCATGAAGATGTGATGTTTATGAATGTATTCTCGTTTTAGTAAATAAATCCTTGATGAATGCCGGGAGTTTGTTGAATCCTGGGCTGATGTTGAAGAGTAGAGTTCTTCGTTTCTGCTGGGGATGATGATTGCAAGAACAAACCGGTAGGAGAAGATGACTCCGTTGGGGAATAATCCTAGTGAAGATATTACTCTAAGGGGAATCTACTCTGTGGGAAGAGATACTTCGCTGAGGTTTTGATGATAACTCCACTGGGGATTCCGTTGATATGTTTTGTTGAGGATTCTGATGAACTCCGCTGGGGGTAGGAACAGCTTCGCAGAGGACGACCTTTCCGTGGTAATTAGCTGAGGATAACTCAGTTATAAGCCCTGGTGGGGAATAACCTTCTGAATAGAGCCGGGGAGATGCGTTCGTACTCTGCCGGTGATAAGCTTCCAGAATCTACTGGGGATGAGCTCCCAGAATTTACTGGGGAGATTGATTCAACTCTCCTGGGGAGACTTTTGAACTGTACTGGGGAATGGCTCCACTGGGGTGTCTGGTATTCCGCCGGGGAATAATCTTATATTAAGACGGCCGGGGATGCTTGCTTAGGAACATCTGCATACTGTTGGAGAATATTGAGATTTTCTGGGGATACCCATCTTCCTTAAGGCTGACAGTAGACTAACTCTGCTTGGGGAGAGCGTTGTTGACTTGCTGGAGATACTGTACCTTGTCGGGGCTGACGGGAGACCAACTCTGCTCGGGGGAGAGTATTGCTGAATCTTATCTTACTCTGCGGGGAGTGAAGGTATCTTGGTCACGTTCTTCAGCTGAACCTACCTTAGTACCTTGGTGGACAGAGCAACTAGATCGCTTAGACAACTCATATCGCCCCTGTTTCTGATGTGGGAGAAGAAGATACCTTGTGGAGGTGCTTGGTAACTGCTGATTGACAAATCTTCTTCTGGTAGGCAAGTGACGAGATGACGGGACATAGTCGTACACTTTTGATCCTTAACTTTTTCCTGGACTGCCCTTTCGGGTTTTCAGTCCATCGGGATACCCATTTTTGCCCAAGCCGCCTTTTCAGGTTTTCGACTTGCCGGGTGTACAGATTTTTCTATTTCATCCCTTATTTTGCCTGAACCCTTTTGGTTCGCCGAGAAGCCCTTATTTTTGCCTAGGTGTGTCAACCTAACGGGTCTTTGATTATGCGTAGTGTTTTTTCGACTATGTCCGTGCTCTCAGGATGTAGGGAGTTGTCACTGTCAGTAGTGCAGTGTTACCATGCCACCAGAAGATCTTCGTTTGATCGTCCAATGCCCCAAGTGATCCAGATGGAGATTTGCCCCAAGCTGGTTGGCCTTTTGAGAGATTCTTCGAATCTTGACCTAACTGCCCCAGATGATGGACAATGATCGTGTCTTCCCCCTTGGTTGGAAGTGCTTTTCCATTTGAGGTGACCTTTTGTTGAGAAGGCTTTTGTTCACTAGATGCTCGTCGTGCAAAGTTCTCTGATGTTCAAACAAATAATCATCTGCAAACAATGTTATTTTGAAAATGCAAAGCTTATGTCTTTTTTGAAAATGCATTTTTTCATAAAAACAAGTGAATTTTTTTTTGAACTGTGATGTCAACTCGTTATTTTACCGCAAGCCTTAAGGAGTCAGGATACCTTTGGTAACAGTATGCTTTCGAACTAACCCATGCTTCAGCTAGGACTTTTAAGGGTTGTAGCGTGGCCTGGTTCACGGTTTAAGAAACAAAGGATAAAGGCTCAAATTTTATTTGTACCCACCCGTTCTTCGTGATGTTCTTCAAACCTAAACTCAGCTGATCGTGCGTTAGACCTTGTTTGAGTCTTTGTCTTGATATACCGGTGATGGTTCGGATGTTGACAATTTATTTGGAATAGGCGGTCATTCCTCCTTTTTTTTGTTGAGGGTTTATAGGACCTCTTTTCTTTTTGATTTCATTGTCCCTGTTTTTTGCCTGAACTGTTTCTTTCATGATCACAGTCAGCGGGATGCCCTAGTTTTGTAAGTCTCCTTCATAGGTTTTGACTTAATGGGCTTTTATTTTTGGGAGATAATGACTGCTTGTCTTTATGATTATTCGGAACCATCACTGTCTTTGATTTTGACAGGACTCCTTTGGTGCCATTCGTTGTGCATTTGGATCAACTGAGAAGACTACCCTGCCCCAGGTTATGATTAAGGGTTTTAATATTCGAAAAGAAAAACTCCTACTTCTTTGGCTCAAAGGGGTTGACGAGGGATTATCTTCCTTATAACTCCGGTGTTTAGGAATTGAAACAATGCATGTACCTCATCAGCGGGGTCTGTTCAAAAGCATACCGTAGATTGTGGTATCGTTTTCGTCATCCTCCCTCAAGAGGCTTTAGAATTTTCAATCGAGAGTTGAACATCAAGAAAAAAATAAAAGCAATTTTGAATATAGAGAACACAATTACTTCAAAACAGACACGTGGAATGCATTAATGAAATAATAGAGTTTGACATAATAATTGTTTGAATAAGCATAGAAAAATACAATATCAGAATTTAAATGAACAAGAGTCTCTCAATCCTAGCCATGTTTTGGCAAGGGAGCAGTGATCACATCGGGAGTCTCAGCAGGCTCGAATTCGATCTCCTTGGCGTCAATCATGTTCTGAATCTTGTATTTCAGCGCCCAACAATCCTCAGTATCGTGCCCCGGGCTTCCGGAATGATAAGCACACCTCGCATTTGGGTTGTAGCTTGGAGAAGAGGTCTTGGGATTTGTAGGAGGGTTGATCACCGCAATCAGATTCATTTTCAACATGTGCTGCAATGCTTGTGACAATGGCATGTTGATGTTGGTGAACTGTCTTTTAGGCTCGTCCGGCCTTCGCTGATTTCCCTTCTGCTGTTGTCGGCGTGGTGTAGAACCAGAGATCAGGACTGCCCCTATATGTTGGTCACGACGATCCTTCTGACTGTATGCAACATTGGACTCTTTCTTGAATGGTTTCTTCTCAGCGTTCGAGGAGTCACCCTTTTGTATCTTCCCGGACTTGATACCAGCTTCTATCCTCTCACCAGTCAAGATCAGATCTGTGAACCCAGCGGAAGAATTCCATATCAGATGATTAAAGAATGGACCAGACAGGGTCCCCAAGAACATGTCAACAAGCTCACGGTCAGTCAACGGTGGCTGCAACCTGCCAGCCAGGTCTCTCCACTTTTGTGCGTACTCCTTAAAACCTTCACCCGCCCCCAGTGACATACCCTGGAGTTAGGTACGTGTAGGAGCAAGGTTGGCATTATACTGATACTGCTTATAAAAAGCAGTTGCCAAGTCCTCCCAATTACGAATACTGGTTCCATCCAGCTGATAGAACCATTCGAGCTGAGTCCCTGAAAGACTTTCCTGGAAGAAATGGATCCATAGATTCTTGTCTGCCGTGTAGGGCTGGATCTTCCTTGCGTATGAACGGTGGTGCAACTTAGGACAGGAAGCCCCGTCGTACTTTGCAAAGGCGGGTGCCTTGAACTTATGAGGGATCACCACCCCAGAAGATAAACCTAGATCTCCAAAATCCAACCCAGGTACACGTTGAATCTCCATAGCATTTAACCGGTCCTCCAGCTGCTTGTACTTGTCTTCGGCAGGAGGATACTGTTCATCATTAAAATCTGTCTCGGTGTCAGAGACCACGGGACTAGGAACCTCTCTCCCCTGTGGGTTGTCTTTCCCAGCAGATGGGGTAGTCATCTCAGCCTCATTTTGTGATCCATTCCCAGATCTGCGTCTAGGGTTAAACAAAATAGTCCTCTTCTTCTTCTTCAACAGCAGAGTCTTCAACTCCTGTTGCCCCTGGGCTAAGCTCATGACCAGTTCCTGGAACTGGGCGTTCTGGGCCTGGAGGGCCTTGATAGCTTGTTCATTGGATGATTCAGGATTCATGATGATGGCTGAAATAAACAGCGAAGAAGATTAAGCAACCTGTAGAACAGAGTACCTGTAATGCAATGATATGTATGTATGCATGCGATGTTTTCAAGGATCTCGCGGGGTAAATAGAGAAACTTGTTAGAATTTGAATTTGTAGCTTGATGGAAGGAACTTCATGTTGATGAGAGTTCTTCTTCAAGAGTCAAAGCTCACCATATCGAGTGGGTCATAGCCCCTGACTCAAGTTATCAACCTTGGCTAGGGGAAAATAAATCCCCTTTGCCCCTTGCTAGACATTTGATTCATCATGACCTGCATCACAAACCCTTGAGATCCTTGAAATGGATTAGTCCTTATGTAGGATGTATGCGATGGTATGATGTTATGCTATGCATGGAGTGATGTAAGTAGGCCCTGTAATGAGTCCCAATTAAGGACTGTAAACAAAACCTGCAAGGAACTCGTGTTATTAGATAACAAGTGTACAAGTAATTCAAGTATGAAGGCATACAAGTCATACAGAGCCCTTAGAGTTTAGGCCAGCATGAAGTTCATGTACTACCCTCTTTCAGTTTCGTTGGTCAAGACCTGTCCTATCAAAAGTAACCGGGTTCTAGAGGATCCCAATATGACTGACTACCCTCAATCGGTCATAACTCCAGCATCGTAATCTTTTCTTGCGGCCAGAACCATCGCGAGAGTTTAGCCTCAATGGGTGTAGCATACTGCTACTGTTCTATGGCCAAGTTGGGTCACATTAGGGTTCTAAGGTCGGTTGGTGCTTAATGACTCCTCAGAAGACCCATATACTCCTCGTTGCAACACAAGGGATATCGGTAGAGACCAAGGTGCCACACCAATGTAGCCACTGCTTCACCCGTGTCGGTCTACGCCAGACAGGTCCCTCACAACTTATGCTACCTAAAAGGGTATCCCCAGATCCGGGTTAGGATCTATGAAACTCCGATGCAAAGCCCACAAATATAAAGCAATCAAAGCAAAGCAATTGAAAAACATAAGTATGATCTAATCCTAAGGTACACCTCACTTCAATATTTTCCCCAGCAGAGTCGCCAGTTCTGTGATCGGTGGAAATATAACTGACTGTTTTTTAAGCTGGTTTCGTGAAATGTCGCGGTAAGCAAGAGTCGCCACCGTCTTTTATGTTCTCCAACATGGAAAGGACAAAAGCACAGCAAAATTCCTTATTCGAGAATGTTTCTCGGTTCGGGAGGTAGATTTATAGAAAGGGAAGGTGTTAGCACCCTTTCTATCCATGGTTATCCATGGGCTCTTAGGTACTTGCTCTTATGTTTTCAAAATTTGTTTGCTTTTCAAATGTGCGTGTGGGTTTGAAAAAGTTTCGTTTGAAAAATTTCTAAGTAACTCTTGTATCTGTTCTCAAGAGTGTGTAAAAAATTTGTTTGAAAACTTTTAGAAAGTGCGGGTGCGAAAAGTTGTTTTTGTTTGTTTGAAAAGAGCAAGTACTTAAGAGAATCTACCTACTCTAAGGAATTAAGCTGTGTAAGAGTCCTTTAGATAGTGCTATCCCACCATTGAGAGATAGGTAGCACCGTCGTTGGAGGTATTCGGGTCAATTCGATTATCGGGACAGTGTGGTCACCGAAGCAATGGTAGGTCACCTTAGAAGTAACCCTAATGTCCTAGATCCTTTTTATCCGAGGCAACCGTTTCGAGGCAACTGGATCTTTTAGACAAAAGGGCGACCTCTAAGACACCCTATACTTGATGACCATGTTCGAGGCAACCAGTGAGGCGTACCCTAAGAAGTGGCATGTGCTTTGTGTGTTGTTTTTCAGTTAAGGTTATCTTGTATGTTATTTGTGAGCTACGGATTGGTTTTATTTTTCATACATTCTTTCATGCATTTTTTAACAGTTAGGAGTGCGGAAAATAAATTGCAGAAATGTAAATCTAGCTATTACAAGGCGCGGGTCTATACATCGCCAAAAAACAAAAACCCGTTTTGAAATAAGAATGCGAGAAATAGCAAATAAAGAGATAAACCTAATTAACTATTACATTTCCGGAAGCAGTTACATAAATATAATGAATTAAAATAAATTGTGCGCGAAAGAATGAATCGGGACGTCCTAAGGGTTTTGACCCTTTTTTAAGAAAGAATTGAATTTTTGTCCTTTTTTGTAATTAATGAAATTAAAGAGAAAATAAATAGAAATTAAAAGTTAGCAAAAACCTAATTCTAAATTGTTTTTATTTATTGTAAAAAGTATTAAAGTTAATTAATTAAGCTAATTTAATTTAATTTACATTTATTTACAAAATAAGTTAATAAATAATAAAATATATTTTTTTTGGTTTTTCTGAATTTTATGGGAAAAATTAGTTTGGGTTAATTAAACAATTAATAAAACTAATAATTAATAAAAGGGAAATTATAAAAGAAAAGAAAATAAAAAGAGAAAAAAGAAAAGAAAATAAGAACCCAGGGGGTGTTGGACCCTTAGGGAGGTGAATCAGGAATTTAGGCCCATTGTCTCAAGCCTTTTTGACTTTTGAATCGTCCAGAGGCGCGTTGACCAGGGAGCATGGTGTGGAGCACCCTTTGGCCTTTGGATTGATATTTTGAGACACTTGGCGCGCATCTGTATGAGGCCTATGGTGGAACGCGTCTAGGAAGCTGCATGGGAATTTGTTAGAAAAAAATAATATTGAGACTTGGGGGGACCTGGGAAAACTTACAGCGCGGTATGATGGACCTTAGGACGTGGCAAGGGTTGCTTTAGCTTCAGAGTATGGCAAAGAAGAGAGTCACATTCTCCTTTTGGCCTGAAAATGCTTGCAACACTCCTTTTGATCTCACACTTTTTTTTGACACTTTTTGGATTTTGCTCTGGCCGTTTGTGCACACTCTAGGTCGTGAATGAGGCTTTGTTACACTTGCATATGTAGTAATGAATGAGAATAGGTCACATTATGAGCTAATGATCCCTTGCAATTAAGTTTTTGGATTCTTCATAACCACCATTAAAGAAACATTCCAAGTTTGTTCAAATTTTGAATTTTTATGCATAAAATGGCCCTAGCACGAAATTGGTAGGTTGTTCATGACACATAAAAGTCATTCAAATCAAAAGATGTTATTTAATTAATTTTTTTGATTTTATTTGAATTTTATGGATTTAAAATGAATTAAATCAAATAAAATAAATAAAAATAGGAAAATTAATGTTTAATCTTGAAATTGATCATGGGACACGTGGGTGGCATGACAAGGCTGAATCAAGTGGAAAAAGTGGGCCATTTTGTCAAAAATTGAAGTTTCAAGGATAGTTGACTTTTGCCATTTCACAAAAATTTCCCAACTTCTCCTATGCATATCTTGCTCAATTTTGATCATATGAACATGTTCTTGAACATTTTGGAAAGGTCTTGAAGTCCTCTAACCAATGCCTTTGGTCCCATGTCATTTGAATTTACCAATCTCAAGTTATGGCTTTGACTTAAAATGCCTTTTTGTTGACTTTTGAAAATGACCTATAATGTTGAAATTGATAACTTTTTGTGAGAGCATTTCTTGGACTTGGAATGTGAAGATGAGTTGTAGGAAATGTCATCCCCTTCAAAATGAGCATTGGATGGGATTTTTCTGATGAACCATGAAAAAGTTATGCCTTGGTCAAGTTATAGTTCACTTTTCAGCTGTCCAAAAATGGAAACTTTTGCATCTTGATGATTTTTGAGCCATTCTTGTGAAATCATGGTCAAGATTTGACCAAATGATGATTGTGGATTCAAAATAAGATGTTGACCAAAAATTTTGACTTTTGACTGCCGAATGACCATTTTGCCCCTGTATTTGACTGTGAAGCAATTAGGGCTTTTGACTGTGCAACTTGATGTTGTGAGTCTTGCAACTTGACATGGGGATGCTTGAAAATGTGTATAGGCCTATGTGACTTGATTGAGCCTTTGAAAACCTCATCTTCCTTGAAGGAACCAAAACCCTAATTTTGACTGGCTTAGGAGGATGTTTGACTGTGCAACCCTTGAGAGGTTTTGAACCATTTGAGGATGATTTGATAAACTTTGAAGAATAGGGGAGGGCAAATTTTGGGGTACAACACCTGCGCCCAGAAGTTCCCAGATCGAAAGTGCCTGCGCCCAGAAATCCCAGATTGAAAGTGCTCCCATCCAGCCAGTGCCCAAATCGAAGACTCAATCTGCAGGTAAGAAAGGGTAAATTGTCCAACCTTACATTTGCGTAAATGCATTATTACTTGTTGTTACATTTGACTTGCCATCTTAGACAGGATCGAAAGGCCTGGGTTTGGCACCCAGGTCACATTTCTCGTGTGCTAACATTTGCTGCAGATTTAGCTTGAAGAGACCCCAACAAGTGCAGGATCGAAGGGCCTGGGATTCAATACCCAGGTCTCTGCATTTTTGTTTCGCTCACATACTTTTGCAGGTATAACATCCCAGATCGAAGGAGAGCCCTTCTCTGGATCGAACCCATTAGCATGATGGATCGAAAGAGGCATCTCATCCCTGGATCGAAAGCCATGACCTCCATGATCGAAGGGCAATCCTCTTCCCTGGATCGAAGGCTACTCACGCCTTACTGTCTGGCCCAATCGAAAGGACTAGGACCCTCTTTGGACCGAAGCAGTCCATTCCATCCCTAGGTCGAAGCCCCTTTTTTCCCTGGATCGAAGGATCCCTCCTGCACTTTATTTTTTTGTTTTTATTCTCATAGACTTCTTTTTATCTTTTAATTAACATTAAAATATAAAAAAATCACAAAAAAAAAACATTAGGTTAGTTTTTTATTCAAATTAATTTTGTAAATAAATTAATTAATTATTTTAACTTCATTTTATCAATTTAAAATAAACTAGGCTTAGGAGTATTAATTCAAATATCTTCTTAATCAAAAACAACAAAAAGAATTCTTATTCTTAGGATTTTTTTTAGATTCACGCGCGTTTATTTTACTGGGATGTAATAGCTTAAACTAAGACCTTCTTTTACTTTACTGTTTTTATTTCCCCCAATATTTTTGGACATGTAAATAATCCCCCTCCCTGAAAGCCTTGTAATAGCGTAGGATTTACAATTCCCGCACTTTAAATTCCTGTACATATATCAACTGCTTAGATGTATGCTAACTAGGATTGTATGACAAGATTAACTCTTAAACTTAAAAATCAACAATAGCTCACCATGACATGCAAGAATAAAATAACTGAAAATTGACACACTTGCACATGCCACTCTTAGGGTACACCTCACTTGGTTGCCTCGAACGTGGTCATTAAGTATAGGATGTTTTAGAGGTCGTCCTTTGTCCCAAGATCATAAGCTGCCTCGGAATGGTCGCCTCGATAAAAATGATCTAAGACATTAGGATTACCACTAAAACGTCCTAACGTTGCTTTAGTGACCACATGTCCCTAATAATCGAATTGACCCGAAAAACTCCAGCGACGGTACTACCTACCTCTCAATGGTGGGATAGCGCTGTCTAAAGGACTCTTACACAGCCTAATTCCTTAGAGTAGGTAGATTTCTCTTAAGTACTTGCTCTTTTCAAAACAAACAAAAATACTTTTCTCACTCACACTTTCTAAAAGTTTTCAAACAAATTTTTCATACACTCTTGAGGACTGATACAAGAGTTACTTAGAAATTTTTCAAACGAAACTTTTTCAAAACCCACTCACACTTGAAAAGCAAACAATTTTGAAAACATAAGAGCAAGTACCTAAGATCCCGTGGATAACCACAGATAGAAAGGGTGCTAACACCTTCCCTTTCTATAAATCTACCTCCCGAACCGAGAGACATCTCAAAAAAGGAATTTTGCTGTGCTTTTGTCCTTTCCATGTTGGATAACATAAAAGACGGTGGCGACTCTTGCTTACCGCGACATTTCGCGAACCAGCTAAAAAACAGTCAGTTCTATTTCCACCGATCACAGAACTGGCGACTCTGCTGGGGAGAATAATAAGTGGGGTGTACCTTAGGAATAGTTCATCATCATGTTTTCAATTGCTTGATCTGTTTGCTTTAAAATTGTGGGCCTGTTTTGGGAGTTTCATAGATCCTAACCCGGATCTGGGGGATACCTCTTAGAAAGTAGCAACAAACTGTGAGGGAACTGTGCGGGGTATACCGACACAGTTGAAGCAGTTTGCTATGTTGATGTGGCACTTTGGTGAGTACCGGTAACCCTTGAGTCAAGTCAAGGAGAGTACGGGGCCGCCGCGTGGTGTCCTGAAGCATCAACTGACCTTAGGAACCTTACTTGACCATCCTGGCCTCTTTAGGGGTAGTGAGATGACTGACTTTGGTGCAGTCCGAAGTTGGTTGATACTCGATACTACACTCATGGAGGGTTATTTTCTTGGAATATTTTGATCGCCAGTTCAGTGGATAAATCAAAACAATGAACATAGAAAACAACCCAATGATATTGAGCTCCTTAGAACCCGGTTACTTTTGATAGGACAGGTTTTTGAGCCCACCAACTTCAAGAGGGTAGTACCCCAAACTTCATGCTGGCCTAAACTCTAAGGGCTCTCTGTGTGACTTGTGTGCCTTCAAAATTTGACTACTTGCATGTTTGTTATCTGACACATGAGTTTCTTGCAGGGTTTGTTTGCAGTCCTTAATCTGGACTCATAACAGGGTTCACTTACATCACTCCACGCATAGCATAACATCATGCCATCATACCATTGCATACATCCTACATAAGGACTAATCCATTTCAAGGATCTCAAGGGTTTGTGATGCAGGTCATGATGTCTAGCAAGAGGCAAAGGGGATTTACTTTCCTCTAGCCAAGGTTGATGACTTGAGTCAGGGGCTATGACCCACTCGATATGGTGAGCCTTGACTCTTGAAGAAGGACTCTCAGCAACATGAAGTTCCTTCAATCAAGCTACCCAAATTCAAATTCTAACAAGTTTCTCTGTTTACCCCGCGAGATCCTTGAAAACATCGCATGCATACATACATATCATTGCATTACAGGTATTCGGTTCTACAGGTTGCTTAATCTTCTTCGCTGTTTATTTTAGCCATCATCATGAATCCTGAATCATCCAATGAACAAGCTATCAAGGCCCTCCAGGCCCAGAACGCCCAGTTCCAGGAGCTGGTCATGAGCTTAGCCCAAGGACAACAGGAATTGAAGACTCTGCTTTTGAAAAAAAAAGAAGAAGAGGACTGTTTTGTTCAACCCTAGACGCAGATCTGGGAATGGATCACAAAATGAGGCTGAGCTGACCACCCCATCTGCTGGAAAGGAAAGCCCACAAGGGAGAGAGGTTCCTAGTCTCGTGGTCTCCGACAACGAGACAGATTTCAATGATGAACAGTACCCTCCTGCTGAGGACAGGTACAAGCAACTAGAGGACCGTCTAAATGCCATAGAGATTCAACAGGTGCCCGGGTTGGACTTTGGAGACCTAGGCTTATCTTCTGGGGTGGTGATCCCTCACAAGTTCAAGGCACCTGCCTTTGAAAAATACGACGGGGCTTCCTGTCCTAAGTTGCACCTCCGTTCATACGCAAGGAAGATCCAGCCCTACACGGCAGACAAGAATCTATGGATCCATTTCTTCCAGGAAAGTCTTTCAGGGACTCAGCTCGAATGGTTTTATCAGCTGAATGGAACCAGTATTCGTAACTGGGAGGACTTGGCAACTACTTTTTATAAGCAGTATCAGTATAATGTCGACCTCGCTCCTACGCGTACCCAAATCCAGGGTATGTCACTGGGGACGGGTGAAGGTTTTAAGGAGTACGCACAAAAGTGGAGAGACCTGGCTGGCAGGGTGCAACCACCGTTGACTGACCGTGAACTCATCGACATGTTCTTGGGGACCCTGTCTGGTCCTTTCTTCAACCATCTGATTGGGAATTCTTCTGCTGGGTTCACAAATCTGATCTTAACTGGTGAGAGGATAGAAGCTGGTATCAAGTCCGGGAAGATACAAAAGGGTGACTCCTCGAACGCTGAGAAGAAACCATTCAAGAAAGAGTCTAATGCTGCATACAGTCAGAAGGATTGTCGTGACCAACATGTAGGGGAAGTCCTGATCTTTGGTTCTACACCACGCCGACAACAGCAGAAGGGAAATCAGCGAAGGCCGGACGAGCCTAAAAGACAGTTCACCGACATCAATATGTCGTTGTCACAAGCATTGCAGCACATGTTGAAGATGAACCTGATTGCAGTGATCAACCCTCCTGCGAATCCTAAGACTTCTTCTCCAAGCTACAACCCAGATGCGAGGTGTGCTTATCATTCTGGTAGCCCAGGGCATGATACTGAGGATTGTTGGGCGCTGAAATACAAGATCCAGAATATGACTGACGCCAAAGAGATCGAATTCGAGCCTGCTGAGACTCCCGATGTGATCACTGCTCCCTTGCCAAAACATGGCTAGGATTGAGAGACTCTTGTTCATTTAAATTCTGATATTGTATTTTTCTATGCTTATTCAAACAATTGTCATATCAAACTCTATTATTTCATTAATGCATTACTCGTGTCTGTTTTGAAGTAATCGTGCTCTCTATATTCAAAATTGCTTTTATTTTTTTCTTGATGTTCAACTCTCGATTGAAAATTCTAAGCCTCTTGAGGGAGGATGACGAAAACGATACCACAATCTACAGTATGCTTTTGAACAGACCCCGCTGATGAGGTACATGCATTGTTTCAATTCCTAAACACTGGAGTTATAAGGATGATAATCCCTCGTCAACCCCTTTGAGCCAAAGAAATAGGAGTTTTCTTTTCGAAAATTAAAACCCTTAATCATAACCTGGGGCAGGGTAGTTCTCTCAGCTGATCCAAGGGCACAACGAATGGCACCAAAGGAATCCTTACAAAACAAAAGACAGTGATGGCTCCGAATAATCATAAAGACAGGCAGTCATTATCTCCCAAAAATAAAAGCCCATTAAGTCAAAACCTATGAAGGAGACTTACAAAACCGGGGTATCCCGCTGACTGTGATCATGAAAGAAACAGTTCAGGCAAAAAATAGGGATAATAAAATCAAAAAGAAAGAGGTCACACAAACCCTCAACAAAAAGAAATGACTGCCTATTCAAAATAAATTGTCAACATCTGAACCATCACCGGTATATCAGGACGAAGTCTCAAAAAAGGTCTAACGCACGATCAGCTGAGTTTAGGTTTGAAGAACATCACAAAGAACGGGTGGGTACAAATAAAATTTGAGCCTTTATCCTTTGTTTCTTAAACTGTGAACCAGGCCACGCTACAACCCTTAAAAAGTCATAGCTGAAGCATGGGTTTATTTTGAAAGCATACTGTTACCAAAGGTATCCTGACTCCTTAAGGCTTGCGGTAAAATAACGAGTTGACATCACAGTTTACAAAAAAAATTCACTTGTTTTTATGAAAAAAACTGCATTTTCAAAAAAAAAAAAACTTCAAGACAGACATAAGCTTTGCATTCCTGATATAACACTGTTTGCATATGACTATTTGTTCGAACAGCAGAGAAATTCGCACGACGAATATCTAAGTGAATAAAAGTACTTCCAACCAAGGGGCAGACATGATCATGGTCTATTATATGAGGCAGTTAAGTCAAGATTCGGAGAATCTCTCAAAAGGACAACCAACTTGGGGAAAATCTCCATCTGGATCACTTGGGGCATTGGACGATCAAACGAAGATCTTCTGGTAGTAGGGCAATGCAACACTACTGACAGGGGAACCTCCCTACATCCTAAGAGCACGGACATAGTCGAAAAAATACTGCGCATAATCAAAGACCCGCTAGGTTGACACACCTAGGCAAAAATAAGGGCTTCCCGGCGAACCAAAAGGGTTCGGGCAAAAATAAGGGATGAAATAGAAAAATCTGTACACCCGGCAAGTCGAAAACCTGAAAAGGCGGCTTGGGCAAAAATGGGTATCCCGATGGACTGAAAACCCGAAAGGGCGGTCCAGGCAAAAGTTAGGGATCAAAAGCATACGACTATGTCCCGTCATCTCGTCACTTGCCTACCAGAAGAAGATTTGTCAATCGACAGTTATCAAGCACCTCCACAAGGTATCTTCTTCTCCCACATCAGAAACAGGGGCAATAATGAGTTGTCCAAGCGATCTAGTTGCTCTGTCAACCAAGGTACCAAGGTAGGTTCGGCTGAAGAACATAACCAAGAGGCCTCCACTCCCCGGGAGTAAGACAAGGTTCAACAATACTCTCCCCCGAGCAGAGTTGGTCTCCCGTCAGCCCTGACAAGGCACAGTATCTCCAGCAAGTCAACAACGCTCTCCCCAAGCAGAGTTAGGCTACTGTCAGCCCTAAGGAAGTGGGGTATCCCCAAAAGATCTCAATATTCCCCAGCGGAGTATACAAATATTCCTAAGCAAGCATCCCCGGCAGTCTTAATATAAGATTGTTCCTCGGAGGAATACCAGACACCCCAGTGGAGCCATTCCCCAGTACAGTTCAAAATATTCCCCAGGAGAGTTGTATCGATCTCCCCAGTAGATTCTGGAAGCTTATCCCCTGCAGAGCACGAACGTGTCTCCCCGGCTTTATTCAAAGGTTATTCTCCACCAGAGCTTATAACTGGGTTATCCTTAGCTAATTACCACGGAAAGATCGTCCTCGACGAAGTTCTTCCTATCCCAGTGGAGTTCATCAAATTCCCCAACAAAACATATCAACAGAATCCCCAGTGGAGTTATCATCAAAATATCAGTGAAGTATCTCTCCCCACAGAGTAGATTCCCCTCAGTAATATCTTCACCAGGATTATTCCCCAACGGAGTCATCTTCTCCTACCGGTTTGTTCTTGCAATCATCATCCCCAGCGGAAACGAAGAATGCTACTCTTCCAACATCAGCCCAGGAGTTATCTTCCCGACATTCGTCAAGGATTTATTTTCCTAGACAAAAAATACATTCATAAACATCACATTATCATACACCATGACGCATGCATATACACATCATAACACACAAATCTCATTTATTCTTGAGAACATCTTAATATCATGCAGTTCATGCATCATGACACTGCATACAGCTAACGTTTTGCCTTTTCAGGAAAAGGTCAATCCAAATATGATTACCATCTACCTTTACAGTTCCAGATCAACACCGGTAACAAGCCAGGAAAATTCTGTGGACGACTGATCGTGGGTTAATATCCGAAACCAAACATGACAATTATCTACTTGATCATCCTCAGGCAACCCTACACCGGTTCCTTCTCAATTTTCAGACGAAGTCTTACACGGACTTATCATCAGGCAACCCTACACCGGTTCCTTCTCAACCTCAGATGTAGTTTCACACGAACTCATCATCAGGCAACCCTACACCGGTTCCTTCTCAATTTTCTGACGAAGTCTTACACGGACTTATCATCAAAGTAACCCTACACCGGTTCCTTTTCTTTCAGAAGAAGTCTTACACGAACTTATCTCAAGATGACCTTACCCCGGTCCATCCAGAAGTTTTACACGAACTTATCCTGCAGTAACCTTACCCCGGTTCCTCCAGAAGTCTTACACGGACTTATCTCAAGATGACCTTACCCCGATTCATCCAGAAGTTTTACACGAACTTATCCTGCAGTAACCTTACCCCGGTTCCTCTAGAAGTCTTACACGGACTTATCTCAAGATGACCTTACCCCAGTTCATCCAGAAGTTTTACACGAACTTATCCTGCAGTAACCTTACCCCGGTTCCTCCAGAAGTCTTACACGGACTTATCCCGAAGTAACCTTACCCCGGTTCCTCCAAAAGTTTTACACGAACTTATCCCGAAGAAACCCTACACAGGTTCTCTCTCTCCAGACGTAGTTTTACAAGGGCTCGTCGTCAAAGAAACCCTACACAGGTTCTCTCTTTCCAAAGATGCAGTTTTACACGGACTCGTCATCAGAAACCCTACCCAGGTTTTACTTCTTCCAGGATGCAGTTTTACACGGGCTCATCATCAAAGTAACCCCACACAGGTTCCCTTCTCAAACTCCAGACGTAGTTTTACACGGACTCGTCATCAGTAAACCCTACACAGGTTTCCTTCTCATCTCTAGATGCGGTTTTACACGGACTCGTCATCAAAGTAACCCTACACAGGTTCCTTCTCCATTTCAGATGTAGTCTTATACGGACTCATTATCAGTAAACCCTACACAGGTTTCCTTCCTTCAAAGATGCAGTTTTACACGAGCTCATCATCAGTCAAACCTACACAGGTGTCCTTCTTTCCAAGATGCAGTTTTACACGAGCTCATCATCAGGCAACCCTACACAAGTTCCCTCTTTCAACTTACAAAAATTACAATTCAACAGACAACCTCCATATGGCATCTATAAGCCCATCCACCTACCAACAGTCTCCAAATGGCATCTATAAGCCCATTCCCGACAAGGTTCTGTCACATCCCCGGATGGCATCTATAAGCCCATCCTCCTACCCATCATATCTCCAAATGGAATCTATAAGCCCATTCCCGACAAAGTTCTGTCACATCTCCAGATGGAATCTATAAGCCCATCCTCCTACCAACAATCTCCAGATGGCATCTATAAGACCATCCTCCCATCCACCATCTTTCCAACTGGCATCTATAAGCCCATTCCCGCCATCATACTGCTGATATCCTACTATGTGAGTGCAAATTTCTGGGCACTCTAGTGTTCAATCATCTTCCACCTTCGGATCACGAAAGGCACACAAGCCAATCTACATCCTCAAGTCTAAGAAGATTGAACAGGGGCAACTGTTGCACCCCAAAATTTTCCCTCTCATGTTTTCTAAAGTCTTCCCCCTGCCTGGTTGATCATAAACTCTTGCCTAAGGAAAAAGAAGATTTTTGAGTGGTACTTCAAATACCTTTCGATTGACATTCTGAAGGAGTATTTCAATTGGCATTCTGAAGGAGTATTTCGATTGGCATTATGGACAAGCATTCGATTGGAATTATGTCAAGGCAATGTCGACAGGCATGTCAACCATGTCCTTCATTTGGCATGAACAACACCTTTTGATTGGCCTGTTAGCAGAGCATTTCGATTGAAATCCTTCGATTGATATTTGGGCCAGGCCCATTCGAAGGGTACGCAGGGAGTCCATTCGGAAGAGGCAAATCAGGACTAATCGAAGAGCATGGCCTGAAAGCACTCGAAATCCAAGCGTCCAGGTTCATTCAAGGGACACGAATGTTTCAAAAAAGGAAATGATTTAATGTGTTTGATTTTTGTCCAGAGCGTTAAATGCCTATTTTAATGGTTGTCCCTTTCCATTTTCATGCACTCCCACACTCCTATAAATAGGAGGCCAGTGACACATTACAACGGACACAAAAAAAAAATTACACGAAAAATCACATGAAAATCATAGAACGAAAATTATACACACTTCTTCAAAAAATCTGCAGGAGAACAAAACGTTGGAGAGACGCTGCCCAGAATTTTTCAAGCCAAAGCAGTCCCTCAGATCGAAGGTGCCTACGCCCAGAAGCCCTCAAATCAAAAGTGCCTACATCCAGGAAGTGCCCAGATCAGAAGTGCCTGCACCGAGAAGTGCCCAGATCGAAAGTGCCTGCGCCCAGAAATCCCAGATTGAAAGTGCTCCCATCCAGCCAGTGCCCAAATCGAAGACTCAATCTGCAGGTAAGAAAGGGTAAATTGTCCAACCTTACATTTGCATAAACGCATTATTACTTGTTGTTACCTTTGACTTGCCATCTTAGACAGGATCGAAAGGCCTGGGTTTGGCACCCAGGTCACATTTCTCGTGTGCTAACATTTGCTGCAGATTTAGCCTGAAGAGACCCCAACAAGTGCAGGATCGAAGGGCCTGGGATTCAATACCCAGGCCCCTGCATTTTTGTTTCGCTCACATACTTTTGCAGGTATAACATCCCAGATCGAAGGAGAGCCCTTCTCTGGATCGAACCTATTAGCGTGCTGGATCGAAAGAGGCATCTCATCCCTGGATCGAAAGTCATGACCTCCATGATCGAAGGGCAATCCTCTTCCCTGGATCGAAGGCTACTCACGCCTTACTGTCTGGCCCAATCGAAAGGACCAGGACCCTCTCTGGACCGAAGCAGTCCATTCTCTCCCTGGGTCGAAGCCCCTTTTTTCCCTGGATCGAAGGATCCCTCCTGCACTTTATTTTTTTGTTTTTATTCTCATAGACTTCTTTTTATCTTTTAATTAACATTAAAATAAAAAAAATCACAAAAAAAAACATTAGGTTAGTTTTTTATCCAAATTAATTTTGTAAATAAATTAATTAATTATTTTAACTTCATTTTATCAATTTAAAATAAACTAGGCTTAGGAGTATTAATTCAAATATCTTCTTAATCAAAAACAACAAAAAGAGTTCTTATTCTTAGGATTTTTTTTAGATTCACGCGCGTTTATTTTACTGGGATGTAATAGCTTAAACTAAGACCTTCTTTTACTTTACTGTTTTTATTTCCCCCAATATTTTTGGACATGTAAATAATCCCCCTCCCCAAAAGCCTTGTAATAGCGTAGGATTTACAATTCCCGCACTTTAAATTCTTGTACATATATTAACTGCTTAGATGTATGCTAACTAGGATTGTATGACAAGATTAACTCTTAAACTTAAAAATCAACAATAGCTCACCATGACATGCAAGAGTAAAATAACTGAAAATTGACACACTTGCACATGCCACTCTTAGGGTACACCTCACTTGGTTGCCTCGAACGTGGTCATTAAGTATAGGATGTTTTAGAGGTCGTCCTTTGTCCCAAGATCATAAGCTGCCTCGGAATGGTCGCCTCGATAAAAATGATCTAAGACATTAGGATTACCACTAAAACGTCCTAACGTTGCTTTAGTGACCACATGTCCCTAATAATCGAATTGACCCGAAAAACTCCAACGACGGTACTACCTACCTCTCAATGGTGGGATAGCGCTGTCTAAAGGACTCTTACACAGCCTAATTCCTTAGAGTAGGTAGATTTCTCTTAAGTACTTGCTCTTTTCAAAACAAACAAAAATACTTTTTGCACTCATACTTTCTAAAAGTTTTCAAACAAATTTTTCATACACTCTTGAGGACTGATACAAGAGTTACTTAGAAATTTTTCAAACGAAACTTTTTCAAAACCCACTCACACTTGAAAAGCAAACAATTTTGAAAACATAAGAGCAAGTACCTAAGAGCCCGTGGATAACCACAGATAGAAAGGGTGCTAACACCTTCCCTTTCTATAAATCTACCTCCCGAACCGAGAGACATCTCAAAAAAGGAATTTTGCTGTGCTTTTATCCTTTCCATGTTGGATAACATAAAAGACGGTGGCGACTCTTGCTTACCGCGACATTTCGTGAACCAGCTAAAAAATAGTCACTTCTATTTCCACCGATCACAGTATGTTCTGGTTGAGGAGAGTGGGCAATTTATGGTTGAGTGTTTGGATTATTTGAGAGGGGAGCGGAAGCACGTTGATCAATTTCAGACAAAACTTTGTCAAGTTCTGATTCTGTTGATGTTGTTGGTTTTGGATTTTTGGTGCGGGATCTCCTGAGAGTCAGTGACTCAGAAGGGTCATCCTCTGGTTCGGTTTCATCAATAGTTGGTATGGGGATTGGAAGTTCATGTGAAGCTGGGGTTGGGATTGATGTTGGAATAGCAGAAGAATTTAAAACATTAGCAGCAGATAGATTACCTCTCTTCTTAGGGGTCTGTTGGGATGGTTCTTCTGAAGTGTCCTTTCTTTTCTTCGTCTTCTTCATAGTAACTTCTGGATGTTGTTGGTGCAGATCTTTAATATTCAGTTTGGGATCTGTACCATCAGCCTTGCAAGCGTCCAAGTATCTGAGAACAACGACTGGTTTTGATTCAATCTCAGAAAATAGTGGAAAGTCGTCCAGAGGGACTCTTCTGCTGGTGATGTCAGCAAGAGGAGTAACGCTGGGCTCCTTTCTGATATTCTCTATCAGTTTCATTTTCTTCAGATTCTTGGCGTTCAGAGGCTTGCCAACAGTAGGTTCAATAGAACTTAATTCCTGGGCTTCTGTAAGGTGTTCTATCAGCCTATTCTCAGTTAAAATATCTGATATTAACCTGCCAAAGGGTATCCAATCCCTTTTTGTCCTTTTTTCTTCCCTTGTCTCCTTGACGCTGGTCCTGAGGTGATTAAACAGAAGATGAGCCAAGTTAATTTTTACCTTCTGATTAATAAAATAGATCAGAAACTGCTGATCTATATTTATATAATCAGGAGAGCTTGTGGGCTTCCTGTGATTAAAGCACCCCAGAATAATCTTCCCCCATATTCTGTGTTGATCCTTTAAGTCTCTGATTTTGCTGCTGGGAACCCCATGGGTGAAAATCTGCCTTGCAATGACAGCAACGTCAGAGCATCTTTCCGCCATGTCGATACAGCGGATACCACCACCACTGTATCCTATCAATCTCGCTATGTGATCCTCAGTGATCACAATCTTCTTTCCCATTATGTAGGAGGTAACTTGATGTGTTGATGAGTACGCATGAATCCAGAACTCCTTGACCAATACTGGGAACGTTGGTCCCACCAACCTATCAAAATATCTCTCCCATCCTTGTGCCCTAACTTCTTCTGTCAAATCGAATCCATTATCTTTCAGACTGGAGAAATCAACAATTAGTTCAGACAGCACTTCCAAATTCTTCACTGGTGTAAGGAGTGTTCTGAAGGGAACTTGGTATTGTTCAGATGAAGCCTCCTTCTGAGAACCTGCAAAAACATTACTAGAGGTTGCCATGTTCACACTTAGGGTTTTCTGAGAAAGAATTTTGAGAAAAAAGGTTTCTTTTGAGAAAGATGATTGCACAAGTAAAAATGCAGAAAAATCTTTAGATGATTGTAAGAAACGGTAAAAGATTAATGAATGATGTTAATGTGCTTAAATAGATTTCAAAATAATTTTTAAAAACGTAAACGGTTTCAAGAAAGAGAAATAATTCATGATACATTTTAAAACATGATTACGTGCATTTAATGCTTGCTGATTTTGGGGGATTTGAGAAAGATACTTAAAACGGTTACCAGACATGTGTCTCAATGCACCCAATCAACATTTTGCCTTCTCAGAAGCGTGCACGCGTTCTGCTTCAGAGATTTGCTGATGATTGGATGACACTTGTTTGATTTAATGAGCAGCACGTCTATCCTTGAGCTGAAACGCTCAGATCTTTAAGAATAGAATCTGATACAATCTGCATGTCTATCTTTCTAAAAGGAGATTGATCAGAAGTTCACAGTAAAACAAATACATTCTGAAGATTAGTATATAAAATTAAAACATTTTCACTCTGGGCAGAGTTTCATGCTGAGATGTTTCAGAATGAAATTGAACCTATCTTCAGAAAGTGGTTTAGTGAAGATATCAACCCATTGATGGTCTGTATCAATAAATTTTAAGTTCAAAATTCCTTTATGAATATAGTCCCTAATGAAGTGATGTTTTATTTCTATATGCTTAGCCCTAGAATGCAAAATAGGATTTTTACTTAAGCAAATAACAAAAGTATTGTCACAGAGTATAGGGATGTTACTCTCAAAAATCTGGAAGTCTTCAAGCTGACTTTTCATCCAGAGCATTTGTGTGCTACATCCTGCTGCTGCTATGTACTCAGCTTCTGTTGTTGATAGCGCAATTGTGGATTGCCTTTTGCTGGACCAAGAGATCAGATTTTCTCCCAGAAACTGGCAGCTTCCAGAAGTACTTTTACGCTCTACTCTGTCTCCAGCAAAGTCAGCATCGCAGTAGCCTACTAAGCTGTAATCACTAGATTTTCTATAAAATAAACCCAGATTAGTAGTACCTTTCAGATACTTGAAAATTCGCTTAACAGCTGTTAAGTGATATTCTCTAGGATCTGATTGGAATCTAGCACAAATACATACGCTGAATAAAATGTCAGGTCTTGAAGCTGTCAGATAAAGGAGAGAACCAATCATACCTCTGTAGACCTTCTGTTCTACCTTTTTTCTTACCTCTTCTCTTTCCAGAATGCACGTGGGATGCATTGGAATCTTTGATGGCTTACATTATGAGAGGTCAAATTTCTTCAGAAGATCTTTGACATATTTGCTCTGATGAATGTAAGTTCCCTCTGGAGTTTGATTGATCTGAATTCCTAGAAAGAATTTCAGTTCCCCCATGAGGCTCATCTCAAATTCTGCCTGCATACACTTAGCAAATTTTCTTCCAAGAGAAGGATTAGTAGATCCAAAAATAATATCATCAACATAAATTTTATAGACTAAGATGTCATTCTTAACTGACTTACAGAATAAGGTAGTGTCCACCTTCCCTCTGGTGAATTCATTTTCTAACAGAAAGTTACTTAGTCTTTCATACCAAGCTCTGGGAGCTTGTTTCAGACCATATAGTGACTTCTTTAGTTTGAAAACATGTTCTGGATGTTTTGTACTTTCAAAACCAGGGGGTTGGTGCACATAAACCTCTTCTTCTATATAACCATTTAAGAATGCACTCTTGACATCCATCTGATACAGAGTGATGCCTCTATTAACAGCAAATGAAATTAAAAGTCTGATAGATTCTAACCTGGCGACTGGAGCAAAGGTTTATGTATAGTCTATTCCCTCTTGCTGACTATAACCTTGTGCTACCAGTCGTGCTTTGTTTCTGATGACTTCACCTTGTTCATTTAGCTTGTTTCTGAACACCCATCTTGTTCCAATGACGTTGAATCCTTTTGGTCTGTGAACAAGATCCCATACGTCATTTCTGGTGAATTGATTCAGCTCTTCTTGCATTGCTAGAATCCAGTCGTTGTCCAGAAGTGCTTCATCAATGGAAGAAGGTTCAATCAGAGACACAAGTCCCATGAGGGTTTCTTCAGAGTTTCTGAAGCTGGCTCTTGTTCTGATTGGATCTTCCTTTCTTCCTAAGATAGTTTCTTCTGGGTGATCCAAGCTACTTCTGGGTAGTATCTTCTGAGGTTGATCAGCAGCTGTTGTAGGATTGCTAGCAGTGCTTCTTTCAGATGTTGAAGGAGTGTCTTTGTTGAGAGCTTCTGATGACTTGTCTTCAGAACCTGTAAATTCAACTTCCATACCTGCAAAAACTTCATTCTGCTTTGACTTTTCAGAGTCAAGCTTATCATCAAAACGAACACTGATTGATTCTTCCACAATCTGTGTTTCTGTATTGTATACTGTGTACCCTCTTGAGCGTTCAGAGTATCCTAACATAATACACTTATGTGCTTTAGAGTCAAACTTGTTCAAATAATTTTTTGTATTTAATATAAAACAAGCACATCCAAAAGGATGAAAATATGAAATGTTGGGCTTTCTGTTCTTCCACAATTCATATGGAGTCTTTAACAAAATAGGTCTTATTGAGATTCTATTCTGAATGTAGCACGCTGTGTTTATTGCCTCTGCCCAGAAGATCTTAGCAACGTTTGTCTCATTGATCATGGTTCTGGCCATTTCTTGCAATGTTCTGTTCTTTCGTTCTACAACTCCATTTTGTTGGGGAGTTCTAGGACAAGAGAAATCATGCAGAATGCCTCTGTCATTAAAGAATGACTCAAAATCTTTGTTTTCAAACTCTCCACCATGATCACTTTTGACTTTAACGATTCTAAGATCCTTTTCATTCTGAACTTGGTTACAGAAGGTAACAAACACAGAGTGTGACTCGTCCTTGTGTCTTAAGAACTTTACCCATGTCCATCTGCTATAGTCATCTACGATTACTAACCCATACTTCTTGCCACTGACTGAAGCAGTTTTAACTGGTCCAAATAAGTCAATGTGAAGAAGTTCTAATGGCTTAGAGGTAGAAACAACATTTTTAGATTTGAAAGAAGGTTTTGCAAACTTGCCTTTCTGACATGCTTCATACAGAGCATCTGAATTGAACTTCAAATTAGGAAGTCCTCTGACCAGATTGAGTTTGTTAATCTGAGATATTCTTCTCATACTAACATGCCCCAATCTTCTGTGCCAGATCCACTGCTCGTTGTTAACAGACAGAAGACACTTTACATTCTGACTTTTCAGTTCAGAAATTTTGATTTTATAGATGTTGTTTTTCCTCTTTCCATTAAACAGGGTAGTCCCATCTTTCTGACTAACAGCTTTACATGATTTTTGATTAAAGATTATATCATAACCGTTATCACTTAATTGACTTATGGATAACAGATTATGCATTAATCCATCTACTAGCAGAACATTATTTATAGAGGGAAGATTTCCATTAACTACAGTTCCAGAGCCAATGATCTTTCCCCTCTGATTGCCTCCAAAGCCAACGTGGCCTCCAGGCTTAAGTTCCAGGCTTTGGAACATATGCCTTCTTCCCGTCATGTGTCGTGAGCAGCCAGAGTCCAGGTACCATGACTGGTGTTTCTGATTCGCTGCTAAAGATATCTCTTCAGTATCTGCTTCTGAGTCTGATTCAGAAGCTTCACTGTCTTCTGAAATGTTGGCCATGAGAGCTATGTTTGCTCTCTCATCATCTGATTCTGAGTCAGCTTCAGACGAGTCAGAGTCATCCCATGTAGCCATGAGACTTTTCTTCTTTTCTCTTCCAAACTTCTTTTTGGGCTTTTCCCTCTGAAGCTTTGGGCAGTCACTCTTGTAGTGTCCTTGCTCATTGCACTCATAGCAGATGATGTCCTTGGTGTTTGGCTTTCTGCTTCCTGAGGAGCCTTCAGATCTTCTGTATCCAGAGGAAGAATCTGTCCTTCTGTATCTGGAAGAAGACTCATTCTGATCAGATCTTCTGGGATTCCTGAACTTCCTTTGCCTCTGCTTCCACAGTTGGTTTACTCTTCTGGAGAGGAGAGAAAGTTCATCTTCTTCTGATGAGGATCCATCAGATGTTTCTTCAACTGCCTGCAAAACTTTAGACTCCGATTTTTTTGTTAGATTTTAATGCTAAAGGCTTACCTTGCTTCTGAGGTTCATCAGCTTCTAGCTCTATCTCATGACTTCTGAGGGAGATGATAAGTTCCTCCAGAGAAATTTTGTTGAGATCTTTTGCTAGCTTCAGAGCTGTAACCATTGGCCTCCACTGCTTTGGTAAGCTTCTGATGATCTTCTTGACGTGATCAGCAGTAGAGTATCCTTTGTCCAAAACCTTGAGACCAGCCACCAGAATTTGGAATCTTGAGAACATTGTTTCAATGGATTCACTTTCTTCCATTTTGAATGCCTCATACTTCTGAATGAGCGCAAGAGCTTTAGTTTCTTTGACCTGAACGTTGCCTTCATGCGTCATTCTGAGTGAGTCAAACATGTTCTTTGTTGTGTCTCTGTTAGAGATCTTTTCATATTCAGCGTAAGAGATGGCGCTGAGAAGAATGGTTCTGGCCTTGTGGTGATTTTTGAAGTCACGCTTTTGTTGGTCAGACATTGCTTTCCTGTCAATCTTCTGACCGCTTGCATTCACTGGGTGCGTGTATCCATCAGTCACCATGTCCCACAGATCAGCATCATGTGCCATAAAGAAGCTTTCAATTCTATCTTTCCAGTAATCAAAATTTTCTCCATCAAAGAATGGAGGTTTGCCGCTTAATCTGTCTCTGTCTTCATTGTTGTCATTGCTGGTGTGTTGATAAGTTCCTGCCATTGTGTTTTTCTGACGCTGGATCTTGTACTGACACCGTTAAGTGTTTTAGCTCAGAACCAGGCGCTCTGATACCAATTGAAGAAGTGAAAAACACAAGAAGGGGGGTTGAATTGTAAAAACTGGAAATCAATTGCAATCAACACGATATTGTTATCCTGGTTCATTTGATCTCAAACTACTCCAGTCCACCCGTCAAGGTGATTTCGCCTCTCTCCAACGAGGTCTTAATCCATTATATTCAACTGAATATTACAACTGCTTTAACAACTGCTAAAGCCTTCTTGATGCAAACCACAAACCGGTTTCTCAAGGAAATACTTTCTTACAAAGAATTGAAATCTAGGTGTGTGAATGTTTTCTACAAAAACTATTTATCACAACTGTGATACTACACAATTTAAGCTTATGAGAACTAGATTGCTAAAATAATTGAGTAAGGAATTTGAGAGCTTTTAGCAAACTAAGAGTGAGGAAGATGATGAATAGCTTTAGGCGTGTAGATTGTTGTAGAGCATTAGCCAATTCAATCTTCATTGACTTGTTTATATAGCATTGGAAATAGTGTACGTTGGAGTAATAATTCTGTTTCAATGCCAATAACATTCTTTCCTTATTGAGCAGATCTTGTCTGGAATGATTCCGTTGGTAATAAATCATCTTGAATGCACAGTACCGTTGCCACTTAAGCGTGTTCTGGCTTTGGCTCATTCTGACGCTGCTTAGGTGCTGATGAACTGTTGTTGTCTTTATCAGAGTTCAGATGGTTAAGCGCATATCTGTTCATCAAGCTTCAGCATAAGCGCAAGTTGATCTTCTGATTCTCGTATCTGATATAACATCTTCTGATGCTGATGTTGATATCAAATTTTCTGATGTTGATGAGGATGTTCTCATGCTGATACCCATCAGAGTTTCTGTAAAACAGAATGTAATTCTTAGATAGCATATGTGTCTTACATGAATCATACAATTAATGTATCTTAGCATTTTGTTATCATCAAAACTTAAACTTAGGGTAGTAGATTCAAACTTTGTTCTAACAAAGACTGCGTCCACCTCAAGGACGCCATCGAAACCCTCATCAAGGGAGGGAGGCTCGCCCAATACTGGAGAAACGACGCTCCTCGTCGTGACGCCCGGAAGATAAGAGAATCAGAGGAAGACGCCTGACCATCTGACGAGTCGGTCCCCGTCCAAACCGCCTTCTCCATCACCAGACCGGAGGACTTCTACGTCCCCGAACACCTGCAGGAGCCACTCACGACACACAGCAGGTGGGAATACTTTCCCTCTGCCATGGTCATCAATGGTGAAGGATTCAACGACCTAACTATCAATTCGGCCAAGAGAAAGCTGGATGAACTGGTCGACTCGGCACCTCCACGGACAGTGACCTTTGAAAGGGTAAAAGGTAGGTCAGAGCCTATCACCTTTTACCTCGAAGAGCTCCCTGGAGGAGCCCCCAACGCAGTCATTCCTCTGCTGATAAGAGCAAGAATGGCTAACTTTTACGTGCACCGCATCCTCGTTGACGAAGGAAGTTCCGTCAACGTGATGCACAGTCAATTATTCCAGACTCTGCAGCTAGACGACTCGCACCTCTCGCCGTATGTAGGGTCAGACTTACAAGGCTTCAACGGCTCGACCTCCAAGCCTTGGGGATATGTCGAGCTCATGGTTACCTTCGATGAGGGCACGGCGGCGAGGCAGGTTAAGGTACACTTCCTCGTCATCGACTGCCCATCCCTCTACAACTGCATCCTGGGGAGACCAACACTGGAAGAACTGACCGCGGTGCCCTCCACCGTCCACTTGAAGATGAAGTTCTACACCAAGAGGGCACGGGTGGCTACCATCCAGGGGGACCTAGCCGCTGCTCGAAGGTGTTTCAATTCCGCATCTAAAGGACGCGACACTGTCAACACCGGGACAAGGCCCGCCAAGAGACCGACGACGACACAACAGGAGCCCGACAAATTAGAGCCCGCCAGAGTAGAAGACCAGAGAGCTCCCCCAAAGGTCGACTCCATAGCTCTGGATACTCGTTTCGATCAGGACGAACCTCCCAACGGTGAGCAAATACCCCTCCGACCAATCCCGGACGGGGACTTCAAGCTCGTCCCCCTCGGCGCAGACCCAAGCAAAGGAGTGAAGATTGGCATCGACCTCCCCGACCTGGAAAGGAAGCAAATCAAAGCCTGCTTGCGCGAGAATGCTGACCTGTTCTCCTGAAGCGTCGCGGAGATGCCCGGACTTGACCCCGAGGTCGCCTGTCACCGTCTCGCGATAGATCCTGCCGCTAAGGCAGTAGTACAACGTAGGCGTAGGCAGTCTCCGGAGAAAACGGAGGCTGCTGAAAAAGCTGTAAAAGACCTCCTAGAGGAGAATTTTATTTCTGAAGCCCGATATTCAACCTGGCTGTCAAACGTTGTACTAGTTAAAAAGAATAATGGAAAATGGCGGATGTGTGTTGATTATACCGATCTCAACTGGGCATGCCCGAAGGATGCTTTCCCTTTACCGAACATAGATATGCTGGTCGACAACTCGGCCGGCTACAAGATATTGTCGTTCATGGATGCCTATTCAGGCTATAACCAAATCCTAATGGCCATGGGTGACAAATATTGCACTGCCTTCATGACCAGCTCGGGCAGTTATTACTACAACGTAATGCCCATTGGACTAAAGAACGCAGGGGCAACTTACCAACGTATGATGAATATAGTGTTCCACAAGCAAATTGGAGACATGCTCGAGGTTTACATGGACGACATGATCATCAAGTCCCGAGCAGACACCGATCATGCATCACACCTCAAGGCAGTCTTCGCCCAAGCGAGACAATGTAAGATGAGATTCAACCCCGAAAAATGCACGTTCGGAGTCAAGGCGAGGAAATTCCTCGGGTTCTACTTGACAGAACGAGGAATTGAAGCCAATCCCGACAAATGTCGAGCCTTCTCCGACCTCCCTACACCCACGTCGAAGAAATCAATACAAGTCATGAACGTTATGCTCACGTCACTGTCCCGCTTAGTCGCAAGATCCGCTCAACATGCCCTCCCCTTCTTCAGACTCCTTCGCAAAGAAGCAACCTTCGAATGGACCGAGGAATGTGAACGGGCACTGCGCTGCCTAAAACAAAGTCTATCCCAACCACCCGTATTGTCTCGACCAGTCGACGGGGAGCCTTTATTCCTATACTTGGCCATCTTGAACAAAGCCATCAGCGCGACTCTCATTCGCGAGACCACCGACCGGCAGAAACCCATTTATTTTACGAGCAAAGCCCTACAAGGACCTGAGAGCAGATACCAACAGATAGAAAAAGTAGCTCTAGCCCTTGTCAACGCGGCGAGGAAACTCAAACACTATTTCTTGTCCCACACAGTCATAGTGCGAACCGACCAACCGGTAAAACAACTATTAGGTCGACCTGATATGGCGGGTCGAATGTTGAAATGGTCCTTGGAACTCTCCGAGTTCGAAATTCAATACGAAAGCAGGAAAGCTCTAAAGGCACAAGCACTGGCTGACTTCGTCGCGGAAATGACCGCTCACGACCCGCCCGCAGGGAAGGAGCACAAATGGACCATCTTCGTTGATGGAGCTTCCAGTTCTTCTGGAAGCGGCACGGGGATCCTCCTAGAAAATGAGGAGGGCGTAGTGATCGAGCACTCGTTAACCCTCTCCTTCCCGACTTCGAACAACCAAGCAGAGTACGAGGCCCTGCTCGCGGGACTAAGGCTAGCCGAGGACCTAGGAGCCCACGAGATACAAATCTTCACGGACTCACAACTCGTTGCTTCCCAAGTACAAGGGAGTTACCAAGCTAAAAACGACAGCCTCGTCGAATACTTAAACTTAGTCAAAGAACACATGAAAAAGTTCGACCGAGCAGAAATATCACACGTCCCGCGCGAGCAAAACACAAGGGCAGACATATTGTCCAAGCTCACAAGCACGAGAAAGAAGGGCGGAAAAAAATCCATCATACAAGAATCCCTGTCACGCCCGAGCATCGAGAGGTCCCCGACCCCAGTCGAGGTGCACGCCATCGGAGACACCTCGTGCTGGATGACCCCGGTGTACAATTTTCTGACAAAAGGCGAATTCCCTTCGAACCAGACAGAAGCGACCATCACGAGACGACGAGCATGCTCCTACGTGGTGCTCGAGCATAAACTATACCCCATGGGATTCTCCATTCCCCTCCTGAAATGCATCGACGAATCCACGGTCCCCGAGGTATTACGGGAGATACACGAAGAGATTAACGCCCAGCACATGGGCGGTAAGTCCCTGGCGAGGAAAGCCCTGCGAGCGGGGTACTATTGGCCGACGATGCAGCAGGACACCAAGTAACACATCAAGAAGTGTGACAAGTGTCAAAGGCACGGCGACTTGCATCTCGCTCCCCCTCACGAGCTGAGCATACTATCGTCCCCGTGGCTGATTGCATGGTGGGGGATGGATATCCTCAGACCATTCGTGCAAGGGACTTACCAAAACAAGTTCCTTATCGTAGCCATGGATTACTTCACGAAATGGATAGAGGCCGAGGCTCTCGCGAAGATCACCTCGCACAACATCCTCCGTTTCTACAAAAGAAACATCCTCGCCAGATTCGGGATGCCGAGGGCACTAGTCACCGACAACGGCACCTAATTCACCGACCACGGATTCCAAAACTTCGTCACCAAACTTGGAACCAAACAACATTTCACCTCGGTCGAGCACCCTCAAACCAACGGGCAAGCCGAGGCCGCTAACAGAGTCATCCTACGAGGACTCAAGCGCCGGATCGGCGAAGCTAAAAGAAGGTGGGTCGAGGATCTGCACAACGTTTTATGGGCATATCGCACCACACCCCATTCAACAACGACCGAAAATCCCTTTCGACTAACATACGGCACCGAAGCCGTCATCCCCGTTGAAATCAGAGAACCATCCAGGCGGACAGAAATGCCCCTCGACAAAGAAATGAATGAAGAAGCACTCAGGGACGAACTTGACTTGGTCGAGGAAATTCGTTCGGGGGAAGCCCTGCGCGAGGCCACTCTAAAACAACGAGTGGCCCTGCATAACAACGACAAGGTCATCAAACGCGAGTTCAAGATCGGCAGCCTAGTATTACGAAGGAACCAGAAAGACTCCCGCAAAGGGAAATTGGTCGCAAACTGGGAAGGGCCTTACCGCGTCCACGGAGCCACAGGTACTGGGGCATACTACCTCGAGCAGCTAGACGGAGAACCATTGCCACGACCCTGGAACGCGGCTAAACTAAAGCAGTACTATAGTTAAAAACCCTTGAACACTAAGGACTCTCGTCGTCGAACATCCACATCCAGTCAACGGAGAGGAATGCCTCGACCACGTATATAGGCCAAGGTACGAGCCCAATCTACGCCCAAATGACATAACACCGTTCAGCCAAACAAGGACGAACGACGATGCCCGACAGGGATACCTCAATCGAGATCCACTGTCGAAGTACCCACATGGCAGAACACCCAGCTCGCGATGGGCAGTTCACGCCACGAGCATAAGACCTCAACCTAGGTCATACGCCCGAGCAAGCGGACTTCACTCCGTACGACCGAGGCATTTCGAAGTACGTCGGACCACCAAAATGGGTCGAAAGGATCTCCACTCGAGGACATAACTTAGGCAAATTTCACCACAAAGTAACATCCGAACACAAGCGTGGCTCGAGGACATAACTTAGACAAATTTCGTCACAATATAAACTTAAACACGAGCAAGTTTTAAATACAAAATGAACATCCATCTAAAGGCTCATATACAAAACGAATAAAAATAAACCGACCAAAAAGGCCGGCGATGTTCAGAATTTACAGGCTATGGCACAACGGCCGAAAGAAATTTGTACGGGCACGCAGGCCCGACCAGAAATTCCACGACTAAACTTCCCCGGGACTACCAGCATCCACAGCAGGAGACTCAAGAGGAGGCACGACCTGGCCGTCAATGATCTGAGACATGAAACCCACTCCCTCGGTATTCATTCCCGGATTCAATATGGCGAGCTGGCTAACCGCGACCTCAAACCTATCCGCTAAGGCACCAATACAGTCTATTTCGAGGAGATGGATGCGCGCGACCAGATCCGAACGGCTCCGCAAAGGGGTTGTATCCTCTGACTCATCTTCAGCAGGAAGCATGGAAGCTTTCAGCTCCTCTACTTCCTTAGACAGACGCTCATTGTCGGCCTCCAAGCGTTCCCGATCCAGTAAAAAACAATCCCTCTCCTCAGCAACCTTCCCCGAGTTTTCCTTCTCCACGGCCAACAGCTCGGCTTGTTCGCGGAACATCTCCTCAGATCGCTCCAGAGCAGCCTTCAACTTACGAGAGCCGGCAACGAGGTCAGCTTTCTCCGACTCCAGTTCCCTGACGCGATAAGAGGAGTCCGACCCTTCCTCGGCAAGGACGACGGCCATCTCGGCCATCTTCACCATCCCGACCATGCTGGCGGCCAGATGTTTTCTCCGACTTTCTTTGTTAAGCCGCCTGATGGTCTTGGCCTCCTCGGTGCTCACTGTCAAGGGAAACCCCTCGAAGAAATCTTCCTCTTTGAAACAGGGGGGTAAGCCGAAGGCCCTCGTAGCGACAGACTCGTCGCCAACCTCCGACCAGTTATCTGCCCAACTTCTCTTTCTCAGAATCAGCTCAGTGGGCTGCTCGATGTCGGGGGAGCCCGGGGACCCGCTAGAAGCATTGCCCGAACTAGTCGGTGGGCCCATCCTCGTTGCCTGTGGAGCTCGCACCAGCCTTTTGTTTATTTTATTGTCCTGAGTCAATTTTAAAAGCCTCTCCCTTCGTTCAGCCATGTCGCTTGCAAAGAAGAGGAAAACTCGGGTTAGCTACGAGCCAGTAAAAAACAACGAAAATGAAATAAAACTACAAGACAAAAGCAACCTAATAGATTTACAGTCTTCCCGTAAGATTGGCACTCGACGAACGCCTTTGTGTCGATGGGACGGGCCTCGAACGTCGGGTACCCGTCCTCGTCAAGAATGTCTTCCCCATCCCTCGTGACCCACCGGGCAGGGAAAAAACTGTCGACATATTTGCAAAGGATGCCATAGGCTTCTTCATCCTCGGCGCACATACTTCCCGAGGGCGTGTGGTAATACCCGGTACCATGGTCGTAGTGGCCCGAGAACTAATGTAACAGGAACTTGGATACGCGCCCCACCGCCGGTCGGCCTTCGGCATCCATGAGGGGCTCCCCGTGCTCGTCGACTACCGTAGTTTCCTCTTCATACATAGAATCCAAAGCAGTCTGGGTGACTGGCTGCAGAACATACCACTTGTCCTTGAAGCCCCAGACTGAATCCATGTACATCCTGAACAGCCTCTTCGACTATTTCAGGGAAACCCAACTATGCTTGCCTCCTCGAGACTGACGTTGCAGGTGGAAAACTCTGAAGAAAAGGGGGATGGTCGCCCCGATCCTCAAGAAGCGGCATGTCAGCTCGAATTCCCGAAGGAAAGTAATCGAATTAGGATGGAGTTGGGAAGGGGCCAAGTTCAGATGGCAGAACACCCCGGCTTGGAAATCACTGAAAGGAAGCGTGAGACCGAGATTCCTAAACACGATCTCGTACATTGGAAACCCATACTCGGTGAACTCCGAGCAGATTCGTGCGTCAAGAGACGGCCTCGTCACAATAAAATTCTTCTGGAAATCCGGCTGACTACCGCCGCGTTCGACGATAGTGTATGCTCGCCGACTACGCCGACTATATGCCGAGGCAATCCCTCGGGGATCGACGCCCACCCAATCCAACGAAGGATCATCGACGGTATCAACTAGAGTCACGTTCTCTTCGGCACTTTGGTCCTCGACCTCATTACGCCTCGAAGACTCCGGTTCGTCAGCCATTTACCTGCAAAGCACAGGAAACCGATGAAATTCGAGAGCAAATCCGCATGCTCACCATAATGACGGGAACTAGTGCACGACAAGCCAGACACGCTCGACCAGACGTCGGGAACAACAAGAGGACAACATGAACACCCCGCGCGATAAACATTGAGGACTCGAACAAAGATCCTGGTTTCGCCTCCCCGACGCTAAGATGCCACGACGAGTTGTCCCACACACTTCCTAAGTGGTCAACGTCCCGACCAGCTCATGGGTGCGCCGACCTAAACTGTAAACGTGACGAGCAATATCATGAATCCTAAGCCTAGAACTATGAGTTTACCGGGCAGTATCATAGATTATGCGCCTAAAACCATGAAGGTCCCGGGCAGCATTACGAGTCACATACCTAAAGCTATGAGTTTATCGGGCACAAACATGAATATACCGGGCACTAATCCCAGATATGGGTTTCTAATATCCAAATAACGGTAAAACTACCTACAACGAAGAAAAATAGGAGGGATAAACACTTACTTGGAAGCAAAGAATAATGTACGGCAGCGGTGAAAGAAATCAACGGAGGAAGATGCGGTAATCTTGCGAAGTTGTAGAAGAACAGTGGCGGCAAAGGCAGAGGAAGAAGGAGAAGCGCGAAGAGGAAAAACAAATTATGGGACCCAAGAACCCTATTTATAGGGATGACGTGGAATACGAAACGTCACCCCGGAGAGCCATGAACTTCCCCTCTTCGACGTCTACTCCCCTAGGCAATGGTGGCCCTACTGTCGCTAGGGTGGCGTCACGATTCCCAAGGATTGCCTCGCGTACCCAACAAACGCAGCCGCGAGGAATCCCCCAAGCACGCATCGACGAGGATTACGCCACGAACGCAACTCGTGAGAAACTCCTCGAGCAAGCACGAGGAAGCAATATCCTGGGCCGGGCATCAGACCCCGTGGTAAAGGCGAGCTGAAGTCAAGTCATAACTCCTGCTCCAGGAGCCACGACTTGGGGGGCTCCTGTTCTGGACTGGGCTCGCCCTGGCCCAAAAGCAGGGACAAAGGCCCAATCCAAACAGTTCCTCGGGGAATGCGCGCCCGCGGATTCCCCCCAGCGTGCCCGACCACAGACTGCAGCTATGTCCGCCGTTGCCCGCGACACATAGTGTCCCCGACCAAGAGAACTCCAGCCCGAACCCTGCTCGAGCACTCTCCTCGTAGGACAGATTCTGTCCCCTCTGACCATTATCGAATCATCTAAACTCTGGAAAGACCGCGTCTTCGTCCCTCCTCATTTCTCGCAGAGCATCACCAGGAAGGGGACCACGTGCGGATCCCCACTACACACGTAGAACCTGGAAGTTCCTTTATTGGGCCAGTTCTGGTCGGTCCAATGAAGAAACCTTGGCCCAGCGCTGAGGGCTATAAATACCCTCAGCTTCTAGAGGGTCAGGTATTCATCTCATAGCATACATACATAAAGGCATAACTAAATATAAAAGATCTAAAAAATTTATACAATGAATATTTTACATTCTAATAATGTGTGAATAAATATTTTTTAATAAATAATTATTTTGATTCTCTAATATGTGAGACACTGTGATTATGATTTTTAAATGTATTTAAATTGTTTGTTTGTATTTTATAACTTAAATTAATTTAATAAAACATATTTTTGTACTAAAATAATTAGCATATGATATATTTAACTACAAAAATTTAATTAAGAAATATTTGAGATATGTTTAGAAACCGCATAACAATTCACATGTTTAGAGATCAACCCTATTATTTGCTTCTTGTATACAAAAACAAAAGGAAATAATGTAAGCGCGACATATCTGTCATATAGACACGTACGTGGTCCCAAAAATTGATGATACATTGAATTTTAATATGAAGCTTTTATTATTTACTATCATAAAGACAAAACCATGGTTTCCACCAAAACCAGTAGCTAGCTTGTTCATTCCACTGGTTTTTACAAACCTTGTTACACACAATCACTTCTCACTTTATGGTATATAAAACTATCTTCACTCGATTGCATCTTCAATCAATCAATCAAAACAAAATCAAGCTAGAAAGACTTGTTCTCTTTTTATCTACCAATTAGCCATACACTATACAAGGAAGCTTATAAATTATTTCAAGATGAGTTCAACAAGAAGAATTTGGACAGTTGCAGCTAGTGTTGGAGTTGTGGAAGCCTTGAAAGACCAAGGTTTATGCAGGTGGAACTATGGTTTAAGATTAGCTCAACATCATGTTTTGAGATCTTTGTCTCAAGCAAAGAAGCTTTCTTCTTCTAATTCTTATGCTACGGTTTCTAATAGATTAAAGGAAAAAGAGGCAAAGCAATCAGAAGAATCTTTGAGGAATGTCATGTACTTAAGTTGTTGGGGTCCTAATAACTAAAACCATTATTAATATTTTAACCTATATTGATATGTAAATTTTGTTAAATGGAACTGTTATGAAAGTTCAAAATTTATGTGTCTTCTTTAACATCGTTTTGAATTTTAATTTCTTTTAATCAAAATTACCATGCTCATAGTAGAGGAAGATCCATATAATCATGTTTGAGATTTTTTTTTTAATATCAATTAAGTGTTGATCCCCATTTTTATTTTCATTATGAGGTCATTATAATCAAACAATTATGTACTAGTATTTAGTTATTCGCCTGGTTTACTAGTGGGTCTCGTTTCTTTTTGATTAAAAGTCTCTAATAGTGTCGTTGGTTTTGTAAAACGTGTAACTATGATGAAGAAGTTAGTTAAGCCTTGAAGTTAGATAAGTTTTATTCCATATGTAAAAAAATGATTGTGGTTTTAATAATTAAAATTTATTTCAAAATGAATGTTACTATTACTTTTTAATATTGAAATGAATGTTATTTTTCTAATTATATGCTTTCATTATTACTTTCTACAATACTTCCAACACATTTATATCGTTAATATAGTAAAAGTGTAATGTTTTATGACACTATTATTAAATTCTTTAATTTGTGTGTAAAAATCTTAAACGATTATCATTTTAAAAAGGAGGAAATACTTAGTTTGGATTATGGTTCTTTGATTTCTAAGTAATTGTCCAATCAGGTCATAGTAGGATAGCTATCGTGTCCCATCACCTCTTGGTATGTATATTTGATACTCTCTCTGGTCCTTTTTATTAGAGATAATTCATCTTTTTAGATTCATTGAATAATTAATGTATCTGGTATGTGTTACATACCAAATACATTAATTATTCAATGAATCTAGAAAGATAAATTATCTCTTATAATAAGGACTGAAGGGAGTACTACCATGCTAATGCAAGAGGACACTTCGCCGCTTTTATGTTTTGAATTCAAGTCAATCATGACCTTCTCAGATGTTAATATGGTATCGACCGCAAAAACAATTCAAATCAATTCAGTTTCTCTTCAATTTTTACAAATTATTGAATTGATTCTTGCAATTTCTCACGTCTTCTTTATCCTTCTTTGATTATGCATTACCTTCGATCCATTCATCATGCCACCACATGTAAATTAAGCTTCAATTTGTGTCTCCGATGAAGATGTTGATTCTATTTACTACATTCGTTCAAATTAAGGTTCTAGCTATGTGAACTTACACCTCCTCTAAATGGTCCCAATTACCTGTCATGGTCATGATCCATGCAATGAGCTCTTGGCACCAAAAATTAGTTGTCATTTGTTGATGGACTTGTCCAAGTTCCAAAGATTCTTGATCTCAACAGAGTCACGTGGGAATGTTGTAACTATCTAATTCATTCATAGATTCTAAATTTTATTACAGAAGCTATCGCTCAAATAATTGTGTTCTTGGAAAATTCTTTAGATGTGTGGATTTATCTCAATGAATGTTTTGCCAATACTAGTCTAATTTATGTCTCCAATCTTTGTGTTGAAATCAATAATCTTAAACAAGGTTCCAAATGTATTCTTGATTATTTTAATGAGATGCATGGCCTTTGGGAAGAACTTAATTTACACATGCATATGCATGTTTGTACATGCATTCACCAATGCAAATGTGAACTTATAAGTTTTGAATTAGAATTTTGCCTTAAAGATAAAATCATTCAGTTCTTAGCGGGTTTGAATGATGATTTTTATATTATCAAAACTCAAGTTCTATTAGTGGAACCATTACCTTCAATTAACAAGATTTATTCTACGATGATTCAAAAGAAAAGTAACAATATTGCATTACTTCCTGACATGATAATATTATTAATGTTGAAGAATAAAATACTCTGATTAATGTGTATGATGCAAAAAAAGCCACAAGATCATAGTAGAAATCTTACATTAGCAAGTTATAATGGTTATAAGAAGGATACTCGTTTATGCAGTCATTGTAATAGATCAGGTCACACCATAGATGTTTGCTATAAAAAAAATTGGTACCCTCCTCATTTTGGCAAGAAGTAAGTTTTTGTTAATGCTTATAGTTCTAATGATAGTGAGGTACAAAATTAGATTAATGTTGGAGAAAAAGGCTCATCAAATAACCAATCCAACATTACTTAAGAGTAGTATACTTAGTTGATTAGTTTATTGTAATAGAAAATTTGTTGCCTTAATCTCAACCTTCAAATGATGTTCCTAGCTCTAACCACATCTTTACATCAATCATTTATTTTGATATTCAATCAAATAAGACTTCATGTATCTTTAATGTATCTATTATAGCTTGTTCAATCAACATAATGTCTAGTTTGTGGATCAGTGATTCTTTGGAACCTTGTTTTGCAGGTGATATGCTTTTAACAAGAACAATAACTTTTAATGATGACAACTGATATCCTCTGACAAGTCAAGCATAAGTGATTAAGTGGATAAAGATGCAAGCCTAAGTATTAGAGTTTGATGGAATTTACTATCTGATGATGGCAATCAAATGGAATTAAAACTCAAGCCTTATTTCAATTGAACTCAAGCAAGTATCGACAAAAGAAAGTATCTGACAAAGTCTTGAAGTGCAAGAAAGCCCTATCTTAATTAGTCTAAGTGAATTCTTTGTAAAGCATACGGGTGTTCTTGTAAAAGTGCAAGGCTAAATCACACACACATAAACATATTTTTAAACCGGTTATTCTCAAGAAAATACTTTCAAAAATATCTTGAAGTTGTGTCAGATGAGTTGAGAGCTGTTAGAATAGCTCTGGACAAACTTTTGTCTTTGCCGGTCAATACAACATTAACCTAATCGATTTTCTCAGTTATAAATTAAGCTCCAATCAATTAGGACATCATCTTAATGATGTGCAACTGCTATATATATTTTCTTTCATGTTTTAAACTTATAAGCGATCATATTTAGGGTATTTAATCGATTAGGAAGTCTTAAAAAGCATTAAAATCAGTTTCCTTTTTTAGCCAACCTCTAGCCTATAAATAGAGTCAACCTCTAGCCTATAAATAGAGCCAACCTCTAGCATGTAAAAGCTTGTAATGTTTGTTTAGAATCTTGAAGACTAACCACTCCAAGATTCTCGTGGAAAAAAGACTAACCGCTTCAATCTACTGCGTAGAAAGAGGACTAACCGCTTTGATTCACCATTTGGTAGAAAAGACTCAAACTACGAAACCTTGTCTTATTATTTGGTTGGAAATCAACCGTTTTCCTTGTAAAAGGGGGTTCTTGACTATTACCTACTAAAAGCTCTCAATGTTTATTGGATACTCTCAAGATAAATTCTTTGGGAGAGGAGTAGGTCTTTTATTTTGACTGAACCTCTATAATTTTCAGTGTTCTCTCTTTTCCCTAAACTTTTTACTTTTCGTGATTTATATTCTACAATTTACTTTTCGCTACTTAATATTTAAAACTTTTCTAAAATATTTTTAAATTCTAAATTTAATTCAAATTTTTTTTGAAAACCACATTTTCTAGTCCACACAATTCACACCCCTCTTATGTGTGAAGTCACATATCCAGTAAGTGGCATCAGAGCCAAAATCTTGTTTAAGGATTAATCGTCTCAAGAGAAAGATAACTTTGGACAAGATATCTTTTATAAACACACCACCACCTTTCAATAATAGTAGATTTGATATTTGGCAAGCTAGATATAGAATTTTTCTTCAAAGTACACCCTCTAGTCACTTTTATAAGAAAATTTGACTTTTTTGGTACATTTGACAATTAATGTATCTAATCCATATATAAACTAGATACATTAAATTTCAAATGTACCAAAAAATTCAAATTTTTTTATAATAGTGACCAGAGGGTGTATAAATTATGAATTATGAGAAACAATATTCAATGGTCTGTTTATCCCTACTCATCAAGTAATAGATAAGTTTGAGAGAGATTTTAAAACCAAGAATCTAACAATAATGTCTCTAGATGATAGTAAACTTTAAGATGTTCACCGTTGTAAAATCTCCAAAGAAATGTAGGATAGTCTTAAAATGATATATGGATATTCTCCAAGCATAAAACAATAGAAAATGAACACACGAGGTGAAGAAGATGAAGATATCAATCATGGATGTTTTTAATAGTTTATAAATATTAGAAATTATGTTAGAAATTGTATCACTAACAAATATCTAAGAGTTAAGAATTGGAATTTTAATATAATTCTTAAATCAAAAGAAGAGAGCCTTCACGAATTTCACAAAAATCAAGAAATAAGAAAATTATAGAAAAATTGAACGAACTAGTTCAAGTACTTAAAGATGAAGTAACCAAAATTGAATAATCATCAACTTCATCATACTCCTATCATATAACTCCAACAGAATCCTTTGAAAGAACATATTCAGTAGTTGAACGATCTTCATAAGATTCAATATCAAAAGAAGGAACCTCTTGTTCAAGAAATGACAAAGAAGAAGAAGTTTCTTCAATACTCGAACAAAGAAGAGGAGGAGAGACATCAACCTCTGGGAGAAATATGAAAGAATATTTTTCCAACGAAGAAAATGAAGTTTTATTAAAAGCATCCTATGACACAAATACTATTCTGGATGTTAAACCAACTTATGCACAACTATTTAGAATGAGCTGTCAATTAGTGGAAGAAAATGATAAACTAAGAGAATGTACCCTAGTTCTTAAGGAATCACTAAGACATCTTAATGGAATCAATGATTCATTTAAGATAGAAATAACTAATATTATAAATTCGAAGAAAAAAGTGTAAATGTTGTGATTCCGTTATAAAAGAAGTAATTAATTTATGTGAAACTCTAGGAAAGTTTACCCAAGGGAAAGAGAAGCTTGATTTAATTTTATCAAGTCAATTATTCTCCATAAATGAGTAGGGACTAGGATTTAAAAAGGATATAAAACCTAGAAAAGATATAAATTATAAGGAAAAGAAGCATATAGTTTATAAGTGCACACACTTTAAAAGAATAGGTCATTTAGAACCTTTTTATTTTGATAAATTGAAAAGATCTAAAGCCAACAACCTTAAATCTTCTTGGACTAATGCACCTAGGCCTAAGAAGATGTGGTAACCAAAGGTGAAACCTTAGTTAGAAGTATGTTTTCCAGCTTGAAGCTTTAAGAGAATTATCAATATGGTTGTACAAAGCAAGAGTATACTTCTAAGTATACAATATTTATGAAGTCTCTAGTTCGAGGATGAATTATGATCGCAAATATCAACAATTATGATCAAAGTAAATTGTTTGAGAATATCTCAAAGCTTATTTTTCCTTAGTGATCAGCTAAATGGATATGTCTGTGGTAGACTTGCTCATTTGTTTATACCAACTCTCACTTCCAATGGTGTGTAGAGAAGGATACACCATAGTATATTTGGTGTTTCCCTTTAAGAGAAGTATTTATTAAGATTTCTCGATAAAAGAGGTATACATTATTTAAGGTTCAAATGATCGGAAAACTCTAATTAACCCCTTAAAATAATGAATTTAATTTTTTGTTCATCTCAGTATATTATTTATCTAACTCAAATGAAAATTATTTTATTATTTTACAGTAAAAAGGGTGCGAATAATGAAAAATAAGGGTGCAAAAAGCGACAAATTCAGCATAAGGCCCAACATGCACCAAGGAGGTTAAACTAAGCAAGCCTAACCAGTTGGCACGTTATGACAAGCGATTAGAAAATCTTGGCACACGGACTTTCAGATCTAATCCAAGCCAAACTTGTGCCTCAAGCAAATCAAATACTAGCAATGATGAAGATCGCACAAAATCCTGAAAAATCTGGCTAACTAATCGATTGTATCCCTTAGCCAATCAATTAGCACACTTAATTTGTAAAGATTTTGATTTGATTTTAAATAAGTACAATCTATATTGAATGCTTTCCAAGAATACACGATCAAATCTTCAGATGGAATGCTATAAATAGGTATGTTCCCCACACTATTTCTTGCATCTCGTTTATACTTTGTTGCATATTTTCTTGTGTGAGTTCCTCTACTGTAAGTTTTGCCACCTCAAACCATAATCACAAAGAAACACCAAGAAGAAGTCCTTTCACTGCAAGTTTAATATACCGTAAGCAAGATGGAAAGATGAAAATTCAAGCCAAAAAAGCAATCCAACCTTGGTACTTAGAATCTAGTCTCTTGAAAAGCCGCAAGCCTTATCACCAAAATTTTCAAGCTTCCCTTAAAAAGTTCATTGTTGTTGCAGTATTTAGCAATCAAAAGTGTAAGTATTTTTTTTTATCATCTACACATGGATTAATGTGATATCAATGTCGTTCAACAGTTAATATGTTTTTAAGCTTAAGTTTGCAAGGGTTTAAAAGTTTAAAAGTTACGAAAGGTAAAACGATTGAATGATAAATAAAGTTTCTGAGAGATATGATAACTTGTCAGGATTGGATTTTATCCACTGAAAGAATATTCAATTTTACCAATCAGTTGTACACAATCTAAACATTCATCAATAACATCACGTATCGCTAACAATAACATCTATTTCTAAACATCTGATGAGATTTGAATCTTTTCATCGACGATCTCTCAGCCTATTAAACAATTCCTATATTATTGTTTTTAATCGAAGATTTCTCAGCCTATTGAACAACAAGGAGAATTAAGACTCAATACTCTTTGTGAATGTTAGACTAAATCTATGTCTAGAGTTTAGAACCTAACAAATGTTCATCTTAGTTCGAGTTTTATACTGTATTTCTCAATAACAATCCAAACCCATTAAGATAAAAGGTAAAACAAAGATTATATCAATATAGATTGTATACAACGCCATGATTAACAAAAATACATACTAAAATAGTAAACTTACATCCAATCCCAACAAGAAATGGATTTATCTACTCACCATATCTAAATATAAAGAGAAGAAAGAAAATGAACAAGCCTCAATCATGATTTCCCAATGATCAACGCAAACCCAACCCCTGATCTTCAAGCTGCACCCTCTCCTATTTTTTTCCTAAGTTTCTATCTCTCTAAAAATGTGTTCTTGGTGTTCTGTGTAACACCCTAATTTTATTAATTAGTTATATATTTGATTAATTAGTTATTTGTTTGATTTTGTGAGTAATTGATTTAATTTAAATTATTGGATGTATATTCTATGTGACGGGTTAGTCGGGGTTAGATTATCAAACCATTAGGTTATCGTTGGGAAATAATGTCAGTTAGTGAAAAAATAATTTAATTAGTGGAAATTGTAGAGATATAGTTGATAAGTGCAAAAATGTCGTTATTTTGTGTATATAATTTGTGGCACTTATCAGTTCTTTTTTTAATATTTTTTGAATAATTCCCCACTTTGTGTGTGAATATGTATACTTTACATTATTACGTTTTTGATTCATTTATATACTGTTTGATAGTTTTAATATCTTTTTGTAGGTATTTTCGCATATTTGAAGCATTGAGAAGTAAGGTGTCGAAGGCACGATTCCAGATATGCATTTTTGGAAAAATTCAAGAAATAAAGTTGCTTCAGGTCGCGCTTAGTGCACTCTCAGTGTGGGTTCTAGAGCACAGACAGAGGCGAGCACGCTTAGCGCGATATTTGGCACTTAGCGCGCTCTAAGGTGGTTTAGTGGATAAATGAAGGTGCGCTTAGCGCAGTTTTTGGGGCAAAGTGCGGTCTACAATTTTCAGTGTTTGTATAAATAGCTTCGAATAGATTTTTTTAGGTTTTCTATCATCTCTTTCCCTCTTGGAGGAGCTCTGATCCCATTTTCTATAGTTTAGAGGATTACCAACATCATTGGGTGGTGCATCTTGTCGATTGGCTATGGGTTATCTCGGATCGTGTTGACACCGCGAGAAGTTTCCTATTCATCTCCTTCTTTCCTATGTATCATTCCAATTGTGGGTTTTATATGTATATATTTACTCTTTATGTATGTGCATTTGTTGATAATGGGATTGTATGAAATCTCTTTTACAAATTAATACTGGTGTTTCTTCTTGATTTTTGCTTTATTGTGTAATTTTGGTTTGTCATAGATATATGCTTACTTAATCTTTTTTTGAATGAATATCTATTAGGTCCTAGACTCTAGACATAGATTTAGGCTTAATATTCATGTGGGTGTCGGTTATGAAATGCATCCGGGTTGTTTAAGTCGGTTGAGAGATCGTCGATGAGAGTAATATGGGTGATGTCTCACTTTGAGTTAGGGATAACCTTAGTATGAGCGATATGTGATGGTATTGATGAGTGATTCAGGTTGCGTGCAATTGATCCGCAAGTTTAAGTATTTGACAGTTATAGTGAAAAGCGATTCCATAATGAATTCTCTTAGGTTGTAGATGATTGTTTATCGCTTTCTTTATTGCTTTATTTACTTTTCCAGCACTCTTACTGCAAACCCTTTTCCAAACTTAGAAGGATTGAAACTATTGAACGGTAGTTTTTACCTCTCACTAATCTTTGTGGAGACGATACGATATAACCTATATATCACACCTATAAAAATACTTACTTTTGCTTGCCACTTTACCACTTTAGGAAAATGGCGACGTTGCCAGGTATTTGTATTGATATTAATTACATCGCAATAGTTTTTCTTTCTAAGTTTCGTAAATATGTTTATTTCATACATTTGTGCATATTTTACATACTTGTTCATTTGTATATCGTATACTTGTTTTGTTTCATGTTTGCCAATGTGTGATTAGATCTGTAATTCCAGTTTGAGTTTGAAGAGATTTGAGCCAACACGTGAGTGAAGCGTTTGGCTCGTCCAAAGCAACTTGTTAGTTTGCAAATAATAGGCGTCGAGCTTACAACGTAACACAAGCATGTTTACTGTTTTTTTGTTTCATTGTTACTTTTTCATTCTAGCTTAGGTAGTGTGGTGAACATTCATTAAACAAGTTGTACGTGGATTGTTTGTAAAATTCTCAAATCTTCACTTTATAACTTGTTTAATCAATTTTCACTCATTCTTTTAGTATGTTTATATTAGTTGTTTTATGTTGTTATTCTTTGTGGTTTTCCGCAAGCTTGTCGTGTTTAGTTTGTAGAAGTGTGTATGTGTTGTAAATGTTGCTTAGATGTGTAAATGAGAGTAGTGTAGGTGATTGTGGAGGTTGTTTTTGGATTGTAATATTTTTGTCCTGGTTTTCTGCTACTTATGTAGCGCGCTTAGAGCATGTTTTGGTGCTTAGCACGCTCTGCTGTGATCAGCCAGTGAATTCTTTTTGTTTCACTTGGCCCTCCCTTTTCCCCCTTTCACCTAGGCTTTTTAGATTAATACATAATAAAGTCATTTTTATAATTCTTTTGTTTATTGTTTGGACTCCAATTTTGGTCCGGTAACTTGAAGAATTTTTAGGTGATTTTCTCATTTTGATTGATTCAACTTGCGGATATATGGTAATGATATTTTTTTGAAGTTGATACACACCATGTAATCGTTTATCTCTTTCTATAACATAACATGTTTAGGAAATTTGTCATTTGTAGAATTACTATACCATTCATTCTTTTTGCGTTACTTTCTTTTTGATCGAATCACTTTAATTCCCTTTTTACCCCCAAATGTGAGGAAACTTTTCATTGTTTATATATGCTGGAGGCTACAATTCTTATTTTAATTGGATTTCATTATATTTAATCTTTTGTTTGTGTTGATTGTAGGAAAGCATGAAAGCGATCAAGGCATTTTATTTCTTTTTTAGCAGAACTACCTAGCCAAATATTTAATTCACCTTGTGAGTGTGTGATCATTTGTAACCCCTTTGATCCTTTTTATCGATATCATGTTGTTTTTGCTAAATGCTTGTTTATGAGTGTTTTGTTCATCTTTTTGTATGGATATTGATTATGTGTTTTCTTGAACCCTTAACTATGATTTATAATTTGAAGTTTTACCTTGCCTTAGAAAGTATGGAGTATTCATATTATGATAATGGTTGAATTTAAGTTGGGGAGAGAAATGTTTATGTGCTATGTTGTGATTGCTACGAGGTTGTAAAAGAAAAAAATATTTGTGAGAAAGAAAAGAAAAGAAAAAGAAAGGAAAAAAAAAGTTTTGAACAACAAAAACAAAAAGAGTTCGAATAATTGTGCGAATAATTATTGTGATTGGTTTGAGAAATTTGGCTTGAAGAATAAATTTGATTGAAATTATGTTGCTTAAGTCTTTGTGAGTTAATCACTCCCTTAGGTTTAGGCTAATTTTTGTTTCGATTAGCTTTAGAACTTATCCCTTGTTTGTTAACTAAGCCACATTACAACCTTGAAAAGCCCTTGTGATTCTTGCCTTTGTATTTTCAATATGAGTTTTTAGATGAATGCATAATTTAGTCATTTGTTTGCAAGATTGTTGGACGAGTGTCAAAAGTCCTCACCTCTGTGTGTTCTTCATCTACCGGTGAATTTTTGCTAGGTGTGATTCATGATTAAAATTTCTTTATTTTAGAATGTTTAGTATGATTTTTGTACTTAGGATTCATTTCGTTTGAACCATACATTTGTTTTCCATTTTAAAAACTTATTGATTCATGATTCTTTGATTTATTAATTTTGTTCTTCGAGTTGTTTGGCCTTCTTTATGGACAAATAAGTTCAAGTTGGGGAGAGTTTGATAAGTGTAAAATTATCTTTATTTTGTGTATATAATTTGTGGAGCTTATCGGTTCTTTTGTTAATATTCTTTTAATAATTCCCCACTTTGTGTGTAAATTTGTATACTTTGCATATTATTACGTTTCCGATTCATTTATGTACCATTTGATAGTTTTAATGTCTTTTTGCAGGTATTTTCACTTATTTGGAGCATAGAGGAATAAGGTGTCGAAGGCATGACTCCGGATAGGCATTTTTGGAAAAATTCAAGAATTAGAGTTTCTTTAGGTCGTGCTTAGCGTGCTCTCAGCGCGGGTTCTGGAGCACAGGCACAAGCGAGTATGATTAGCACGATATTTTGTGCTTAGCACGCTCTAAGGAGCTTTAGTGAATAACGGAAGGCGCGCTTAGCGCGGTTTTTGGGGTTAAGTGCGGTCTTCGATTTTCATTTTTTGTATAAATAGCTTAGATTTTTTTTTAGGTTTTATATCATCTCTTTCCCTCTTGGAGGAACTCTGATCCAATTTTCTATAGTTTAGAGGTTTACCCAACATCATTGGGTGGTGCATCTTGTCGATTGGTTATGGGTTATCTCGGATCGTGTTGACACCGTGAGAAGTTTCCTATTTATCTCTTTCTTCCCTATGTATCATTCCAACGGTGGGTTTTATATGTATATATTTACTCTTTATGTATGTGCATTTATTGATAATGGGATTGTATGAAATCTCTTTTACAAATTAATACCGGTATTTGTTCTTGATTTTTTATTTTTTGCTTAGTTTTGGTTTTTCATAGACATATGCTTACCGAATATTTTTCTTGAATGAGTATCTATTAGGTCCTAGACTCTATACATAGATTTAGGCTTAATATTCATGTGGGTATCAGTTATGAAATGCATCCGGGTTGTTTGAGTCGGTTGAGAGATCATCGACGAGAGTAATATGGGTGATGTCTCACTTTGCCTTAGGGATAACCTTAGTGTGAGTGATACGTGATGGTATTGACGAGTGATTTAGGTTGCGTGAAATTGATCCGCAAGTTTAAGTATTTGACGGGTAGAGTGAAATGCAATTCTAGAATTAATTCTCTTAGGCTGCAGATGATTATTTATCATTTTATTTATTGCTTTATTTACTTTTCCTGCACTTTTTCTGCAAACCCTTTTCCAAACTTAGAAGGATTGAAACTGTGTAACGGTAGTTTTTCCCTCTCGCTAATCCATGTGGAGATGATACGATATAACCTGTATATCACCTCTATAAAAATACTTACTTTTACTTGCTGCTTTACCACTTCAGCAAAAGTAAAATAATAGTAATTGAACTTAATTAGGAGAGTGCGAAAGAGTTAGTGGGGGTATGGATAGTGAGCCTATTAACTTGGTGATGGAAATTATAATTTGTATTATTCTATTTATGGTTTAATAAAAAGAAAAGTTAGTAAGGGAAGAGAAAAGAGTCTCACGTAGAAACAAAGGAAAAGGGAGAAAAGAAGAAGAACACGAGAGGGAAGAATCCATCAAGAAATCAAGATAAGGTTAGGTTTTTACATCGTTATGGAAATTTTATAATGATATGTAATGAGTAGTTGTATACTTAGGATGAAAACCCCAATTTCTTAGGTTTTGAAAGTGTTAGGTTTGAATGAGGAATCCTTGAATATGATTATTGATTGTGTTGTGATGTTTTTGGTTGACAAATACATGTTAGATGTATGTCATAATGCTTCAAATTGAAGTAATTGTATGTTAAAAATGTGTTTTGGGGGTCAAAATCGCACAAGGAACAATGATGTCATCGCAAAGTTTTTCTGCAAATTGCAAAGGGTGCTTAGTGTCGTATGTCACGCTTAGAGCGGGTCGGGATAATGATTTTAGCGCTTAGCGCCTAGGAGCTCGCTTAGCGCGGTCACCTGGGAGTTAAAATATTTTTATTTTCTTAAATTTCCTTGGGATTATGTATTTTACTTAACTTTTGGGAATTAAAAACTACTTGTTGGATGTTTTGTTGAAGGCCTATTTGATCAAACATGAAAATTTGTTTACATGCCTTATGTGTGTGCATGTGGTTGGTTTTGGATTGGAATGATACTTTGTACATTGCTTGCCATGTTTTGTTATGATATTTTAGAGCGGTGATACTATAATTATGAATTGTATGTGGATAATTCATGAATATTTGCATGTATAATTGTGTGGTAATTCAAGTGTGATGAATTACTGAATGTATGCGTGGATGTTAAGATTGAGGGATCGTCTTAATTTAATATGGTTGTTGAAATTTCACATGCATCATTATTTTCAAAAGGCAATGTTTGTTAGTTCCGTGGGATCTAGTGACTTGTCCCAAACCTAGAGCGGGGTTTAAAAACTTAGGGATGGGCTTTTTGTGTGTTATTGGTCTAGGAACAGACACAATTTAAAGTAAAAATCAAATAAAAATAACAGTAATTGGTACCACACGCATGAGTATTGCATTTGAGTTATGCATTGAGTCACATTGTTTTTATATCATAGTATGAAGTTATGTGCGTCATGTGAAAATGAAGTATTTGTGAAATTGTGGATTGTGCGCGTATACTTGTGAATAGTATGAATAATTGGGTGATGTTATGTATGTAAAACATATGAAGTGTGAGAAGTTTTATCCTTATGCATGTATGTTATTGCATTATGTATTATTATATGATTTTGATAATTATGTGAATTATCATCCTTCTGTTGGAATGATGTTTTAGACGACATCACTCAGGTACTGGAGATTAGAGTTACTTCTAGCAAGAGTGTAGCTGAAGAAGATATCTTTATTTTCATTCCACATTTTGGATTTAGTCATGCTCTGATGTTATGTAACACTGGGGAACGATTTTGAGTTTATGTTTTGAGAGATACTTTGTATACTCTTTTGTTTTGTTATCCTTATTGGATTATGTGGTGAATTGGCTTTTTATGCCTAAGTTATTCAACGAATGGATTTATTATGAGACTCAGATATTTTATTTATTTGAATAAAAATGATTTCGTTGCGAAATGCATATGTGAAAGTGTATGAAAAGCATGAACTAAAATTAAGTGTTATTGAGCATGACATGTGTATGTGATGTTTGAGTTATGTGTGACACCCTTGATTGATATGCATGATTAATTGTACTCTGATTTGTGTTGTATTATTCTGTGGGGTTTTAGAGGGTGTTACATTAAGTGGTATCAGAGCATGTCGGTCAGTCCGACCAGGTTGTCTAATGTTGTTTGTTTCTGAGTACGTGACATGTAGGTGAAACATTGTCCGTGCTTGCTGGTTTTTCTAACCATTTGTCCGCAGGAGTGGGTTTGAAACAAGTGGGGGAGAAGCTTTTGCTTCTCTGAGATTTTTTAGTTAAGGAGAGTTGGTGCAGTGTATCGTTGATTGCAAGAGTGAAGGATGGCGTTATGATGTTTATGTTGATGGCAACGTTGGATGTTAGTGGAAAAAGAGCGATTGGTGATTTGATAATCGTTCGTGATTTTCTAGAGGTATTTCTTAAAGAGATAAGTGATTACCGCCAGAGTGTGAAGATGAGTTTACGATCGACTTAGTTCCTAGAACTAATCCACTATCGGTGGCTCCATATCATATGTCAGCATCAGAATTAAAAGAGTTGAAGAATCAACTTGAAGATCTACTTGAGAAGAGATTCATTCGTCTGAGTGTGTCACTGTGGGGTGCACCAGTCTTATTGGTTAAGAATAAAGAAGGTACTTGTTTACCCATATTTTGTCAGTTAATATATGCCTTAATCTTTGTCTTTATTAGGTTTTAATTTTCCTTTTAATTATTGTTTTATTGCATTTTAGTTATTTTCATAAGAATTTGCTTGGAGCATAATAGGTGCTCCCTTTTATGTTTTAATGTGGTTTTGATTAATTTAAGGTTAACTTTGTCGATTTTAGACAAGACTGTAGTCGCCTGTAACGAAGAGTGAAAGCTGAAGAGAGAAGTTCGACTTGGAAAAAGGGAAAACAATAATGAAGTCAGCTGGTTTCTAGGGCAAGCGTGGAAGGGTGAAAGCATTGGAGTTAATCTTTGTTGTGTTTTGAATAAATTTTATTTGAATTCAAAGGATAAGGATTAGTGGAACTAGAAGAAAAAATGTAGTACAAAAGTACTATGTGCAGCCTGGTGCACTGTTTGGAGCCTGTTGGGGCAGTCTGCCATAGGTTGCTTTGTCCCCCACAATTGTCCCCTTGTACCTGATTCCTTGTTGGCTAAGTTGCCCAATACATAACAAAACCCTAGCTCAATTATATAAATAGGGCCTTGTGGAAATTGAAAAGCAGTTATGTTGTTCTAAGAGAAAACCACCAAGAGTTTGAATGCATGGATAGTGGAGTGTGGAAGAGTTTCTCCCCTCACCCAATATGGTACCAACTGATGAGCAGTGGCGCGAATAAAGATATCTATTGAAGATTATCCATCTCAAGTCATTCTCTGATTATCTCTTAGGTTTATATCTTTTCTTCATATATTGTTTAAGATATGTTCCCATTGAGAACCATGTTTGTAGCTTGTACTCAACTCACTCTGAGCTAAACTTTTTGTAGTTGAGCAATTTGAAGTTAATATTAATGTGTTTTCATGTTAAATGGTGTGTGGTTTAGTGGCTTGTTTTATTATATGTTAACTTGTTTATAAATTTGTTTCTTTGTCAGACCAACTTAGGAATATGTAACATCTTGTTGTTGTGAGAGATCCAACAACAAGTGGTTTTCTTAATAAAAATGGTTGAATGAGTAGGATAGAGATATTCATTTACCTAGCTTGCTTGGAGATAATGAGTTGTAAACATTTAGGATTTCAGAATACAAATAGACGCATATTAGGGTTACAAGTGAGGCTTAGAGATTTGTTCCCTTGCCCTTGTTATGCATGCTTTGATATTGTAGACATACGCCACAAGATCACTTTGACCTCACCAATCACGACACCACATATCATAAACACTTGAATACACTAATGATATAAATGGAATATAGCTCAACTCAATGACTCTTAATATATTTCCACTTCTTTTCACCTTAATTTTGACCTCTATTTTAAGTGAACTTGAACTTATAAACACCAATCCTTATTTCTATCTGCTCATGGTTAAATCAAAAGAATAGTTTACATACAAAAAAATCAAATATAAGTAACAACACTCCCTGTGGGTATGATACTCTTATACTTATTACTTGCTGCAATCAAAACATGTGTACTTGCATGTGACACCTTATTAGCGAACAAGTTTTTGGTGTCGCTGTTGGGGAGTGTTTTGTTACACTTATGATTTTGTAGTTTTCACTATTTTTTTTAGTATTTAAGCATTTGAGCTTTTAAAGTTTCCTGTAGTATGGTGTCACAACGGGTGTCTAGATATTGTATGCACATGCTATTATGTCCAGATTACATAAGAGATTCTGAACCAGAGGTACTACTGCAAGAAGGAGAAGCAGAGGCAAAAGCTATCATGGCAGCCACTGACATTACTGGCATTGCCAATGATAGGGCGCATAACATCTGAGATTATGGTGTCTTTGATCCCAATGCCATGAGTACTGGTATTATACTACTAGAAATCAATGCATCACAGTTTGAATTCAAGCCTATGATATTTTAGATACTGCAAACCATTGGCCCGTACTCAAGCTCTCCTCATGAAGATCCTCACTTGCACCTGAGACAGTTCCTAGATGTTGCTAGCAATTTCAAGAATCTAGGCGTGAATGATGACGCCTTTCGGTTGAGAATCTTTTCATATTCTCTAAGGGATAGAGCCAAGAGTTGTTTAAATTCTTTAGAGCCCAATTCCATTGCCACATGGAATGGTCTAGCTGGGAAGTTCTTAGCTAAGTATTTTCTTCCTTCCAAGAATGCAAAGATGAGAAATCAAATTACTTCATTTTGACAAGGAGATGATGAATCTTTATTTTATGCATGGGAAAGATTTAACGAGCTACTTAGATAATGTCCACACCATGGCATACCCATTTGTTTTTAACTTGAAACTTTTTACAATGGATTGCTTCCTTCTTCAAGGAATATGTTAGATGCCTCAAGTGGTGAAGCTCTTTTGTCTAAGTCTTATGAAGAGTGTTATAGAAGGATTGAGAGTATTACAACCAACACATATCAACTTCCAGTCACAAGAGTTACTAAAAATTTAATTCAAAAGAGACAACAATTTTTGCTGCTCAAGTGGCTCAAATCCATCAGATTATGAAGAAAGTGATGACTCCAAAAGTGACTATGCTGGAGCCTGTGAAGGTGGTCACTGATGCATCTGAAGTTGCATGTGTGTACTGTGGAGGAGCCCATTTGTTTGAAGAATGTTATGGAAATCATGTTTCAGCCAACTATGTTGGCAATAAAAATAACATGTACAACAACCCTTACAGTAACACTTATAACCATGGATGGTGCAACCACCCCAATTTCTCATGGAGTAATAATCAAAACCAACTGAAGCCTCAAGAAACTCAAGTTCCACAATTTACTCCTAGTTTTTCCACACCCAACTATGTTGTGGTAAATCAAGGCAACAACAAACTGGAAAATATTCGGAAGTCCTTCATTCAAGAGGCTAAAAATCAGTTCCAAGCACAAGGAATAAGTATAAAAAATCTAGAAAACCAAGTTGGGAAAATCGCTACTGCCTTGAGTTCAAGAAACATGGGCTCACTCGAAAGTTTTAATGAAACTCCAACAACAACATTTGGGGTTTAGAATGTTGAAACATGTCAGGTTATCAAACTTAGAAGTGGAAAAGAATGTGAAGGACCCGCACCTAAAAGAAAAGAGTCAAGTGGAGAATTTCCTTCTCTAGACAGTCTTGAAGATGAAGAAACTTCCAATGAGGAACCATCCTCATTTGGACAACATCAAGAGAATGTTGACAAAGATACTACTGGTCTGACTTCTAATCTTGAGAAGCAACCAGCAATCATGCCTGAAGTTGATAATGTAAGTAAGTATGCTCAAGAAAGACCAACACCTCCTTTTCCTACAAGGATTAGGAAAGCTAAAGAGGAACAAAAATTTGGAATAATCATGGAAGTTTTAAAGAAACTTCACATTAACATACCTCTGATTGAAGCCATTCAACAGATTCCAAATTACTCTAAGTTCATGAAGGGTGTACTCAACAAGAGGAAAATAGTGGGAGAGTTTGCAACCGTTGCACTCACTCAAGAGTGTAGTAAATTAGTTTAAGGTAAACTCCCTCCAAATTTGAAATATCCTGGAAGTTTTACCATCCCTTGTACCATTGGAGATACCTTCTGTGGTAAATCTCTATGTGATTTAGGGGCTAGCATAAATCTTATGTCATTGTCCATCTTTAAAAAGCTAGGGATATGAGATGTCAGGCCTACAACCACCACTCTCCAACTATCAGATAAACATATTTTCTATCCTCAAGGGAATATAGAAGATGTGTTGGTAAGAGTTGACAAGTTTGTGTTCCCTGTTGATTTCATTATTATGGATTTTGATGCTGATGAAAAGACTCCTATTCTGTTGGGAAGACCTTTTCTTGCCACGGGTAGAACTTTGATTGATGTAGAAAGAGGAGAACTTACCAAGAGAGTAAATGGACATCAAGTAGTCTTTTAATGAACTCAATACATTGCATGATCCTGGGGGAGATGTAGCTAATTTTTCCATGATCTCTAGTTGGGAAGGAATAATTCACAAGAACTTACTCAAGTCAAGTAATGTCTTGGAGCAAAAGTTAGGGAAGTTGGAAAAGGATGGAATTAAATATGATGGAATCGTTAGTGGACCTTTGAGTAAACCATGTATTGAAGAAGAGCCTATGGAGGTACAGGAGTTATCCACTGTACTACAGAAGCAAAACTCACCTTCAGTAGAAGTTCCCCCTGAATTAAAATTGAAGCAACAACCCTCTCACTTACAATACACTTATATGGAGGCAGGACAGAAGTTGCATGTGATTGTTCCTACAGATTTGGCTAAAGAACACAAGAGAGATGACAATAAGGACAAGAAACGGAAAGGCAAGAAGATTGTAAAACAAGTTTATAATCGAGCTACTAGGGCTACTACTTCTGCTATAGTCAAATGAGACACCCCTGAGAAGCCCAAAAAGAAAGTTAGGAAGGAGAAGACCCCTAAGAAGAAAGGAGGTGCGCCTGCGAAGGCCACCTTCAAGAAAGTTGCAAAACCAGTTGAGGAAATGAAAATAGAAAAAGTGATAGGATTACAGGAGGGCAATGATGAAGAGATGCAGGAAATGGATGATGAGACTGAGGACGACTCTGAGAAGGTGAAGAGTAAAAATGATATCAAGGTTGAGGAGGATATGGATGTGTATGAAGCTAACAAAAATACTGAGGATGAAGAAGAAGAAGAGAAGGATGGTGAAGAAGAGGAAGAGAATTCCTCATATGGCTTACACAAATTAGAGCCGCCTGAGAATTATAAAGAATGGATGAGTGCTGATAAGACTCCAGTAGTCTCTCCTGTGAAAGTCAGCACTCCAGTCCCAGCAAAGAAGAACCAGAAGAGAGATTCCCCTCCAAAGCCAAGTGCCCTTCAAAGACAAAATCCAAGACTCCCCCCAAGAAGGTCTCTGGCATATCATCACAAGTGCAAAAAACCGTCACGACTGAGGTTGTCCCAAAGGCACTAGCTGCAAAGAAGTCATCTTCCCCTGAGCCTGCCAAGATGGAGCCTAGAAAGGAAATGAGAGAAGACCTTGTGCGCAAGAGCAGCAGGCGCAAAGCCTAGTTGGTAAGAAAAGGAAAACTTTTGCACGCCCCTTTCCATCTATTGATAGTGAGGACATTATCCTTACTTTAGGTATGGGGAAATGGTGGCTTGTGTCATTGTTGAAAAGTTATTTTTGACTAGGGAGACGATCCTTAAGTTGTAAGGTTTCTTTGACTGAAAAGGGATGAGTTTATGTAAAACAAGAGGAGGCGTCGACCAGGTTAAAGGGTATCGACCAAAAGAGCCAGTCAACGAAGGACATGGGATTCAGAGGCAATCATCAACAGGCGTAGGGGTCGACGAGCAAGGATTTATGATGGTGGAAACAGTTATCAATGCGTAAGCCAGTAAGAATGCAGGGGATGTTCAAAGAAGTTTAGGGCAGTTTCTCCATAAAGTCCCAATTATGGGCTAGTAAACTTCGAAGGTTACATACTTAGGATTTCTATTTAAGAAAAAAAATTTATTTGTGTCAAAGGTCATATTTCTTCACGTTTAGAGCATTACACTCAAAGTACCTACATCTAAGAGAGAAACGATTTTCCGGCTTAACAATGTATGAATGTTTCCACATTTAAATTCATAGCAATTTTCAGTTCTCACTTTAAATTACAAGTCTTGTTTTTAATTTCTCTACTTTACAATTGTCTTTATCTTTTTCCCTTTTATCCAATAGCAACCAGTTTTCAACCCAAAAATACTCAAAACACTAAGTCTAGGATTATTGTAGCCGATCCTGCAAGTAACCTTTAATAAGAGGCTAGCGATTGTTTCACAGAGAAACAAATTGGCACACCCAGTGGGACATGCTTGTGTTTGAATCTTCTTGTTTCGTTCATGAAATTAAGAAGTGGTAGAAGAATGGAAGATCCTAGAACTCCTGAAAGGATTCAAAATCTGGGAGCAAATACCAATGTGGCAGCGAGTGTAGGTCCCGGTCTGGTGGTCGTGTCTTCGACTTCACCAAGCATAGTTACCACAACACAACCAATAACTGCAAGACCACCAATGGTCACAACATCTGGGCAGTATGTGCCTAGTTTTGCAAGAGAAACACACGATGGTGTGATTCCAACTTCTGGGCATTATGTGCCTAGTTTTAAAAGAAATATACATGAATATGGAATATTAACAATAGTGATGGAAAGACTACATAATAGCAATCCAACATTTGGTCAAAATTCTGCGTCCGCGTTTTTCTCATATCGTGCTCCAGGGCTGTTGGGAAGTCAATTTGGTCATTCGATTGGATTGGGATTTTTCCACCAAGTTATGTCTACTTTCACCCCAAGTATTTTTGTTATCATGAGGAAACAAATGCATAAAAGTAATCATGATATGGTTAATATGCTGATTTAACAGATGAGTCTCATATTAAGACCTTTAATCGAGAATTTAGTGCAGAGTTATCAGACGTTAGAAACTCAAATGACTCACATCAAAGATTTCCTTGGTGCCACAAGAGCGCCAAATCGACAACCAGCACCCCCACCATGTGAGGAACCAATACAGTGTGAGAAGATGTTCGAACAAGATCCACCGACTCCTCGACGTGTCAATCCTATACTTAGGGTAGTACAATAACCCCCAGTAGTAATAGCAAACTGAAACCAGAATACCGACCAACTGGTCAGGCAGGGTCGACGTGAGGCATGGGTTGGGGAACAAAACCTAGAAGACATTATCGAACGAATAATGGTTAGAAATTGAATGAATAATGGCTTTCATAAGACTATGTATATTTCTCCATTTTCAGATTTCGTGTTGCAAACAGAGTTACCAAGAGGTTGGAAACTCCCAAAATTCACTAAGTTTATAGAGGATGTCGAAGAATCCATTGTCGAACATGTTTCCAGTTACCGAACAGAGCTTGGAGATTTAGTAGTGAATGAGGATTTGAGGATGAAGTATTTTCCCAATTCCCTCACAAAAAATCCATTCACTTGGTTTACAATGCTTCCCCCATAATTGGTCCAAACGTGGATCCAGTTAGAGAAATTATTCCATGAGCAATTCCATATGGGGCAATCCAAAATAGGCCTAACAAAATTTTGCAGTGTTAAACGAAAGAGCATTGAATCAATAGACCAATACCTTAATAGGTTTAAAATTCCTGAAAGCATGGTGGTTTACATAAGTCCCTGAACACGAGTTGATCAAAATGGCTGCAAATGGGCTAGAGTATTCGATCAGGAAGAAATTGTTGGACACTCAGTATTTGAAAGATATAGCTTAGTTAGCTATCAAAGTTCGACTGATCGAACGTTTGGAACCTGAAAAAACCAAGCCAAACAAGTACCACAAAAAATGGAAGGTTTCTTGTGTAACAACTGATGAGTGTTCTTCTGACGAAGGCGAATTAAGGGAAGAAATAAAGGTTAATATCGATGAACTCCAGCCTAGACCTCCTTATCCATGTAAACTTTTGAGACCTTTAAATGAGAAAAACCCCGTCGAAACTGAAAAGAATGGCAAAGCCATCACCAAGACCTATACTTTTGAAATGACCAAATGGGATGAAATATTTGATTTGTTAGTAGCTGATGTTCATACTATGGTCTCTCAGGGCCTGAAGAATCCCCCACTTAAACAAAAAAGAAAAGGGGATTTTGTAAATTTCATAATTTTCTTGGTCATAAAACTTCTCAATATGTTCTTTTCGGGGATTTGGTGCAGAAAGCTTTGAAAGATGACAAGATTCAGTTTGGCAAAAAGCCAAAGATACAAGTTGTTGTACCCCAAAATTTGCCCTCCCATATTCCTCAAGATTTGTCAAGAATGATCTTCAAATTGTTCAGGATTTCTCAAGGATTGTACAATCAAACCACCTCCTAAGTCAGCTGAAATTAGGGTTTTGGTTTTTCAAGGAATTTGGGGTTTTCAATGGTTCAATCAAGTCTCATGGGCCTATATACATTCTCAAGCACCTACATGCCAAGTTTCAAGACTCACAGTGTCAATTTGCACAGTCAAAAGCTCCATTTGACCCATAGTCAACTGCAAGGGCAAAATGGTCATTTTGCAGTCAAAAGTCAGAATTTTTGGTCAACATCTTATTTTGAGTCCACAATCATCATTTGATCAAATCTTGATCATGATTCAACAAGGATAGCTCAAAAATCATCAAGATGCAAAAAGTTACTATTTTTGGACAGTAGAAAAGTCAACTGTATCTTGACCAGGGCATAACTTTTTCATGGTTCATCAGAAAAATCCCATCCAATGCTCATTTTGAAGGGGATGACATTTCCTACATTCCATCTTCACATTACAAGTCCAATAAATGCTCTCACAAAAAGTTATCAATTTTTACATTATAGGTCAATTTCAAAAGTCAACAAAAGTACACTTTAATTCAAAGACCATAACTTGAGATTGGTAAATCCAAATGACATGGGACCAAAGGCATTGGTTAGAGGACTTCAAGACCTTTCCAAAATGTCCAAGAACATGTTCATATGATCAAAATTGAGCAAGATTTGCATTGGAGAAGTTTGGAAATTTTTGTGAAATTGCAAAAGTCAACTTTGCACAAAACACCTTATTTTTGTTAATGGGCCTCAAATCTCTTCTTGAAACTTCATCCATGGCCTATGCACGACCCATCAAGCTTAATTGAATTTATTTTCTTATTTTTATTAATTAATTGGATTTTTTATTTGATATTAATTCATTTAATTTATTTAAATTGTAGGAAAATACAAAGATTTGGTTTTTCAATCTTTTTGTGAAGCAAATATGGTCAAGATATGCTGGCAATTTCGTGTACAAATCAAAGATGCAAAAATCTCCAAAATTGGCAACTTTTTCCAATCATGAAAATGCAAAAAGATTTGATTTTCAATCAAATATTCAATCATCAATTCCATGGATTTTTGCTCAAGATTTTGACCTAATTCCATTCCTCTCTATATATTCAAGTAAACCCTGATGCAAGACGCGTGAAAGAAGCTGCAGACAAAGGCCATAGAATATTGAAAAATTCCAAGAAAAACTCAAAACTGATTTCTATATTCCAGGGCGATTCAAACCTTTTTGTTGATTCTAATACACTGCAGTAGGTTCCCAGAACGTGTTACAATCAAATTCCAGCTTTAAAGCTCAAGAAATCACTGAGAACAGAACCACGGTTTGCACATGTTATCCATAATCGTAACTCTTAATTCATGAGCATTTAACATGATTTCTTGACTGTTTTGCATTGCTAGTAATCATATGAAGCTAATGGTATAACTGAATTGGATTATAACGCCATAAATCAAAAGTTGTCATGATCAATTTCTAGGGTTCTTAAACATTGAAATTGGGGATTCCTAAAACAGGAAAAATTGAGACCACTAAGGCACATGGTTGGAATCCTGAGAACCAGACGAATTCAAATCACCCATCGCGAAACATTTATATAAAACACAGTTCTATTCGCTATTTTTCGCCACTGTAGTTTGTGGGGGTTAAAAACCCCTGCTATATAATGTTTGTTTTGCAGGAACGCACGAGGAAGATGATGAGGTGTTAGCCTCTGAGTGGACAATTTAAAAATACGCGCGTTTTTGTTTTGTTTTCATCATATTGCTTATTTTCCATATATAATATTCTCTCTCCATTCTATTAACAAACGCGCAGTACAACTCAGTTGGCCAAAGCATTGAAAGATTATCCCTTGGGACCTGGGTTCGAATCCCAGGTCCCCCAAAACTCTTGTTATTATTTTCTTGCGTGTGTTCACATGCAGCTTCCCAGGTGATGTCCATCATATACCTCAAACATCCAAGCGCCATGTGGCTTCAGGCATAAATCTAATGGTCCTGGGTGAATGATCACCATACTCCCAGTCAACCATGCGCATGGAGGATCTCAAAAGTCAAACAGGCCTGCAGCATATTGGGCTTCAGAAAATTGCTTTCTCACCTCCTAACCTGGCCCAAACCCCCTGGTTTCATTATTTCTTTTCTTCTTTTATATTTTTTTCCTTTTTATTTTCTTTTATTAATTATTATTATTATTATTATTTAATTAACATAATTAATTATTTTCATAATAAAATTCAGAAAAATAAAAATGTAATATTTTTATTATTATTATTATTTATTAATTTCACCCTTTATTATTTTTGTAAATAAATACTAACATAAATTAACTTAGTTAATTAGATTAATTTTAACTTTTTCTCAATAATTTAAAATCAACATAGAATTAGGGTTTCTTTTGACAATTTTACTCCTTTTGATTTTATTTCCTTAAAACATTAAAAAAACCAAAAATATTTCTTTTATTAATTAATTAGTTTTAGGTTTCATTTAATTAAATACAAAAAGGGACAAAACCCTAAGAACTTCTCCGATGCAATTTTCTTTCGCGCATATTAATTTTTGATCATTATCATGTAATTGCTCCGAGGATGTAATAGCTTTAATTAGGACCCTTTTTATCGCTTTATTTATTTTCTCGCATTTACTTTTCAAAGGGTTGTTTTTGGCGATGTAAATACCCGACGCCTTGTAATAGCGTAGATTTACTTTCCACAAATATTTAATTGTTAGATGTATGTTAACTAGGCTATGCATGACAAGACTTATCTCTGAAATTAAAATCAAATCGTAGCTCACCATAACATGTGCAAAGATAACTTAATATGAAACTTGACACACTCGCACATGCCACTCCTAGGGTACGCCTCACTTGGTTGCCTCGACGTAGTCATTGAGTATAGGGTGTTTTAGAGGCCGCCCTCCTGTCTAAAGATCAAAAAGTTGCCTCGAAACGGTTGCCTCGGATAAAAAAGATCTAAGACATTAGGGTTACCGCTAAGGCGTCCTACTATTGATTTGGTGACCACATGTCCCTATAATCGAATTGACCCGACAAACTCCAACGAAGGTGCTACCTACTTCTCAATAGTGGGATAGTACTGTCTAAAGGACATTTACACAGCTTAATTTCTTTTGAGTAGGTAGAGGTTCTCGGGTACTTGCTCTTTCCAAACAAAAACAACTTTTCGCACTTACACTTTTCAAACAAAAGTTTTCAAACAAACACTTCATACACTCTTGAGGACAGATACAAGAGTTAAATCGAAGTTTTAAAACGAACTTTTTTTTCAAAACCAACAAACACAAGAAAAGCAAACTCTTTTGAAAACATAGTGAGAAAGTACCTAAGAGCCCATGGATAACCACGGATAGAAAGGGTGCTAACTCCTTCCCTTTCTATAATCTACCTCCCGAACCGAGAAACATCTCGAAAAGGAATTTTGCTGTGCTTTTGTCCTTTCCTTGTTGGAGAAAATAAAAGACGGTGGCGACTCTTGCTTACCGCGACATTTCGCGAACCAGCATTCCAAAACAGTCAGTTCTATTTCCACCGATCACAGAACTGGCGACTCTGCTGGGGACATAAATAAGTGAGGTGTACCTTAGGATTAGACCACTCTTGTGTTTTCAATTGTATGCCTTGTATGCTTTAATATTGTAGGCTTGTATCGGAGTTTCATAGATCCTAACCCGGATCTGGGGAATACCCTTTAGGTAAGTAGCAATAAACTGTGAGGGACCTGTCCGGCGTAGACCGACACGGGTGAAGCAGTAGCTACGTTGGTGTGACACCTTGGTCTGTATCGATATCCCTTGTGTTGGAATGAGGAGAATATGGGTCTTCTGAGGAGTCATTAAGCACCAACTTAGAACCTTAAATTGACCAACTTGGCCATAGAACAGTAGCAGTATGCTACACTCATTGAGGCTAAACTCTCGCGATGGTTCCGGCCGCAAGAAAAGATTACTAAGCTGGAGTTATGACCGATCGAGGGTAGTCAGTGATATTGAGATCCTCTAGAACCCGGTTACTATTTTCTAGGACAAGTCTTAACCAACTGAAACTGAAAGAGGGTAGTACCTAAACTTCATGCCAGCCTGAAATCTAAGGGCTCTTTTGCGTGACTTGTGTGCCTTCACCATGTTTGCCTTTTGTGAATACTTGTGGTGTGCCTTTATCATAACATCATAACCTCATAACATTGCATACATCCTGCATCAGGACTAACTCATTTCAAGGATCTCAAGGGTTTGTGATGCAGGTCATAATGAACCAAATGTCTAGCAAGGGGCAAAGGGGATTTATTTTCCTCTAGCCAAGGTTGTTTGGAGATCAAAACATGATAACTTGAGTCAGGGGCTATGACCCACTCGATATGGTGAGCTTGACTCTTGAAGAAGGACTCTCAGCAACATGAAGTTCCTTCAATCAAGCTGCAAAATTCAAATGCTAACAATTTTCTTGTTTACCCCGCGAGATCCTTGAAAACATTGCATACATATATCATACATATCATTGCATTACAGGTACCCCTTTTAAAGGTCACTTATCTTCTTCGCTGTTTATTTCAGCAATCATCATGTCTACTGAACCTTCCGCTGAACAAGCTATCAAGGCCCTCCAGGCCCAGAATGCCCAGTTCCAAGAGTTGGTTATGAGCCTAGCCCAGGGTCAACAGGAGTTGAAGACTCTGATTCTGAAGAAGAAGAAGAAGAGGAGGACCGTCTTGTTCAACACTGGACGCAGATTTGGGAATGGACTACAAAATGAGGTTGATCTGACTACTTCCTCTGTAGGGAAGATAGTCCCCAAGAGAGAAGGGTTCCTAGTCCCGTGGTCACCGACAATGAGACGGATTATAATGATGAACAGTACCCTCCTGCTGAGGATAGGTACAAACAGCTGGAGGACCGCTTAAGTGCTATGGAGATTCAGAATGTGCCAGGGTTGGACTTCAGAGACCTAGGCTTATCCTCTGGGGTGGTGATTCCCCATAAGTTCAAGGCACCTGCCTTTGCCAAATATGACGGAGCTTCCTGTCCTAAGCTGCACCTCCGGTCGTATGTAAGGAAGATCCAACCTTACACAGTTGACAAGAATTTGTGGATCCATTTCTTCCAGGATAGTCTTTCAGGGACTCAACTCGAGTGGTTCTATTAGTTGGATGGAGCCAGTATTCGTAACTGGGAGGATTTGGCTACTGCATTCTATAAGCAGTATCAGTATAATTCTGACCTTGCTCCTACGCGTACCCAAGTCCAGGCTATGTCACTAGGGACGGGTGAAGGATTTAAGGAGTATGCTCAAAAGTGGAGAGACCTGGCGGGACGGGTGCAGCCACCCTTAACTGATCGTGAACTCGTGGATATGTTCTTGGGAACCCTGTTTGGTCCGTTCTTCAACCATTTGATCGGAAATTCTTCAGCCGGGTTTACAGACCTTATCTTAACTGGTGAGAGAATAGAAGTTGGTATCAAATCTGGGAAGATACATAAAGGTGCCTCCTCGAGCACTGAAAAGAAGCTGTTCAAGAAAGAATCTAGTGCTGTCTATGGTTCAAGGAGACAGAATAAACCGGAACGCCGCCAAGCTGTCAATGCGGTGGTAATTTCAAAACCTGCTGCTGCTCCTCAGTATCATAACCAACAAAGGGGTGAGAGACCTAGAAGGCAGTTCACTCGACTCAGTATGACCATGTCTCAGATATTGCCGCAATTACTGACAACCAATCTGGTGACCATAAAAGAAGCTCCGAAGGTTGTAAACACAACATCTCCAAAATACAATCCTAACGCCCGCTGCGCTTATCACTCTGACAACCCGGGGCATACTACGGATGATTGTTGGGCTCTGAAGAATAAATTTCAGGACCTAATTGATGCTAAAGAGATAGAGTTCGAGGCGCCCGAAAGGCCCAATGTTGTGACTGCTCCCATGCCCAAGCATGGAGCGAATGCTGTAGAGGAAGACCTGTATGTAGCCTCTATGGATGATATTGTTACTCCACTGTTGACTGTCAAGAGGAACCTGTTGCTGGCCGGTTTATTTCTGGGATGTAGTAAAGGTTGCCATCTATGTTCTGTTTCCCTTACTGGTTGTCCATCTTTGAAGTCAGGCATCCAAAACCTGATGGATAATAAAGAGATCCTGTTAGAGAAGATTGTTGTTCCTGCTACCCCTACTGAAGAAGTTTCCATTGTCACCATTTTCAACAACTCTCCCAAGGCTCCCTCGAGGAAGCCGGTCAAAATTACGCCTGTTCAGAAGATTGCTCCCATAATCATCATTGTTCCGGGACCCATCCCCTATACATATGACAAAGCCGTCCCTTGGCATTATGGGGCAGATGTTTATGTGCTTGGAGTTAAACAAGAGTTTGATACTAATACCGGCGTCAGCAACATCACCGGGCCTGCCAAAGTCACCCGCAGCGGTAGACTTTTCTCACCAAATATTGCGCCACCAGCTATCCAGAGACCTATTGTCATCACACCTGCAAGTGTGCTTGCTTCCCTTCCTGACCAAGTTCCTATTTCTACCCCTGATGCCGAGTCATCTGACGCTCGGGGCAAAGGGATCGCCACTGATATGCCTGCCCAGACGGAGGCACCAAAGACAACCACTGTTGAAGCTTCCAAACAGGAAATGGAAGAGATCCTTAAGATTATCAAGAAGAGTGATTTTAATGTAGTCGAGCAGTTGGGGCACACCCCATCTAAAATTTCTATGCTATCACTGTTTTTGTGTTCAGAGGCCCATGCCAAGGCCCTGATTACCTTCCTGAAGACTGCCTACGTGCCACAAGAGACGTCAGCTGACCAGTTTACCGATTGTGTGGCCAACTTAACTGCTGATAATGGTTTGGGTTTCTCTGACGCTGATCTGACCGCTAAGGGGAAGAACCATAACGATGCCCTGCATGTCTCCATTGAATGCAGGGGCACTACTCTTGCACATGTGTTGGTTGACACCGGGTCCTCATTGAACGTATTGCCCAAGAAAGCTCTAGACAGGCTGGATTGCGAGGGTTTGGAGCTAAAGCCAAGTAACATTGTTGTCCGGGCCTTTGACGGGTCTAAAAGGATAGTGCATGGTGAGGTTGATATTCCAATCAGAGTTGGTTCTCAGGTCTTTGATTCTACATTCTATGTGATGGATATCCGACCGTCCTATTCTTGTCTGCTGGGTCGTCCTTGGATCCATAAGGCTGGAGCTGTGACCTCCACACTACACCAGAAGCTAAAGTACCCAGTCAAGGGGAAGATTGTGACAGTTCAGGGGGAGGAAGAGTATATGGTCAGCCACCTCAACTCGTTCCGGTACATAGAGATGGATGGGGAATTCATTGAGACTCCATTCCAGCACTTTGAAGAGGTTCCTCAGACACTGGCGTCAGCCGAAACTGTGATTGAAGATTCTCCTTTGAAGATGGCTTCCTTGAAGGATGCCCGGGCTGTTATTGAGAAGGGTGAGTGCGCAAACTGGGGCCGACTTCCTGATTTCACTCAAAAGACTGACAAGTTTGGTTTGGGTTTCACTGCAGAAGCTCAAAGGGCTGTCCGTAGTGCAAGGATTGGAAGACCTCCTGTGTTCATCAGCAACTTGGGAGTAAATGCCATTGAAGGTGACGTAGAAGAATCTGAATTTGACGGCTGGATCTACCCTATGACCAACGGTGGACCGAGCAACTGGACAGCAAAAGACTTCGTCCCTATTACTTTTATTCCTCAGTAATGAACTCCTTTGTTTTGAATTTGTAACAAACAATATTGTGAAACTTTATGGCCCGGTGTCTTACCCGGGGCACCGTGGCTTCATTTGTGAGGGCTTTTATGTGTCATTGTCATATATCATTAATAAAAGTATTGGACGTTTTTGCATTTCAAATTTTGCACTCCTTGTCTTTCTTTATTATATATTGCAAAACAACTATTTACACACACCCACATATACAGGTCCCAATCCACTCTGGATCTCACTGGTAACGACTCTGCTACTGCCAGTTATGACTTCGAAAATCCGATCAACTTAGCCGAAGACGAAGGTGAAGATGATTGCGAAGTGCCGGGTGAGCTTGCAAGACTGTTACTCCAGGAAGAGAGGGCCATTCAGCCACATGAAGAGCCAGTAGAAACGGTAAATCTGGGTACGGAGGCATACAGAAAGGAAGTCAAGATTGGTGCCAATCTGGAGCTTAGTGTGAAACAACGGTTGATTCAGATGCTGCATGACTACGTGGAAATCTTTGCCTGGTCTTACGAAGATATGCCTGGGTTGGATACCGACATTGTGGTTCATCACCTGCCTACCAAGGAAGAATGCCCTCCGGTAAAACAGAAGGTTCGCCGTATGCGTCCAGAGATGTCCGAGAAAATCAAAGCTGAGGTTATGAAACAATTCGACACCGGTTTTCTAGCAGTGACTTCTTACCCTCAGTGGGTTGCCAACGTGGTTCCGGTGCCGAAGAAAGATGGTAAGGTCAGAATGTGTGTTGATTATGGGACTTGAACAGGGCGAGCCCTAAGGATGACTTCCCTCTGCCTCACATCGACGTTCTGGTTGACAACACTGCTCAGCATAAGGTATTCTCCTTCATGGACGGGTTCTCCGGTTATAATCAGATCAAGATGGCTCCTGAAGACATGGAGAAGACCACTTTTGTTACTCAGTGGGGCACCTTCTGTTACAAGGTCATGCCTTTTGGGTTGAAAAATGCTGGGGCAACCTACCAACATGCCATGGTTGCTTTGTTTCATGACATGATCCATCATGAGATTGAAGTATACGTCAATGATATGATTGCAAGGTCCCAAACTGAGGAGGAACACCTTGACCATCTACAAAAGCTGTTTGACCGGTTGAAGTTGTACAAGCTGAGGTTAAACCTGAACAAGTGCACCTTCGGGGTGAGATCTGGAAAACTACTAAGCTTCGTCGTGAGCGACAAAGGTATTCAAGTGGACCCTGCCAAAGTGAAATCCATACAAGAGATGCCAGTTCCCAAGACAGAAAAAGAAGTCAGAGGCTTTCTAGGACGGCTGAACTACATTGCCCGATTCATCTCACATCTAACTGCTACCTGTGAACCAATCTTCAAGCAACTGAAGAAAGATCAAGTAGTACGTTGGAACGATGAATGTCAGACCGCTTTCGAAAGAATCAAAGAGTATCTCCAAGAGCCACCCATTCTTATGCCATCGGTTGAAGGGAGACCTCTAATCTTATACTTGACATTACTTGACAGCTCAATGAGATGTGTGCTGGGTCAGCATGACGAGTCTGGCCGAAAAGAGCACGCTATTTATTACCTTAGCAAAAAGTTTACCGACTGTGAGACCCGATACTCACTGCTCGAGAAAACTTGCTGCGCTTTGGTATGGGCTGCTCGCCGGCTGAGACAGTATATGCTGACTCACACTACTCTGTTGATTTCTAAAATGGATCCAATCAAGTATATCTTCGAAAATCCTGCCTTGTCCGGAAGAATAGCAAGATGGTAGATGATCTTGACCGAATACGACATCCAGTACACGACTCAAAAAGCAATCAAGGGAAGTGTGTTGGCAGACCATTTGGCACACCAGGCAGTGGATGACTACCAATCTATAAACTTTGAATTTCCAGATGAGAATATCATGGTAGTGACTGATTGTGAAGTACCTGGACCGGATGAAGGACCTGAGGAAGGATCCCAATGGTCTATGCACTTTGACGGAGCCTCAAACACTTTGGGTAACGGTATTGGTGTTGTGATCATATCCCCTAAAGGCTCTCATACTCTACTCACCGCCCGACTATGTTTCAACTGCACCAACAACATGGCAGAGTATGAAGCATGCATCATGGGTCTTCGAGCTACAATTGACCTAAGGATCAAGTTTCTGAGTGTTTTCGTAGATTCCTCTCTCGTGATCAGTCAGATCAAAGGCGAGTGGGATACGAAACAACCAAATCTTATTCCTTACAAGGAGTACGTATTGACGTTGATTCCCAATTTCGAGGAGATAACCTTTGAACACTTCCCAAGAGAGGAGAATCAGTTGGCGGACGCGCTGGCTACGATGTCTTCTATGTTCAAAGTCAAATGGGACAACGAGGCTCCCCGAATCATTATTTGGAAATTGGATGAACCTGCACATTGCTGTGATCTTGAGACCGAAGAGGTAACAAAAAAGCCTTGGTATCATGAAGTAAAGAGGTACCTTGAAGCCCAAGAATACCCCGAGGGTGCATCTGTTAATGACAAGAAGTTTCTGAGAAGGTTTGCGGCAAAATTCTTCCTCAGCAATGGCATTCTGTACAAATGAAACCATGATTCAACCTTACTGCGTTGTGTGGATAAGACTGAAGCAGAAAGGATCATGGCAGAGCTTCATGAAGGTACCTTCGGAACGCATTCCAATGGACATACCATGGCAAAGAAAATCCTTCAGGCAGGATATTACTGGTCCACAATGGAAGCCGACTGTTATCAGCATTCTCGGACATGTCACAAGTGCCAGATATATGCTGATAAGGTGCACATTCCTCCAGTTCCTTTAAACGTCTTGACAGCACCCTGGCCTTTTGCAATGTGGGGCATTGATATGATCGGCGAGATCAGACCTACGGCATCCAACGGGCATCGTTTCATCCTGGTAGCGATTGATTACTTTACGAAGTGGGTTGAAGCAGCTTCCTTTGCTACCGTAACCAAGAACGTAGTGGCACGGTTCATTCGGCATAACCTGATCTGCCGATACGGTGTACCAGAGAGGATCATTATGGATAATGGTACCAATCTCAACAACAAGATGATCACTGAGCTCTGCGAGCAATTCAAGATACAACACCACAACTCTTCTCCTTACCGGTCGAAGATGAATGGGGCCGTAGAAGCGGATAATAAGAACATTAAGAAGATTGTGCAGAAGATGACAGTGACCTACAAAGATTGGCACGAGATGTTACCATTCGCTCTTCATGGGTACCGTACCTCAGCACGGACGTCAACATGGGCAACACCATATTCCTTGGTATACGGCATGGAGGCAGTCCTGCCCATTGAAGTTCAGATACCCTCTCTCCGGATCATGAAGGATGCAGGTTTGAACGAAGAATACTGGATCCAGACTCGGCTTGATCAACTAAACCTAATCAACGAAAAGAGACTCACTGCTATTTGTCATGGTCAGATGTACCAAAAACGGATGATCAAGGCATTTGACAAGAAAGTCAGACGACAAGAGTATCAAGTCGGAGACCTGGTAATCAAGCGCATCATTCTACCTCAAGGTGATCCCAGGGGCAAATGGACCCCTACGTACGAAGGGCCATTTGTGGTTAAGAACATATTCTCAGGAGGTGCGATGATTTTAACCACCATGGATGGTGACGACCTTCCTCACCCCGCCAATGCAGACATAGTAAAAAGATACTACACATGATTAAAGACCCGCTAGGTCGACTGGCCTAGGAAAAAATAAGGGCTTCCCGACGAACCAAAAGGGTTCGGGAAAAAATAAGGGATGAAAATGAAAAAAATCTGTACACCTGACAAGTCGAAAACCTGAAAAGGCGGCTTGGGCAAAAATGGGTATCCCGGTGGACTAAAAACCCGAAAGGGCGGTCCAGGCAAAAATCAGGGATAAGCATAATACTATGTCTCATTGGATCACCTTGCATCCAGACTTCGGTATCAAATATCAGGCTCGGACGGCACCAATAAGTGAGATTCCTCTTCAACTAAGCAGCAAAGTGATGAGACGCTTGAAGACATAAAGGCGATAGCAGAGTTGGGACCCAGTAGGATTTTTCACATAGCTGTTTTGTTTTCCTTTTCACAAATTGTATAAACTCTATTTTGTTCGGCGGCGTTCTCTTACTAGGACGTCAGCCTCTTGTACAAAAGCGCCTATTTACAGGCAAATTTCAAAATCAATACAAGTTCATTTTTCAGACAAATTGCCAATTGTTTTTCCTTTATCTGTTTTGTTTTGCAAAGAACGTCCAATGTTCATTTTTGATATATGCATTTGACATTAATTGTTGATCGCAAATATTTGCATGCGAAACAAAGGACTAATTACAGGTGACATCGGAAGTAATGGGCAATAAGAATTGGCTAAGCGATCTAGTTGCTCTGTCCACCAAGATACCAAGGTAAGTTCAGCCGAAGAATGTGACCAAGATACCTTCACTCCCCGCAGAGTAAGGCAAGGATCAACAATATTCTCCCCAAGCAGAGTTGGTCTACCATCAGCCCTAAAAAGGCACAGTATCCCTAGCAAGTCAGCAATGCTCTCCCCCAAGCAGAGTTGGTCTACCATCAGTCCTGAAAAAGTTGGGTATCCCCAGAAGATCTTAATATTCCCTAGCAGAGTATACAAATATTCCTCAGCAAGCATCCCCGGCAGTCTTAATATCCCTCGATAGAAATATAAGATTGTTCCCCGGTGGAATACAAATACCCCCAGTGGAGCCATTTCCTCAATACAGTCCAAAAAGTTTCCCCAGGAGAGTTGAATCATCTTCTCCAGTAGATTCTGGAAGCTTGTCCCCTGCAGAGTACAAATATCTCTCCCCAGCCATATTCAGGAGGTTATCCCCCACCAGGGTCTAACTGGGTTATCCTCAGCAAATTACAACGGAAGGATCGTCCCCAGCGGAGTTCATCAAAATCCCTAACAGAGCTATCAACGGAATCCCCAGCGGAGTTATCGTTAAAATCTCAGCAAAATATCACTTCCCACAGAGTAATTCCCCGCAGAGTAATCTCTTCTCCATGTTTATTCCCCAACGGAGTCATCCTCTCCTACAGGTTTATTCGTGCAACCAGCTTCGTTCATCATCCCCAGCGGAAACGAAGAATTCAACATCATTCTCCAGCAGCTATCCGAGATTTATTTTCCCCAGCTAAAACACCACATTTTCATACATCATGATACATGCATGTACGCATCATATCATACGATCTCATTTTGAGAACATCATGCATTTCATACATCATGACATTGCATACAACCAATGCTTTGCCTTTTCAAGAAAAGGTCAATCCAAAGATGATTACCATCAACCTCTCTTAAGTTCCAGATCAACACCTGTAACTAGCCAGGAAATATCTGTGGACGACTGATTGTAGATTCGATACCTGTAACTAGCCAGGAAAGTTATCTACATGAAGAGATTGAAGATCAATACATGTAGCAAGACAGGAAAACTATCTTTCTTTCTCAGGTCAGAGATTAATACCTGAAACCAGACAGGACAACTATCTCCTTGACCCACCTCTCTTAAGTTCCAGATCAACACCTGTAACTAGCCAGGAAATATCTGTGGACGACAGATTATAGGTTAACACCTGAAACCAGACAAGAAAGCCACCTATATGAACTGATTGTAGATCTATACCTGAAACCAGACAGGAAAGTTATCTACATGAAGAGATTGAAGATTAATACCTGAAACCAGACAGGAAAACTATCTTTCTTTCTCAGGTCAGAGATTAATACCTGAAACCAGACAAGACAACTATCTCGTCGGCCAACCTTTTTCAAATTCCAGATCAACACCTGTAACTAGCCAAGAAATATCTGTGGACGACGGATTATAGATTAATACCTGAAACCAGACAGGACAACTATCTACTTGACCATCATCAGGCAACCCTACACCGGTTCCTTCTCTTTCAGATGCAGTTTTACATGGACTCATCATCAGACAACTCTACACAGGTTCCTTCTCTCAACCTACCAGGTTATGACTCAACAAACAATCTCCAGATGGCATCTATAAGCCCATCCCCGACAAGATTCTGTCACATTTTCCAAATGGCATCTATAAGCCCATCCTCCTATCCATCATCTCTCCAAATGGCATCTATAAGCCCATTCCCGACATCACATTGCTGATACTACACCATGCGAGTGCAAATTTCTGGGCACTCTAGAGTTCAATCATCTTCCACCTTCGGATCACGAAAGGCACGCAAGCCAATCTACATCCTCAGGTCTAAGAAGATTGAACAGGGGCAACTGTTGTACCCCAAAATTTTCCCTCCCATATTCCTAAAGATTTGTCAAGAATGATCTTCAAATTATTCAAGATTTCTCAAGGATTGTACAGTCAAACCATCTCCTAAGCCAGCTGAAATTAGGGTTTTGGTTTTTCAAGGAATTTGGGGTTTTCAATGGTTCAATCAAGTCTCATGGGCCTATATACATTCTCAAGCACCTACATGCCAAGTTTCAAGACTCACAATGTCAATTTGCACAATTAAAAGCTCCATTTGACCCACAGTCAACTGCAAGGGAAAAATGGTCATTTTGCAGTCAAAAGTCAGAATTTTTGGTCAACATCTTATTTTGAGTCCACAATCATCATTTGATCAAATCTTGATCATGATTCAACAAGGATAGCTCAAAAATCATCAAGATGCAAAAAGTTACTATTTTTGGACAGCAAAAAAGTCAACTGTATCTTGACCAGGGCATAACTTTTTCATGGTTCATCAGAAAAATCCCATCCAATTCTCATTTTGAAGGGGATGACATTTCCTACAATCCATCATCACATTCCAAGTCCAAGAAATGCTCTCACAAAAAGTTATCAATTTTTACATTATAGGTCAATTTCAAAAGTCAACAAAAGTACACTTTAAGTCAAAGACCATAACTTGAGATTGGTAAATCCAAATGACATGGGACCAAAGGAATTTGTTAGAGGACTTCAAGACCTTTCCAAAATGTCCAAGAACATGTTCATATGATCAAAATTGAGCAAGATATGCATTGGAGAAGTTGGGAAATTTTTGTGAAATTGCAAAAGTCAACTTTGCACAAAACACCTTATTTTTGCTAATGGGCCTCAAATCTCTTCTTGAAACTTCATCCATGGCCTATGCACGACCCATCAAGCTTAATTGAATTTATTTTCTTATTTTTATTAATTAATTGGTTTTTTTAATTGATATTAATTCATTTAATTAATTTAAATTGTAGGAAAATACAAAGATTTGGTTTTTCAATCTTTTTGTGAAGCAAATATGGTCAAGATATGCTGGCAATTTCGTGTACAAATCAAAGATGCAAAAATCTCCAAAATTGGCAACTTTTTCCAATCATGAAAATGCAAAAAGATTTGATTTTCAATAAAATATTCAATCATCAATTCCATGGATTTTTGCTCAAGATTTTGACCTAATTCCATTCCTCTATATATATTCAAGTAAACCCTGATGCAAGACGCGTGAAAGAAGCTGCAGACAAAGGCCATGGCATATTGAAAAATTCCAAGAAAAACTCAAAACTGATTTCTATATTCCAGGGCGATTCAAAGCTTTTTGTTAATTCTAATACACTGCAGTAGGTTCCCAGAATGTGTTGCAATCAAATTCCAGCTTCAAAGCTCAAGAAATCACTGAGAACAGAACCACGGTTTGCACATGTTATCCATAATCGTAACTCTTAATTCATGAGCATTTAACATGATTTCTTGACTGTTTTGCATTGCTAGTAATCATATGAAGTTAATGGTATAACTGAATTGGATTATAACGCCATAAATCAAAAGTTGCCATGATCAATTTCTAGGGTTCTTAAACGTTGAAATTGGGGATTCCTAAAACAGGAAAAATTGAGACCACTAAGGCACATGGTTGGAATCCTGAGAACCAGACGAATTCAAATCACCCATCATGAAACATTTATATAAAACACAGTTCTATTCGCTATTTTTCGCCACTGTAGTTTGTGGGGGTTAAAAACCCCCGCTATCTAATGTTTGTTTTGCAGGAACACACGAGGAAGATGATGAGGTGTTAGCCTCTGAGTGGACAATTTAAAAATACGCGCGTTTTTGTTTTGTTTTCAGCATATTGCTTATTTTCCATATATAATATTCTCTCTCCATTCTATTAACAAACGCGCAGTACAACTCAGTTGGCCAAAGCATTGAAAGATTATCCCTTGGGACCTGGGTTCGAATCCCAGGTCCCCCAAAACTCTTGTTATTATTTTCTTGCGCGTGTTCACATGCAGCTTCCCAGGTGATGTCCATCATATACCTCAAACATCCAAGCGCCATGTGGCTTCAGGCATAAATCTAATGGTCCTGGGTGAATGATCACCATACTCCCAGTCAACCATGCGCATGGAAGATCTCAAAAGTCAAACAGGCCTGCAACATATTGGGCTTCAGAAAATTGCTTTCTCACCTCCTAACCTGGCCCAAACCCCCTGGTTTCATTATTTCTTTTCTTCTTTTATATTTTTTTTCCTTTTTATTTTCTTTTATTAATTATTATTATTATTATTATTTAATTAACATAATTAATTATTTTCATAATAAAATTCAGAAAAATAAAAATGTAATATTTTTATTATTATTATTATTTATTAATTTCACCCTTTATTATTTTTGTAAATAAATACTAACATAAATTAACTTAGTTAATTAGATTAATTTTAACTTGTTCTCAATAATTTAAAATCAACATAGAATTAGGGTTTCTTTTGACAATTTTAATCCTTTTGATTTTATTTCCTTAAAATATTAAAAAAACCAAAAATATTTCTTTTATAAATTAATTAGTTTTAGGTTTCATTTAATTAAATACAAAAAGGGACAAAACCCTAAGAACTTCTCCGATGCAATTTTCTTTCGCGCATATTAATTTTTGATCATTATCATGTAATTCCTCCGAGGATGTAATAGATTTAATTAGGACCCTTTTTATCGCTTTATTTATTTTCTCGCATTTACTTTTCAAAGGGTTGTTTTTGGTGATGTAAATACCTGACGCCTTGTAATAGCGTAGATTTACTTTCCGCAAATATTTAACTGTTAGATGTATGTTAACTAGGCTATGCATGACAAGACTTATCTCTGAAATTAAAATCAAATCGTAGCTCACCATAACATGTGCAAAGATAACTTAACATGAAACTTGACACACTCGCACATGCCACTCCTAGGGTACGCCTCACTTGGTTGCCTCGATGTGTTCATTGAGTATAGGGTGTTTTAGAGGTCGCCCTCCTGTCTAAAGATCAAAAAGTTGCCTTGAAACGGTTGCCTCGGATAAAAAAGATCTAAGACATTAGGGTTACCGCTAAGGCGTCCTACTATTGCTTTGGTGACCACATGTCCCTATAATCGAATTGACCCAACAAACTACAACGACGGTGCTACCTACTTCTCAATAGTGGGATAGTACTGTCTAAAGGACATTTACACAACTTAATTTCTTTTGAGTAGGTAGAGGTTCTCGGGTACTTGCTCTTTCTAAACAAAAACAACTTTTCGCACTTACACTTTTCAAACAAAAGTTTTCAAACAAACACTTCATACACTCTTGAGGACAGATACAAGAGTTAAATCGAAGTTTCCAAACGAACTTTTTTTTCAAAACCCACAAACACAAGAAAAGCAAACTCTTTTGAAAACATAGTGAGCAAGTACCTAAGAGCCCGTGGATAACCATGGATAGAAAGGGTGCTAACACCTTCCCTTTCTATAATCTATCTCCCGAACCGAGAAACATCTCGAAAAGGAATTTTACTGTGCTTTTGTCCTTTCCTTGTTGGAGAAAATAAAAGACGGTGGCGACTCTTGCTTACCGCGACATTTCGTGAACCAACATTCCAAAACAGTCAGTTCTATTTCCACCGATCACACAAGTTAACATTGATCTTTTGAAGGCGAAGAAAGCTTTATATTCAGAGCCTCTGGATGGCATGATGGTCGAAGCCACTGAGGGCCTCAACAGAGAAGTTATAAGGATTGGTGACATAGAAGTTATGATGGTTGGAACTAATGATAGTTTCAGACTAAAGATGGAAAAGGGATTACAAGCAGTGTACCCTCAGCCTGAAGAGAGCTTGGCTGATTTTTAAGAAAAATGCAGAGTGAAAGGGCCGAAGGAAAAGTTATGCCCAAGATGAAACGTTCTGTATGATGAAGAAGCAGCTGAGAAGTATGAAGCTGTAAAAAAAGGGGCTCTTAAGCAAGAGAAGCCTCTAGTTCCAAGATTATTTTTGACAAAGAAGGAGTACCTCGACACAACAAGGAATACAGAAGATTGTTCCAGCAACCACGACTGAAAACTTTCCGCCCTCCGTTGGATACCCCACAAGAATAATGGGTGGAACCAATGAGCCAAAAGGGGAAAAAAGGAAAAAGTTGAAGATAATTGTGCGTGAAGCTGAGGCCCAAGAAAGGAAATCTGATTCGAAGGGTTATCAAGTTTCTCCTAATTATAAGGGGAAAAATTCAATGACAATGATGCAGTGGAGGCGTTATCATAGGAATAAAAAGGCTGTAAAGGAGGCTTTAACTTCCCAGTCGAAACTTGTCAAGAATACTAAGCGTGTCGAGAGCATGCAACCAGCAGAAATTGCGAAGCATGGAGAAGTTCCAGTTCAGAAAGGATCTTATCCAAGGTCAAGGTTAACTGAAAAAGAAAATATTACTTCTAATCAGAGGTTGGTTATGAGGGTAGCTCCTTTAGGTGACAATGAAATGGTGGCAACATAAAGTGTTGGATATACTCCTACACCAGATTATACTCCTACGTCTGAAGGAGAATAAGAGGAAGAACCTGACTATGAATTGTCGCCAGAAAGAGATATGGTAGATGATGACTATGATTATGGTGAAGACTTCATCATTAATTATGGAATTGTGCCGATTCTGCTTGCAAAATATGACAGGGTCTCAGAGGTATCAGAAAATGAAGAAGATTTTTCCTCCGACGAAGAGGCTGATGAAAAGCTTCTATGTTACTATGTGATAAACAGTGGCGTGGTCGAACAATAGAAGTATGTGTTTGAGAAACCAAGCCCAAGGATGATGTATCATCTTAAACCTTTATTCATAAGGGCTAAGGTAGATGGCATGCCAGTGATGAGAGTGTTTTTCGGTGGTGGGGAAGCTGTAAATTTAATGCCACATGCTCTTTTTAAGAAAATTAGGAAGTGTGGGCCAGAGCTTCAACCTCACAACATGGTTTTGTCAAACTATGAAGGAAAAAATAGTAGTATACTAGGTGTCATTCAAGTCGAATTGGCTGCCGGAACAACAAATAGGTCAACTCTGTTCATGGTCATATATTCTAAAGCCAACTTCAATTTATTACTTGGCCGTGAACGGATCCATGGAATAGGTCCAGTCCCTTCGAATTTGCATCAAAGGATTTCCATTTGTAACAAAGATAGCGTAGTAGAAAATATAGATATTGATCAGAGCTGCTATAAGGTCGACGAGATAAAAGGTGGAATGAAGTCTTTTGACCAGCATTTGGCGAATGCGGCACCTTATGATGATTTAAATTACACTTCTAATGAAAACTCCAATAGTTTTCTAAGCTTGGATCCGGATCGTGGTTTTATGTGGGATTATGAAAAAGCAGCACCATCCAGGAAGTCGATCCTATCTACAGGGTGGCCTGTGATCGACAAAGACGACCATTGAATGAGAAGTTTAGCTCGAAATTTGGCCTATGGCTGAACGTGTCATAAACATTCAACTTTAGGAGATGAAAGGTAGGAAGTCAAAGCCAAATCGACAAAAAGGCCAATAGGGTCTAAGACAACAACTTCGAAAAGTCAGAGGCAAGATACAAGCCTTTGGGGCTTAAAATCCACTCACCAATAGGTGTAGAAACTAGGTGTAGCTTGATATGGAATGCCTAGATTTGTAGTTCTCATGTATTAAGCCTAAAAGGTTTGTATTTTAAACTAGTTAATGTTTGTAGTTTATCTTAAATATTGGTGGATTCGCCAAAGATTTGAAAATTTAAATCAAATGATATTTTGGTTTGTTTTAATGATTAGTGATTTCGCCAAAATAGTCAACCCCAAAAGCTGGGGGAAGAAGGAGAAGGCATATGCAAAAAATTCATTTTAGAAATTTTGAATTTTTTAAATTTTTTAAATAACATGGCAGAAATTTGAATTAGTTTTCTGGAAAAAAAATTTCCATTGCCTATTTTGTCAGGCGCAGATTGGCGAAAGCTAATCAGAAAAATCTGGTCAATGATACTGACAGGGAATAATAATAATAAGCACAACGCTAAATTAGTGGTATCCAAAGTGAAGGAAAACACAAAAATGGTAACCATTAGTTCCCCAAAGGGGTTACAAATCCAAAGGAAGGAGAATCAATCTCAACAAAGTAAAGTGCAATCATAAAGATGTTCAAGTAGGAAAACTTGACTTAAAGTCTTCAAAGCAGGCCTTTTTGAAAACAATCTTATTGTTGAGGCGGGTTTTCTTTGTCATCAGCTCGCTAATCCTACCTTTAATCTTTAAAGTATTTTTTCCATGTGTAATGCCTTTCTGAACTTCTTCATTAATTTCATTTTGGCTTGGGAACGCCTCAGCCGAATCCAACAGGGCCTTCTTGCTTTTGACATCAGCTCTTTTATTCTAGAGATCAGATATTTGGGTTTTGTTGGAAGAAATTTGCTGATCAAAGGAGAAGTGTTTGTCAACACGCGCTTGTTTTTCAAATTCGAAGGTAGTCAATTTCTCTTCACGGGCTTTATTGATATTCCACTCAGCTTTCGTATCAACATTGCTTGCTTGGAGTTGGTTGTCGATTTGTTTGCTTAAAAGAGATCATTGATAACTTGGCTAAAGAATGCCTCGAGTTCGATAACATATTGAACCCAAGCCTCAGGGATGGTATGTTGAGATATCTCGTCGAATAATTTGAAAACATCCTCTGCCAAATCACTTTCATCGACTGTGACATAGAGGAAATCACCATTGAGCAGGTACGCTTATAACAACTGTAATTTAAGAGTCACATTAGAGTCAACACCAGCAACAAAGGAAATTGTAGAAACGAGGATGGCAGGTTCTTGTCGGAGCTTTTGAAGTCTCCACAAAGTTTCAGTCAGGTGCTTTTTTTCATTGCAAGAATTTCTGCTTGGCTTAAGGGGTTGTAGGAACTAGTGTCTTGCAGTATGTAAAATTGGGGATTGACAGAAGTAGAGTGTACCAAATTATCACCAATAAGAGCTTGCTGGTTAGGGTTTTCTTGAAGAAGAGAATTATTAGTAGCAGGCTCTCTATTGGCTTCAGTGTTTTCCTCACTGGTGGGTGCAGTCGAATAATGAGTGGGACAATCAGGCAGAGTCGAGTGGGAAGTAATGTCGATCGAAGGATCATTCTCAATTTCCAAGGCGTCATAATCTTTGGCCAAAGTTGTGTCAATGGATGGAGTAGTTCCAATCACTTCTTCATGAACTTATGCCTGAAAGCAGTAGAAGAGTTAAAAAGAAGATTTTACTTTCGCAAAAGGAAGTGGTGTAAGAAATGAATACCTCTTCAGTGAGTTGGACATTTTGTTCTTCTTGAATTGGAATTGTTGTAGTTGGTCATCGAGGAGGTGAAGTTTCCTCTTGATCATGAGTAGGAGAAGGTGGAGCATCAACACCAACAATCTTAGTTTTTGAAGTATTAGCTTTGAGGATAATCCTTTTGAGTTTCTTAGGCCTTTGAGGCTTGGTTGGAGTAGAAGCTATGTATGAGGAAAAAATATGGGAACCATTACTATTGTCGGAACTCTCTGGAGAAATTGAAGGTTATGGCTTCCTTTCATAAACCTAGTAGTTCTAGAAAGGTTTCAAATGTTATTCGACAATGGTATGAAAGAACGTGTGAAAGAATGCATATATGTACCTGGGTATTCGAAACTTTAGCTTTCATTGGGGGCGCGGTGGTAACATTTTTTGCAGTCAAAGAATGTTTTCGCCCCTGTAAACAATGGAATAAAGTCACAAAGGTTTTATTGAGATAACCAAAAATAGGAAGAAAACAAAGGTACCTTAGTAGTTTGAGCTTCAACATTAGGATTTTGTCGCTAATCAGCAGGAAGAACTTCTGGAATGAGGTTGAGAGAAGGTCGACTAACTTCCCAAGCCTCGAAGGCATCCATTAAATTCTGCAAAAAGGCATTAGCAGAAAAATACTTTGTCTGATACTGAGACCACCAATTATCGAACTCTTTGGTATAAAAGAAGGAAGGTTTAAACTTGAACACAGACAATTCAAGATGCGGAGAGTTTCTCACATAGTGGAGAAATTCCATATATTCTACCTCATCCAATTGTCGCCCAAACCAAAGGATATCCTTAGGATGGAAGATCAAAGATGTTGGCATCATTTGGTTAAGACCAAACTGTCGGGAAACAACATTCGAATGGTACGTCACAAAGCCATAACCTTTGGATCTGGTGTTAATGCGAGAGAACAAGAATGTAGGAGTCAAAAATTCTCTCCATACAACATTTGATTTACCCAAAGAAATTTGTTGACCCTCGTGGAGTTGAATGTCCAAAGGGACGAAACCTTTCGCCACTTGTAGAGACCCAGGGTAGAATAAATAGTAGGAAAGCCAAAGAGAGAGGAAAGCAATGTGTTCTTCATGAGAAACATCTTCGTTTTGAGTTTCATGTTGGTTTTCAATATAGTGTGAGAGGTTGGCTCTGTCGAAGCGAAACTTGAGCTCTATCGACAAAGTAGGACCGAAAACTTCGCCCAAAGGAGATAAGCCAGTAATGGTTGATACGTCGAAGAGGGTGGGCGTTAACATCCCACAGGGAAGTTGAAAGGTGTTAGTTGAACCTTCCCAAAAGAAGATCGATGTTGTGATCATGCAAGGATTTATCTTATGAGCATTTCTCGACAACAGGATCGCATCGAAAATGCCAGATGCTTCGCAAAAACACTTTTTCTTAGCCTATACCTTATCGAGCCAGGCCAAATAGGCCGAATTCCCAAGAGTAGGAGTGGAGCGAGAATTCCTGGTAGAGGAATCCATAATTTTTACATCAAACGTAAAATCTTGAGAAAGCGCAAGGGGTTTCGCAGAAGTATATCAAGGAAAGAATCCCTGAGCCTTTTTGGGATTATTTTTTGGGTTTGGATATGGCCAGTGAAAAGCATAAAGTTGTTTAGAAACAGCAAACAGGATTAACATATGTTTCTACTAAACTTTAGTGGTATGTGCGTCAGTGGAAGTTGGTTGCGGAATAATTGGTAGGTTGGCATCGTCTGAGAGGATGAAGGCGATGTGGTTTGCATCGGTGATAGTAGGAATAGAACTAGAAGCAACCATTGAAATCAAAATGGTAGGAAAATGTTCAGTTGTGTTGTATAAAAGTTGTAGAAGACAATAGGGTCTGTGAGCTTGGAAAAGAAGATGAAAACAGAAGAAGAAATGGTGGAAGCCCAAAAGGAGTATTTAAAGAAAATTTGAACTTGTCGATCATTGACAAGTGGCACTGATCCAATGATGACAAAACCAAATAGTGGAAAGGTTGGTGGGGTTTGTTCAAAAACCCACGCCCTAAAACCTAGGAGTAATCATGAAGATTGATGGAAGTGACATGGGAAGTTGTTGTGCATAAAGTAGTCATGATTACGCATGACGTCACCCCAAAGAAGCATGCGTTTGAAAATTTGGAAGAAAAAACACCAAAGTTCTCCCATCGACAGCTTCGTAGAACATGGCTTTTTGGGGGAAAATTTGTTGACAAGCTATTTTTAACTAGGGACACGAGCCTTAAGTTGTAAGGTTTCTTTGACTAAAAAGGGATGAGTTTATGGAAAACAAGAGGAGGCGTCGACCAGTTTGAAAGGTATCGACTAGAAGAGACAGTCAACGAAGAACATGGGATTCAAGGGTAGTCATCAACATGCGTAGTGGTTAACGAGCAAGGATTTATGGTGGCGAAAATGGTTATCAACTCGTAAGCCAGTAAGAACATGGGGGATGTTCAAAGTAGTTTAGGGAAGTTTCTCCAAAAGACCGAACATGGGCTAGTAACTGTCGATGGTTACATACTTAGGATTTATATTTAAGCAAATGTTTGTATTTGTGTCAAAGGTCGCATTTCTTCACGTTTAGAGCATTACACTCAAAGTACCTGCATCTAAGAGAGAAACGAGTTTCAGGCTTAACAGTGTATGAATGCTTCCACATTTAAATTCATAGCAATTTCCAGTTTTCATTTTAAATTACAAGTCTTGTCTTAATTTCCCTACTTTGCAATTGTCTTTATCTTTTGTCCATTTATGCAATATCAACCAATTTTTCACCCAAAAACACTCAAAATAATAAGTCTAAGATTATTGTAGCTGATCCTGCAAGTAACCTTTAATAAGAGGCTAGCGATTGTTTTGTGTAGAAAAAAATTGGCACACCTAGTGGGACACGTTTGTGTTTGAGTCTTCTAGTTTCGCGCATGAAATTAAGAAGTAGTAGAAGAGTGGTATATCCTAGAACTCTTGAAAGGAATCAAAATCTGGGAGGAAATACCAAAGCAACGACGAGTGTCGGTTTCAATCCGGTGGTCGTGTCTTCGACTTCACCAAGCATAGTTACCACAACATAACCAGTAACTACAAGACCACCAATGGTCACAACTTCTGGGCAGTATGTGCCTAGTTTTTCAAGGGAGACACATGATGGTGTGATCCGGACTACTGGGCAGTATGTGCCTAGTTTTGCAAGAGAAACGCGCGATGGTGTGATTCCAACTTCTGGACAATATGTGCCTAGTCTTACAAGAAATATATGAGTATGGAATGCCAATGTCACTGATAGAAGGACTACATAACAACAGTCCGACATTTGGTGAAAATTTTACATTGACATTTTCCCCATATCGTGCTCCAGGGCTGTCGGAAACTTAATTTGGTCATTCGACTAGATTTGGATTTTCCCACCAAGCTATGCCTACTTTAAGTATTGTTGCTATCATGAGGAAACAAATGGATGAAATTAATCATGTTATGCTCAATATGCTGACTCAACAGATGAGTCTCATATTAAGAACTTTGATCGAGAATTTGGTGCACAGTTATCAGACATTAGCAACTCAAATGACTCGCATCGGGGATTTCCTTGGTTCCCTAAGAGCGCCAGTTCGACAAGTTGTGCCCCCACCACGTGAGAAACCAGTGAAGTATGAGGAGGTGGTCGACAAAACGGTCGAACAAGATCCACTGACTCCTCAGCATGTACATCATATACTTAGGGTATTACAACAACCCCCAGTAGCAATAAAAAACCAAAACCAGAATGACGACCAACTAGTCAGGCAGGTTCGACTTTAAGCAGGGGTTGGGGAACAAAACCTAGACGCCATTATTGAACGAATAATGGTTAGGAATGGAATGAATATTGGTTGTCAGAGGACTATGTATGTTTCTCCATTTCCATATTTCGTGTTGCAAATGGAGTTACTAAGAGGTTAGAAACTCCCAAAATTCATTAAGTTTGCAGGTGATGTCGAAGAATCCACTATCGAACATGTTGTCAGATACCAAACAAATATTGGTGATTTAGTAGTGAATGGGGATTCGAGGAAGAAGTATTTTCCCAATTCCCTCACAAAAAATGTGTTCACTTGGTTTACAATGCTTCCCCCAAAGTCGGTCCAAACATGGATCCAGTTAGAGAAATTGTTTCATGATCAATTCCATATGGGGCAGTCTAAAATAAGGCTAACAAAATTTTCCAGTGTTAAATGAAAGAGCACTGAGTCAATATACCAATACCTTAACATGTTTAAACTTCTGAAAGTGCGGTGCTTTATAGAAATCCCTTACCACGAGTTGGTCGAAATGGCTGCAAAGGGGCTAGAGTATTCTATCATGAAGAAATTGCTGGACACTCAGTCTTTGAAAGATATGGCTCAGTTAGCTATCAAAGTTCGACTGATCGAACATTTGAAAGCTAAAAAAATCAAGACAAACAAGTACCACAAAAAGGGAAGGTTGCTTACGTAACAACTGATAAGTGTTCTTCCGACGAAGACGAGTTAAGGGAAGAAATAGAGGTTAATATGGCTGAACTCCAGCCTAGACCTCCTTAAGAAGAACAACCTTAGGAAAGAAATAGAAGGAATTATGTTAGGTCTCTAGCAATTCTGGAGACAAAGACTTAAGGAGTATCTATTGCACTAAGTCTTTTGTTATTGATAACCCCAGTTGTGACTTTGGTAGTCTGGGAAGTAGGTGGCCTCTAGAAAAGATTGATTTATTTTTTTATTATGAAATAACAAGTGAGATATAAAGTTTAGTTGGGGTGGTTAATAATTTTTTTATAAGGACTCGAACATTTCGGGAGCACTGCATTAGCTTGAAAATAAACACACAAAAGTGTGTAAAAGAAGTTTCCAATGAGCACTTCTCAATATATTCATGTGCCTGTGTCTAGAGAAACAACTCTTGTGCCCGAAACTGCAAGATAAAATATTTTTTAAGTTCATGTGCCAGAAACTAGAGGAACCGTAGTTGTTCCCACCATTATTAAACAAGATTGGACTCATTTCAAGTGAGATCATTTCAAGTGAGATCATTTCAAGTGAAAAGGTGGGGGCAACTACAAACATTTTGAATAAATGCAAGTGTGTTCCTAAGTGTAGGTTCAAAGAACAAGAAGTCAAAACCCCCTCCTAAAGTTGAAATCTATGTTGTTGGACCATAAGAAAAGGCAAACAAATTTTGAAATTAGGTTGGCTAACTTGAAAGAAGAGCTTGAAGTGGTGAAAAACACAAGAAGGGGGGGTTGAATTGTAAAATGAAATCTAATGCAATGAACAAGATATTTTTATCCTGGTTCGTTTGATCTCAAACTACTTCAGTCCACCCGTCAAGGTGATTTCGCCTCTCTCCAACGAGGTCTTAATCCACTATATTCAACTGAATATTACAGACTGCTTTAACAACTGCTAAAGCCTTCTTGATTCAAACCACAACCCGGTTTGTCAAGGTGACACTTTCTTACAAAGAGATAAAACTATGTGTGTGGATGTTTTCTACAAAACTGTATCACAACTGTGATGTATACACAAATTGAAGCTTAGAAACTAGATTGCTAAACAGTAATGGAATATCAGAGTGTGTGGTTTAGCAAAACTGAGAGAACGAAGATTATGGTTTAGCTTTTGTGCGTGTAGAGATTTGGAGAGCATTAGTCATTCCAATCTTCAAAGCCTTGTTTATATAGCACTGAGATGATGAACGTTGGATGCAATATTCTTGATTCAATGCTAATAACAAGCTTTCCTTATTGAGCAGATCTTGTCTGGAATGAGGCCGTTGGAATTAATTTGCTTTCAATGCACAGTACCGTTGCTTACTTAATGCAAGTTCTGGCTTGGCTCATTCTGACTCTGCTTCGCTGCTGATGAACTATTGTGTTCCTTTATCAGAGTGTTGAGCGCAGTCTTGTTCATCAGGCTTCAGCATGTACGTGAGTTGATTATCTGATTTTAACATTCTGATATAGCAACTTCTGATGCTGGTGTCTGAAATCAAGTTCTGATGCTGAATAGATGTGATCTTGCTTATTTCAATCAGAGTATCAGCAAGTCAGAACATAATAATTTTAGGCAGCAGATAGTTCATACATGAAACTTATAAATACTATATCTTTTCACTTTGTTATCATCAAAACTTAAATATAGGGTAGTAGATTCAAACTTTGTTCTAACAATCTCCCCCTTTTTGATGATGACAAAAACTAGATATTTTAAATGAAAATAACGTGAAAAGGTATCTGGAATATGTATCAGAATAAGAAGCAAAAGAATAAGGAGTAAGGAGATACTCCCCCTGAGTTTATTACTTCCCTTTGATTATACGTGTTCTTCAGGATCAGATCTTTTTGCCTTTCTTTGAACATCAGAGTATCAGAGTCTTTGACTTATCAGAAGCTTTATGTCAAAGCAGAGCTTCAGAGCTTATCTTGTCAGAGCTTTGCTTTGGATCAGAATATTAGAGCGGATCAGAACTTCATAGTGATCAGAGCTTCTAGTCTTCAGAGTGTCCATGAGCTTCCTTGTGCCTGTAGACTTTAAGCAAAACAGAAAAAAAACATTTCAAGTAATAGAGTTAGAATGTTTGAGAATTTCTGTCTAGTCAGCCGTTATTGATTAAAATATCATTCTTGTTCTCCCCCTTTTTGTCAGCAATCAAAAAGTGTTGGTGATGTGCTAAAACAATTAAGATCAGAAAAACTAATCATATTAAGATAGTTCAGAATCAAAACAAGAAAATATTACAAAACATATTCAATCAGTGCATCAGAAAATCAAGGAAAACATGAAAGAGGTCATGCATAAAAAAAAGACTAAGGTTGAGGAGGCAAGCGTGTGAACAGGTTCTCCAGCATGGCTTGGATCTTTTCAGCAGTCTCATTCTGCTTATGCACCATGCTGACAACAGTGTCAATCTTGCTGTCCTGCACATCCATTCTCTCTTTCATCTTCTGATCGCTTGCATCCATCCGCTGCTGCAGACGCATGTCATTCAGCCTTAGTTCTTCCAGAGTCTGCCTGTCCAAGGCAGCTTGAGAAGCATCAGAAGCAGGAGGCTTCTGAGAACTTTCAGCAACATCCTCTGCTTGACTTTCTTCAGCTTGAATGGTATTGTCTTCTTCTGATGATTGCACCTTTGCAGCTTGCTGTTTCTCAGACCAAGGTTCATTGTCCAGAGGGAGCACGTCCTCTTTCAGGAGCTGACTTCCAAATTCATTCAGAAGCTTGCTGAAATTTTGTTGTGCCTGCTCATAGTTGATATCCTGCAACTTGAGGGCTTCAGCACGTACCCAAAGTCTGAATTGTGACCAGAGCTGATCAGAAGCAGCTGGGTCAATCATTCCAGGACAGACTTGCTTCAAAGAAGCAATCCATTGCAGCACACCTGTTTCATAATTCATAATACCAGAGCCAACATCTGGTTGCTTTGGTTTTGGGATGGCAATTTTGTGTTTCAGATCAGCAAGACGGTCAAGACTGGTTAAGTCTATGAAGGTCCTGCTGGGGTGTTCAGAGGTTTTCTGAGAAGCTGTTTGTTTTGGAGAAGGAGTATCAGAGTCAGATATTACGATTGGACTGGGTGGTGTTTTGGGAGTATTTGGTGGTGTCGATTCTGATGAGGATGGTAACTGGGGCATGATAACAGTTGTTCCACATGGCAGCTGGATTTCCAGCGGTGATGGTTGAGGTGAATGAGGTTCAGACTGGTGAGGGGAAGGAGTTTCAGAGTGGTGAAACTCTGTTTGTGGTGATGGTGGATTAATTTCTGGTTGGGGAGAGGGAGTTGGAATCTCTGATTGCTCAGGGATCAGAGGTTCTTCTGAGAGTGGTTGTTGTTGTTCTGGTTCTGCAGCAGATTGCTGTAGTTCTGGTTCTTCAGCAGATTGCTGTTGTTCTGGTTGTGGAGGAGGAACATTTTGTGGTTCAGAGTTTGGTTGATCAGAGGTATGTTGATCAATATCAGACAGCACTTGGTTAAGTGCTGATGTTGTTGAAATTGTTGGTTGTTTGGGGTGTTTGGTTCTGGGTCTTCTGAGTTTTAATGCCTCAGAAGGGTCTTCTTCTTGTACAGTTTCATCTATGGTAGGGATGGGGATTGAGATTCTATGAGAGGTTTGAGGAGGGATAGATGCTGGAATAGTAGAAGAATTAAAAACAGGGGCAGCAGATGAATTACCTCTTTTCTTGGGAGTCTGCTGAGATGATCCTTCTGATGGCGCCTTCCTCTTCTTGGTCTTCTTCAGAGTCACTTCTGGTTGAGGTTGATGCAGATCTCTGATATTCAGCTTTGGATCTGTACCATCTGCCTTGCACGCATCCAGGTACCTGAGAATCACCTCTGGTTTGGATTCAATTTCAGAAAATAACGGAAAATCACTCAGAGGCACTCTTCTGCTGGAGATATCAGCAAGGGGAGTAGCTCTGGGTTCCTTCTGAATATTCTCTATCAGCTTCATCTTTTTCAGGTTCTTTGCGTTCAGAGGTTTCCCAAATGTTGGATCAATAATGCTTAGCTCTTGAGCTTCTATCAGATGCTCAATCAGCCTATTCTCTGTCAGAATATCTGATATCAACCTTCCAAAAGGTATCCAATCCCTCTTGGTTCTTTCTTCTTCCCTTGTTTCTTTCACACTTGTTCTGAGGTGGTTGAACAGGAAGTGAGCCAGATTGATCTTTACCTTCTGATCAATAAAGTAGATCAGAAACTGCTGATCCACATTTATGTAATCAGGAGAAATGGTTGGTTTCCTGTGGTTGAAGCACCCCAGAATAATCTTAGCCCACACTCTGCAATGATCCTTCAGATCTTTAATCTTGCTGCTGGGCATCCCAAGAGTGAAAATCTTGTCAGCTACCACACCTATATCAGCACATCTTTCAGCCATGTCCACACAATGGACGCCACCACCACTTTGACCGATTAGCCTTGCAATGTGATCTTCAGTAATCACAATCTTCTTCCCCATAACAAAGGAGGTGACTAGATGTGTTGAAGCCTTGGCGTGAATCCAAAATTCCTTGACCAGCATTGGGAATGTTGGTCCAACCAACCTATCGAAATACCTTTCCCACTTTTGAGCCCTAACTTCTTCAGTTAGGTCAAAACTGTTCTCCTTCAAGCTTTCAAAGTCAATGATTAATTCAGAAAGCACTTCAAGATTCTTCACTGGAGTGAGGAGAGTTCTGAGTGGCACTTGATATTGCTCAGATGATGCTTTCTTCTGAGTACCTGCAGAAACGCTGCTGGAGGTTGCCATGTTCACGCTAAAAGGTTTTTGAGAATAAACTGAGGAAAATAGGTTGCAAGAGATGAACACAGAAATATGCAGAAAATGCTTGAGTATTAGTGAGAAAGCGTAAAGAATAAGAATGAGAGATTAATGTGCTTAAATAGAGTTTTCAAAACTATTTTGAAAAGATAAACGTTTTTAAGAGAGAGAAAAATCATGATTGCCATTTAAAAGCATGATTACTTTTCATTAAATGCTTGCTGATTTTGGGGGATTTGAGAAAGATACTTAAAAACGGTTACCAGACATGTGTCTCAATGCACCCAATCAGCGCTTTGCCTTCTCAGAAGCGTGCACGCGTTCTGCTTCAGAGATATGCTGATGATTGGATGACACTTGTTTGATGTAGTGATCAGCACGTCTGTCTTTGAGCTTTAGACTCTCAGATCTTTAGACTTGCATCTGATACAATCTGCATGTTCTATCTTTCTGAAAGGAGATTGATCAGAAGTTCACAGTAAAATAATTACATTCTGAAGGTAAATATATGGAATTAAAACATTTTCACTCTGGGCACACTTTCATGCTGAGATGTTTCAAAATGAAATTAAACCTATCTTCTGAAAGGGGTTTAGTAAAGATATCAGCCCATTGATGGTCTGTATCTATAAATTTTAAGTTCAAAATACCTTTCTGAATATAGTCCCTAATGAAGTGATGTTTTATTTCTATATGCTTAGCTCTAGAATGTAAAACGGGATTCTTACTTAAGCAAATAGAAGAAGTATTATCACAAAGTATAGGAATGTTACTCTCAAAAATCTGGAAGTCTTCAAGCTGACTTTTCATCCAGAGCATTTGTGTGCTACATCCTGCTGCTGCTATGTACTCAGCTTCTGCTGTTGACAGAGCAATTGTTGATTGCCTTTTGCTGGACCAAGAAATCAGATTTTCTCCCAGAAACTGGCAGCTTCCAGAAGTACTTTTACGTTCCACTCTGTCTCCAGCAAAATCAACATCACAGTAGCCTACTAAGCTGTAATCACTAGATTTTCTATAAAACAAACCCAGATTAGTAGTACCTTTCAGATACTTGAAAATTCGCTTAACAGCTGTTAAGTGAGATTCTCTAGGATCTGATTGGAATCTCGCACAGATACAAACACTGAATAATATGTCAGGTCTTGAAGCCGTCAGATAGAGGAGAGAACCAATCATACCTCTGTATACTTTCTGTTCTACATTTTTGCTTACCTCTTCTCTTTCCAGAATGCACGTGGGATGCATTGGAATCTTTGATGGCTTACATTCTGAGAGGTCAAATTTCTTCAGAAGATCTCTGATGTATTTGCTCTGATGAATGTACGTTCCTTCTAGAGTTTGATTGATCTGAATTCCTAGAAAGAATTTCAGTTCCCCCATGAGGCTCATCTCAAATTCTGCCTGCATACACTTAGCAAATTTTCTTCCAAGAGAAGGATTAGTAGAACCAAAAATAATATCATCAACATAAATTTGACAGACTAAGATGTCACTCTTAACTGATTTACAGAATAGAGTAGTGTCCACTTTCCCTCTGGTGAATTCATTTTCCAGCAGAAAGTTACTTAGACTTTCATACCAAGCTCTGGGAGCTTGTTTCAGACCATACAGTGACTTCTTTAGTTTGAAAACATGTTCTGGATGTTTTGTATTTTCAAAACCTGGGGTTGGTGTACATAGACTTCTTCTTCTATATAACCATTTAAGAATGCACTTTTGACATCCATCTGATACAGAGTGATGCCTCTATTAACAGCAAATGAAATTAAAAGTCTGATAGATTCTAACCTGGCGACTGGGGCAAAGGTTTCTGTATAGTCTATCCCCTCTTGCTGACTATAACCTTGTGCAACCAGTCGTGCCTTGTTTCTGATGACTTCACCTTGTTCATTTAGCTTGTTTCGGAACACCCATCTTGTTCCAATGACGTTGAATCCTTTTGGTCTGGGAACGAGATCCCATACGTCGTTTCTGGTGAATTGATTCAGCTCTTCTTGCATTGCCAGAATCCAGTCATTATCCAGAAGTGCTTCATCAATTGAAGAAGGTTCAATCAGAGACACCAGTCCCATAAGTGTTTCTTCAGAGTTTCTGAAGCTTGCTCTTGTTCTGATTGGATCTTCCTTTCTTCCTAGGATAGTCTCTTCTGGGTGATCCAAGCTGCTTCTGGGTAATCTCTTCTGAGGTTGATCAGCAGCTGTTGTAGGATTTCTAGCAGTGCTCCTTTCAGACGTTGAAGGAATGTCTGTGTTGAGAGCTTCTGATGACTTGTCTTCAGAACCTGCAAATTCAATTTCTATACCTGCAAAAACTTCATTCTGCTTTGACTTTTCAGAGTCAAGCTTGTCATCAAAACGAACACTGATTGATTCTTCCACAATCTGTGTTTCTGTATTGTATACTCTGTACCCTCTTGAGCGTTCAGAGTATCCTAACATAATACACTTCTGTGCTTTAGAGTCAAACTTGTTCAAATAATTCTTTGTATTTAATATAAAGCAAGTACATCCAAATGGATGAAAATATGAAATGTTGGGCTTTCTGTTCTTCCACAATTCATATGGAGTCTTTTCCAGAATAGGTCTTATTGAGATTCTATTCTGAATGTAGCACGCTGTGTTTATTGCCTCTGCCCAGAAGATCTTAGCAACGTTTGTCTCATTGATCATGGTTCTGGCCATTTCTTGCAATGTTCTGTTCTTTCGTTCTACAACTCCATTTTGTTGGGGAGTTCTAGGACAAGAGAAATCATGCAGAATGCCTCTGTCATTAAAGAATGACTCAAAGTCTTTATTTTCAAATTCTCCACCATGATCACTTCTGACTTTAACGATTCTAAGATCCTTTTCATTCTGAACTTGGTTACAGAAGGTAACAAACACAGAGTGTGACTCGTCCTTGTGTCTTAAGAACTTTACCCATGTCCATCTGCTATAGTCATCTACGATTACTAACCCATACTTCTTACCACTGACTGAAGCAGTTTTAACTGGTCCAAATAAGTCAATGTGCAGAAGTTCTAATGGCTTAGAGGTAGAAACAACATTTTTGGATTTAAAAGAAGGTTTAGCAAATTTGCCTTTCTGACATGCTTCACACAGAGCATCTGAGTTGAACTTTAAATTAGGAAGTCCTCTGACCAGATTGAGTTTGTTAATCTGAGATATTCTTCTCATACTAACATGCCCCAATCTTCTGTTCCAGATCCACTGCTCGTTGTTAACAGACAGAAGACATTTTACATTCTGACTCTTTAGTTCAGAAAGTTTGATTTTGTAAATGTTGTTTTTCCTCTTACCATTAAACAGGATAGTCCCATCTTTCTGACTAACAGCTTTACATGATTTTTGATTAAAGATTATATCATAACCGTTATCACTTAATTGACTTATGGATAACAGATTATGCATCAATCCATCTACTAGCAGAACATTATTAATAGAGGGAAGATTTCCATTACCTACAGTTCCAGAGCCAATTATCTTTCCCCTCTGATTGCCTCCAAAGCCAACGTGGCCTCCAGGCTTAAGTTCCAGGCTTTGGAACATATGCCTTCTTCCCGTCATGTGTCGTGAGCAGCCAGAGTCCAGGTACCATGACTGGTGTTTCTGACTTGCTGCTAAAGATATCTGCAACATGTATTATTTTATCCTTAGGTACCCAGATTTTCTTGGGTCCTGATTTGTTAGTTTTACCAAAACTCTGGTTGAATTTTGGTTTCACAGAGTGCTTACTGCTAGTATATTTGATATCATGTGTGTGACCATACACAAAATGTGAATTCAGAGGAGTGTGTTTAATGGTTAAGTCCATGACATTCTTTGGTGTAGGAACCTTACCTTGGTATCCTATTCCTTTCCTGCCGTTTCTGCTAACCCCATAGATCATAGAAGCCATTCTGCTTCTATCTATGCTTTTAGCTAGGAACTTCTGGAAACTGTGATCATACTCCTTGATAATCTTATCAGCGTTGCTGGGAGTTTCAGAAATTGGTTCCTTCTGAGAGTTTTGTAAAGTGTTTTCTAATTTTGAAATCTTATTTCTCAGCTCAGAATTTTCCAATTTGAGACTCTCAGTCTTATTAGAGTCGGATTCAAGATTCCTTTTCAGGTCTCTGAATTTAGCTCTAATTTGATGATAACGTTCCAGAATCTCATTAAGGCTTTCAGCAAGTTCAGCCTTTGTAAAGTTAACAGCAAAGTTAGGAAATACCTCTTCAGTGTCTGATTCTGAGTCTGATTCAGAAGCTTCACTATCTTCTGAAATGTTAGCCATGAGAGCTATGTTTGCCCTTTCATCATCTGATTCTGAGTCAGCTTCAGACGAGTCAGAGTCATCCCATGTAGCCATGAGACTTTTCTTCTTCTCTCTTCCAAACTTCTTTTTGGGATTTTCCCTCTGAAGCTTTGGGCAGTCACTCTTGTAGTGTCCTTGCTCATTGCACTCATAGCAGATGATGTCTTTGGTGTTTGGCTTTTTGCTACTGGAGGAGCCTTCAGATCTTCTGTATCCAGAGGAAGAATCTGTCCTTCTGTATCTGGAAGAGGACTCGTTCTGATCAGATCTTCTGGGATTACTGAACTTCCTTTGTCTTTGCTTCCACAGTTGATTTACTCTTCTGGAGAGAAGGGAAAGTTCGTCTTCTTCTGATGAGGATCCATCAGATGTTTCTTCAACTGCCTGCAAAACTTTAGACTCAAATTTTCTGTTAGATTTTAATGCTAAAGGCTTACCTTGCTTCTGAGGCTCATCAGCTTCTATCTCTATCTCATGACTTCTGAGGGAGCTGATAAGTTCCTCCAGAGTGATTTTGTTGAGATCTTTAGCTAGCTTCAGAGCAGTAACCATAGGCCTCCACTGCTTGGGTAAACTTCTGACGATTTTCTTGACATGGTCAGCAGTAGAGTATCCTTTGTCCAGAACTTTGAGACCAGCTACCAGAATCTGGAATCTAGAGAACATAGTTTCAATGGATTCAGATTCTTCCATTTTGAACGCCTCATACTTCTGAATGAGCGCCAGAGCTTTTGTTTCTTTGACCTGAACGTTGCCCTCATGCGTCATTCTGAGAGAATCAAAAATATTCTTTGCTGTGTCTCTGTTGGAGATCTTTTCATACTCAGTATAGGAGATGGCACTGAGGAGGATGGTTATGGCCTTGTGGTGATTCTTGAAGTCACGCTTTTGTTGATCAGACATTGTTTTTCTATCAATCTTCTGACCACTTGCATTCACAGGGTGCGTGTATCCATCTGTCACCATATCCCACAGATCAGCATCATGTGCCAGAAAGAAGCTTTCAATTCTGTCTTTCCAGTAATCAAAGTTTTCTCCATCAAAGACTGGAGGTTTGCCACTGAATCTGTCTCTGTCCTCATTGTTGTCATTGCTGATGTGAGAATTGTTTCCTGCCATTGTGTTTTTCTGACGCTGGATCTTGTACTGACACGGTTAAGTGTTTTAGCTCAGAACCAGGCGCTCTGATGCCAATTGAAGTGGTGAAAAACACAAGAAGGGGGGGTTGAATTGTAAAATGAAATCTAATGCAATGAACAAGATATTTTTATCCTGGTTCGTTTGATCTCAAACTACTCCAGTCCACCCGTCAAGGTGATTTCGCCTCTCTCCAACGAGGTCTTAATCCACTATATTCAACTGAATATTACAGACTGCTTTAACAACTGCTAAAGCCTTCTTGATTCAAACCACAACCCGGTTTGTCAAGGTGACACTTTCTTACAAAGAGATAAAACTATGTGTGTGGATGTTTTCTACAAAACTGTATCACAACTGTGATGTATACACAAATTGAAGCTTAGAAACTAGATTGCTAAACAGTAATGGAATATCAGAGTGTGTGGTTTAGCAAAACTGAGAGAACGAAGATTATGGTTTAGCTTTTGTGCGTGTAGAGATTTGGAGAGCATTAGTCATTCCAATCTTCAAAGCCTTGTTTATATAGCACTGAGATGATGAACGTTGGATGCAATATTCTTGATTCAATGCTAATAACAAGCTTTCCTTATTGAGCAGATCTTGTCTGGAATGAGGCCGTTGGAATTAATTTGCTTTCAATGCACAGTACCGTTGCTTACTTAATGCAAGTTCTGGCTTGGCTCATTCTGACTCTGCTTCGCTGCTGATGAACTATTGTGTTCCTTTATCAGAGTGTTGAGCGCAGTCTTGTTCATCAGGCTTCAGCATGTACGTGAGTTGATTATCTGATTTTAACATTCTGATATAGCAACTTCTGATGCTGGTGTCTGAAATCAAGTTCTGATGCTGAATAGATGTGATCTTGCTTATTTCAATCAGAGTATCAGCAAGTCAGAACATAATAATTTTAGGCAGCAGATAGTTCATACATGAAACTTATAAATACTATATCTTTTCACTTTGTTATCATCAAAACTTAAATATAGGGTAGTAGATTCAAACTTTGTTCTAACAGAGCTCTTTCGTGACAGGGAGTATTGGTAATCTAAAGAACTTACACACAATTAAGATTGTTCCTCAGGACTGAGTGTTGTACCCCAAAATTTTCCCTCTCATTTTATCAAGATTCTCCTTACAAGACTTCTTGGACTCAAGACCAGATTAGGGTTTGCTCAAATCAAGACCTTTCCTTGCACTGATAACTTGAAATTAGGGTTTGAGTTTGCACAGGGATTTTTGGACTTCCAATGCCTCATGTGACTTTCATACTTCATGTTGGACCAATAAGATTGCTCATACCAAGTTTCAAGCCTTGAATCACATTTTTGCCCAGTCAATTAGACAGTTGACCTAAAAATCATCTATATTGGGGAAAAAGTCAACCATGGCCAATTTACAGTCAAAACTCATGATTTTTGATCCACATCAACATTATAGACTCATATGAACTATTGATCAAGTTTGGACCATAACTCCTCAAGAAATTTGATCAGATCATCAAAAGGGCAAAATGGTCAAAATTAGGGTTTTGATTGGAGAAGGGCAATTTCTGATTTTTAACCTAGCCAGTGACCAATTGGGTTCAAGCATGGTTTCAAGGACTAAATGGCATCATCTTGATCTAATCACAAGGTTCAAAAGATCTCAAATGCATTGGATTGATAGATGAATTTTCCAATCAACTGATCAAAAATCAACTGTACACTGAAAAGTCAAACTTTGACTTTTGGTCAAAATCAAGTGCCAAGGGTCATATTTCATCAAGATGTGTCAAAACATGAAACTTATTCAACAAGATGTCCCAACTTTTCCCAACTTTTTCACCATGATGCAATTGGATTCAAAGAAAACTTCCAACGTGAAAGTTGTAGTCCTCCACAAAATCTACAACTTTTATTCACAATGTTTTCCCAAAATATGCTTGGATATTAAGTTATGATTTTATGAATAAGGGTCCATAAACTTTTTAACTTAGTGAAATTTTGCCCTAGTTTAGGCAGATTTTTGACCTAACTTCATGGCAATTTTTCACCTAGTTCCAAGAGGAATCTCAAAATGCATTTCAAATATGGATTGTATAGCATGTTACAATCCTTCCAAAATGTCAAAGAACTCCCCAAGATCATTTATGGTTAGGGAGAATCAAAGAAATGAAAATGGCATTTCATCATTTTTGTCCAAGGCATTTTTCACAATGGTGCAAGTTGCAAATCTGTCCTAAACATGCTTGTACTTGCATTGCAGGTCCTAATCCTTTCTACACTCCAAAATTGAATTCTAATTCAGTGGACAATGGCATTATATTTGATCTTTGGATCATTGTACATTGAATTATTCCAAAAATGGCATAAAGTGTACAATAACATTTTCATAAAGCTTGCTTTTACAACTTTGTTTATCTTGAGCCATGGACCTAATCTCTTTTTGCAAACAAGATCCACAGTTATCAGGCAAAGTTTACCAACTATGTGCAGCTAAGGAACTAGCAAGTACAAGCTTTTGGGCATTGTCATTTCATTTTTTCTTCAATAGCAAGAAACTTGCAAATGTCAAGTGAACTCTTCCATCTGATAAAAACAAGGCTTTGTATTATTTCAAACGACCTCAGAACTTTGTTGCAAGCCTAAGCACAAATTTTACAACTTCTCAAACACTCAAATACACCAAAAACACCAACTTCTGCCCAAACAGGGCATCATCTACAAAACCTTGGCCAAATCATTATAGCCTCGTGCGTTTTGCTTTGAATCACTTCAAACACATTCCATACCTCACATCCAAACTATCCAGGCCCCTGTCCAGCAACTGTGAGCTCATTTTCACACTTCACCATTTTCATTTTTTAAGTTTGCAGGTTTACTTCTACAAGGAGTTTCAGACAACTTCAAAGCAAGCTGAGCATTGGGATAGCTTGAGGGGACTTCAAGGAAGCTAACCAGAACCTCAGGCCTCACTCAAAGTGCCCACATTGCCATATCCAAACTCAACTGAACAAGCTATTTGTCAAGTTTCTATCTCTCTATTTAGGCATCTTTAAGCTTAGGTTTGTGAAGCAAAAATGTAGTCTTTAACATGCTTGAGTTGTACATATGCTTAGATTCCATTTATATTAACTGAGCTAAGAGTATTTGGATGTTGAACATGCTGAAAATTTTAGGTCAGAAATTAGGGTCATTAAAATTCTCTCTGATCTTTGAGAGTTAGGTCATGTTCTTTATATCATTGGAATCGTGAGTTCATGAGCTACCTTTTTTGTGTTATAAATTTTTGGTTTTATGCAAGCATGAGCAAGAACAGGATTTGTATAACAGAAGCGCACGCGTGGTTGTCTGGAGGTCAGGGATGAAGATGGTTGGGCCTGGCGCCTTGGGCCTGTTTTTTTTGCACCCCCCTTTTTGCTTCTGCACCCCCTTTGCATTTTCCTTTATTTTTTTTATATTTTCTGCATATATTTTATTTTGACTTGCATTATTTTATTTCCTGAACATTATAAAATCATAAAAATATTTTCTTATTTTTTTGCATTTTATTTTATTTTTTTAATTATTTTTTTTGGCATAAAAATAGTTTATTAGGTTTAATAGAATTTATTTTCTTAAATAAACTTGTAATTAATATATATTTTTATTTTTATTATTTATACACTTAAAATAATATTTTCATACAATATTCAATTTTTTAACGTTTTGTATATATTATTATTATCTTTTTTCTTGAACAAAAATGAATAAAAGGAATAATATTAGAATATATTTTCTATTAAACAAAAATTAGGGTTTTCACCCTTTCAAAAATAATCATTTTATTTTCTTATTTTTAAGACATAAATAAATTTATTTTCTCATACATAAATTAATACAAAAAACATTTTGCATATTTACATTTTATTGCATATTTAAATATTTGCTTATTTATTTATTTGCACAATAAATTCAATTTGGTTGTAATAGTTTTAGGGTTTTATTTTGAGCAATATCCCACTATTCAAAACTTGTATCCCCCACCCCATAATATTGTTGTAATAGTCTGGATTTACTTTACGCATTTTATTGCTTTCATATACCATGATAGTAAACTAGGGTTTTGTATGCAAAGACCAAAAAATCAAACAAATAGCATGACTTAATACAAGACAAAAAATGCATGAAAAATGACAACACGTTGCACACAAGCACCCCTAGGGTTTCATCCACTTTGTTGCCTTAAAATGACCATGGTATGCATGCTAGGTATCTTGGCAAAACAAAACAAAACAAAAGATCATAGTCCCTCAATGACGCTATCAAAATGTCGCCTAAAAACAAATGATCTTAGTCCCTAAAGCTTGCTAAGATACTTGGCACCATTGCTATCATGGTCATACGATGACCCACGTCCGTCCCGTTTAACATCCAAATATAGGGTTGTTTACCAAATGCAATGGTAAAACAACAATGTCAAAGGAGTAAAAATGTATAGGAGAGACTTTTTAAGTAGGGTAGATAACTCCTAGTTACTTGATCTCTTTCAAACAATGCTTGCTATTTTCAAAAACACATACACAATTTCAAAACATTTTCAAACAACTTTCAAAACATTGAAACATTTTACAAAAGACAAACATCTTTGTATACATTCTTATAAACAAGAATCATTACAAAGATTGCCAAAACAATGGTCTTTTTTCAAAATACTTTCAAAACCACACAAAGCACAATTTCAAACAATTGGAAAAGCAAAGCAAATAATCTGAAACAAGTAACTAAGAGCCCATGGAAAACCATGGATGAAAAGGGTGCTAGCACCTTCCCTTTTCATTATCTACCTCCCGAACCCAAAAACAATCTCAAAGGTCTTTCCTGTGCTTTTTTACCTTTCCTTTTGGATAAAATAAAAGTCGGTGGCGACTCTTGCTAAACCGAAACATTTGCGAACACAAACGCCAAACCTCAATTCAGTTCTCCCACTGCATCACAGAACTGGCGACTATGCTGGGGAATATCATAAAAGTGGGGTTACCTTAGGGTTTTAGATCACCGTTACATGCTTATCTTGCTTGACTTGTATGCTTTACACTTTGGTTCTATTGTATGGGTTTGAATCCTCTACCCGGATTTGGGAAAATTCATAAGTAAATAGCAATACATTATGGAATCTGTGTGGGGTATACCGACATGGTCTAAGCAATAGCTATATTAGTGTGACATATTTGTGGGTACCGGTAGCCTATGAGTCAATCAAAGAGAATACAGGGCCGCTGAGTGATGTCATGAAGCACTAATGGACTTTTAGAACCTTTACTTGACCAACTTGGCCTTTTAAGATGTAGTGAGATGACCGGCTTTGGTGCAGTCCGAAGTTGGTAGATACTCGATACTACACTCATTGAGGGTTGTTTTCTTGGAATATTTCGGTCGCCAGTAAAGTGGCTAAACTGAAACAATGAACACATAAAATAATCCAGTGATATTGAGCTCCTTATAACCCGGTTACTATTTCTAGGACAGGTTGAGCCAACTAAACTTCAAGAGGGTACTTACCTATGAAACCCCATGTGTTGTACCCCAAAACTTGCCCTCCCATTTCATCAATATTTTCTCACCACAAGACCCTTAAAGCTCAAGATCAAATTAGGGATTGCTCTGCTCAAGACTCCTCCTTGCACTGCTGACCCAAATTAGGGTTTGAGTTTGCACAAAGATGTTTTGACCTAAAAGGCCCAGAGTGACTTTCATGCTTCATGTTGGACTCACAAGTTTATCCATACCAAGTTTCAAGCCTTGATTCCAATCTTTACCCAATCAATTGGACAGTTGACCTAGAAATCAGCTGTATAGGGGAAAAAGTCAACTTTGGTCAATTGACAGCCAAACCTCATGATTTTTGACCCACATCAACATCATGAACTCATATGAACCATTTGGTCAAGTTTGGATCACAATTCCACAAGAATGGTCATTTTTAGGGTTTTGACTGCACATAGGCAATTTTTGACTGTTTGACCTAGCCAATGGCAAACCAAGCTCACATACGGACTCAAGGACCCAATGGAATTGCCTTGACATATTCAACAAGTCCAAAAGATCCCAAATGCACAAGATTGACAGATGAATTTTCCAGTCAACTGAGCAAATTTTGACTGTATATTGAAAAGTCAAACTTTGACTTTTTGGTAAAAATCAAGTGCCAAGATTCATTTTTCATCAAGACATGTCAAATTATGAAACTTGTTCATCAAGAAACCAAAAATTACAAATTAGGGTTTGAAATGAAGAAATTTCATAACTTAGAAATTTTCTAAGTTATGAAAATTCCTAATTTTTTCCTAACTTTGTCCCATTTTTTCATCAAGATAAATTTGGATTCAAACAAAACTCAAAACATGAAAGTTATAGTACATTGCAAAATCTACAACTTTTATTCACAAAGTTTCCTCAAAATAAGCTTGTAGCTCAATTTATGAGTTTTGGAACAAGGGTGCAAAACATTCTTAACTTAGAAAATATTTGACCTATTTTAGGCAGGATTTTTGCCCAACTTCATGGCCACTTTTCACATGCTTCCACTTGGAATTTCAATTTGCACTACAAAGATGGATTGTCGTACACATTCCAAGCTTTCCGAATTGTCCAAGAACTTCTCAAACAACCTTGTGGTTAGGGAGAATCGAATTTGTCAATATGGGCAAAAGTCACTTTGTTCATGAGCCAATTACATGTTCATAACTTGGGCATTTTTGAAATCAGCTTGCACAAGCTAGTTACAGTCCTCTAATCTCATTTAAACTCAATAATTAAATTCCAATCCATTGTGTTCTAGCATTATTTTGCTCATTTGGTCATTACATGAAGAATTAAGCCATAAATGGAAAAAGCACATTATCCATTCTTGTAAAGTGGCACTTTATGTCAAGTTTACAATCTATGAGGTACAATGCAGATCTTTGAGGCACAAGTTCAGGAACAATTCCCACTGATCAAGACTAAAATGTGCAACATGCTTGAAGGGCCTGTGGTAGCCTAGAATCCAAGTTGACAAACTTTGCTTATCTAGGAAGAAACTTGGCATTTTGAACACCAACTCTCATTCCTGCAATCACAAGCCTAAGCAAATTTATTGAGCATATTCCAAACATCAAACCTGACCTGAAACACGAGCCAACCACCTTCAATACCTCCCCAAACACAGAAACACTACTTTGCTGCACAAAACAGGGCATCCCTGCAGATTGAGTTGCACAACTCAGTTTGCTCGTGCGTTTTGGCCAAAGCTTGTTCATACACACTCCATAACATCCATACAAGCTATCTCAAGCCCTAGTTACAGACTGTAACACCCCTAACCAAGCTTGCCATTTTCACTTTTTCTGTTTTGCAGGTTGACTTCTATAGCTCGATTCATTTAGTTTCAAAGTAAGCTAGAGGTTGGAAGAGCATCCCTGAACTTCAAGCAAGTTGTACAAGTCCTCAAGTTCCATTGAAAGTACCTCCATTGTCATACACGTCTCAAGCTGAAACAGGTAAAAACATGGACTTCTATCTCTCAATCTAGGAAGAGTTAGCCTTAGGTTTATGAATGAAAAATGCTCTACTCATGACCCTGAAGCTACACATATAATCACTTTGTATTTATGTTGTGTGTACTGAGAGAATTTGGAACCTGAACATTAGAAAAAACTTAGGTAAGGAATTAGAGATGAAGAAATTCTCCTTCATTTTTTAGAGTTAAGTCAAGTTCTTTATATGTCTGAATTCGTCTCTTGATGCTCTACATTTTTGGTGTTATGAGTTTTGCTTGAAAGTCCAAGAATCAGGATGTTTGAATCAGCATGAAAAAAGCGCGTTTTTGAGACAAACTGGCTGGAGGTTGAAGAAGATAGACTTGGGTTGGGCCTGAGTTTTGTTTTCCTTTTTGCACCACTTTATTTCACATACACCCCCTTGGCCCATTGTGTTTATTTTTATCATTTTTTGACTTTTTCTTTTTGTTTCTGACTTGTTATTTTTTGTTAAAATATAAAAAACATTAAAAATATTTTTCACCTTCTTTTTGTATTTTTTAGGCATTTATTTGTTTTATTTGATATGTGTATATAAATAAAATACATATTTACTTTTTATTTAAAATACTAAAATAATACAAAATACATTTTGTTTTCTGATTTTATTTTATTTTATCTTTTGAAAACATTTTATTAAAATATTTTTTTTTAAATAATAAATATTTTATTTTTGTACATATTTAATATATTTAATATATAATATAAATACTTATATATTTATTAGAATATTTAGGATAAAAGCATAAAAATAAAACTTTTTTTATTTATTAATATTTGACCTCAAAATTCACTTTTTTACAACTTACTTCCTTTTTATTTATTTTTTGTATATAATTAATAAATATTGTACATAATAAATAATAATTACTTTTTATTTAGCAAAATCAGGGTTTTTCCCTAAACACAAAATATCTAAAAAAATTAATCCTTTTTTATTTTTGTTTATTTGTCACATGAAAAATACTTTTTACATACATATAAAAATTATTTTTTGCATCTTGCATATTTATTGTATTTTATTTTATTAATGTGCAATTAAGATAACTTGTATATTCCATTTGGATTGTAATAGCTTAGATTTAAATTTCTTGCTAAATATCCCCCATTTGAACATTTGTACCCCCCATCCCATAATTGTGTTGTAATAATTTAGGACTTTAATTTCCGCACTTTAAAGCTTTCTAAAAATGCCATGATAGACTTAGGGTTTTTTATGCAAATCAAATAACAAATAGCTTGACCTAATTCAAAGACAAAAAGCATCAAATAGACAACACTAATCACACTTGCACCCCTAGGGTTACTCCACTTGTTGCCTTCAATAATGGGCCATGTTGCATGTTGGGTGTCTTTGGCAAAACAAAACAATATCAAATGATCATAGTCCCTCGATGACACTTTCAAAAGTTGCCTAAAAATGATCAAGTCCCTTAAAGGAAAAATTGCCCAAAGACACTTGGCACCATTGCAATCATGGTCTAAACGATGACCCGTGCCCGTCCCGTTAACATCCTAACACAAGATTGTCCACCAAATACAATGGTGGAACAAAATTGTTAAAAGGGTTAAAACATAGAGAAAACCTTTGAGTAAATTTAGGAGTAGACAAACTCTTAGTTACTTGATCAAACTTGCAAAAACATACTTGCCTACTTTTCAAAACACACATCACAAAAACACTTTCAAAACAACTTTCAAAAACATTGAAAACTTTTCAAAAGATAAGTACACCTTTGTATACATTCACACATGAATCATTACAAAGGTTGCCACAACAAATGGCCTCTTTTCAAAACATTTTCAAACCCACACACAAAGCACCATTTCAAACAATTGAAAACACAAGGCAAGTGATCTAAGCAAGTAACTAAGAGCCCATGGATAACCATGGATAGAAAGGGTGCTAATACCTTCCTTTTCTATAATCTACTCCCCGAACCCAAGAAAACATCTCAAAGGTTTTTGCTGTGCTTTTTAACCTTTCCTTAGGATAAAATAAAAAGTCGGTGGTGACTCTTGCTCAACCGAAACATTTGCGAAAACAAACGCAAAACCTCAAGTCAGTTCTCCCACCGTATCACAGAACTGGCGACTCTGCTGGGGATTAAACTTAAAAGTGGAGTAACCTTAGGTCTTAGATCACCCTCTTGCATGACTAATTGTTTGCCTTGATTGCTTTACATCTTGATTCTTTTGTTTGGGCTTGAAATCCTACACCCGGATTTGGGGAAACATTCATAGATAGCAATATATTGTGGAAACTGTGCGGGGTATACCGACACGGTTGAAGCAATAGCTATATTAGTGCGACATATTTGTGAGTACCGGTAATCCTTGAGTTCAATCAAGGAGAGTACGGGGCCGCTGAGTGATGTCACTAAGCACTAATGACCTAGAACATTACTTGACCATCTTGGCCTTTCATTAGGGGTAGTGAGATGACCGACTTTGGTGCAGTCCGAAGTTGGTAGATACTCGATACTACACTCATTAAGGGTTGTTTTCTTGGAATATTTTGGTCGCTAGTTAAGTGGCTAAACCAAAACAATGAACATGGAAAATAATCCAATGATATTGAGCTCCTTAGAACCCGGTTACTATTTATAGGACAGGTTTTTAAGCCAACTACACTCAAGAGGGTACTTACCTATGAAACCCATGCAAGCCTGAAACTAGGGTTTTGTGTGATTTTCTTGTACATATGTTTGTGCATACATCATGAGCATCATGAAGCATCATATGCATACACTAACCATTTCAAGGGTTTAGATCTTCATCTTTGTTCTTGTTTTGTAGGTCATGGAGATTCTTCGCAGGAAAACCATCCAAGTCAACCTTGTGAGAATCCCTCCTCAGCTTAAGGAGCTCACATCCAGAATTCTGGAAAGCTCTCCCTTCAGTGAAAGACATGGTAGACTGCTCAGCCTAGTTAGCACCAACATTGAAGAGGACTTGGTAAAGGTGTTGTTCCAGTTCTTTGATCCCCTTCACCACTGTTTCACTTTCCCCGACTATCAATTGGTGCCCACTTTGGAGGAATTTTCTCAACTCCTGAGAATTCCTATTCTTAATCAACTACCCTACAACGGTACGGAAAAAGAACCAAAGCCTGAAGATGTTGCTCAAGCACTACACTTGCAACCATCTGACATCAAGGGGCATTGGGAAACTAGAAGCGGTGTCAAAGGCTTCTTGGCAAAATTCTTGTTTGAGAAGGCACAAGAGTGTTGGAATTCATTGGACCTACAAGCCTTTGAAGAAATTGTGGCACTCCTCATTTATGGGTTGGTCCTGTTCCCAAATCCTGACCAGCTTGTAGATGTCAACGCCGTCAAGATCTTCTTATCCAGAAATCCAATACCAACATTGCTTGGGGACATTCTTCACTCATTTTACACACGAACAATGAGAAAGAGGGGTGTTCTCATGTGTTGTACTCCTCTCCTTGCAAGGTGGTTTATTTCGCACCTTCCACAATCTATTTTGAAGAATGACCAAGGCTTAAGGTGGTCACAATGGTTGATGACCCTTACACACTCTGATGTACATTGGTGTTCTCGGTCCAGAGAAAATGTCATCATCGTCGATCGTTGTGGAGAGTTCCCTAATGTTCCATTACTTGGCATTAGGGGAGGCATTACCTACAACCCTTGTCTACCTTTGAGACAATTTGGATATGCACGGAGGGATGGCCCTCACGACATGTTGATTCCTGACCTAGTTTTTAACTTCGACAACGATGCGCAAGGACTTCGCCAAAGATTCATCAGAGCTTGGAGGATGCCTAACAAGGTAGACAGCAAGACACTGGGGCACAAGAACTCCATCCCTCTTGAGCCTTATCTCAAGTGGGTACGAACCCGAGCCTAGAGTCTAATGATGCCTTATCCCCATGTTCTCCCTGTGATTAAAGAGCCCGTTAAGGAAGGAGAGGTTCCCTACACCATCCTATATCCTGACATGCCAACATCGTGGGAGGAGATGCAGAAGAGTTGGATCCAACTCAAGGAGGAACGGAATACTTTTGAAGCCAGCTTCTACGCCAGCGAGAATAAGGTTTTGGAGCTTACCCGCCGACTCCATGAGGAAGAGACCCTGAACACCTACATCGCACCAAAGAGGATGCGCAACGTCTTTTTACCTTGAGAAGTTTTTTGTAATATTTGGCCCATGGGGCATTTATGTACTAACAAAATTTCTTCTTATTAATATGACGTGTGTTCTTTTTGTTTGCAACAATTTTGAATTTTCTAAATCTTTGAATGCATTGCATAAACAAACATATCATTCATCATGCGCATAAGCAGGTCTCCACACCAGGTTTCCTTATCTTTCTGCTGTTTATTTCAGTAAGATGGATCTCGAACAGACAGTTAAGGACTTGCAGTCTCAAAACTCACAGTTTCAACATCTCCTGATGACCTTGGCAAAGGGTCAGGAGGACCTAAAGGCCCTGCTTGGGAACAAAGAGCAAGTGAAAAAGAAGAAGAAGAGAGTCGGGGTGGCTACCCTAGGAAGAAGGTTTGAGGGTGAAGCCAGAAGAGTTCTTGAATTTCCCCCTACGTCTGAAGAGGGAACCAGTAAAGGAAAAGGGGCTGCGGTACCTTCCAAATCTGAAGTTGAAGAAGAAGAGGCTGAAGAAGACGAAGACTACTCAGAACAACAATATCCGCCCCCCGACGATAAGTACAAAAGTTTGGAAGACAAGATGGTAGCTATGGAGCTGCAGAGAGTTCCTGGCTTAGATTTCGAAGATTTGGGATTAGTTGCTGGAATTGTGATCCCCCCAGAAGTTCAAAGTGCCAATTTTTGCAAGCTATGACGGGCTGTCTTGCCCAAAAATGCATCTCAGATCATATGTAAGGAAGATCCAACCTTACACTGCAGACAAGAACCTGTGGATCCATTTCTTTCAGGATAGCCTTTCAGGGGCTCAACTCGAATGGTTCTATCAGCTGGATGGAGCCAGTGTTCGAAACTGGGAGGACTTGGCTACTGCATTTTATAAGCAATATCAGTACAATTTTGACCTCTCTCCCACGCATACCCAACTCCAGGGTATGTCACTGGGGACGGGCGAAGGATTCAAGGAGTATGCGCAAAAGTGGAGAGACCTGGCTGGCAGGGTGCAGCCACCTTTGACTGACCGTGAACTTGTTGACATGTTCTTGGGGACCTTGTCTGGTCCGTTCTTCAACCATCTGATTGGTAATTCTTCTGCTGGGTTTACAGATTTGATCTTGACTGGTGAGAGAATAGAAGCTGGTATCAAGTCGGGGAAGATACAGAAAGGTGCCTCCGCGAGTACTAAAAAGAAGCCCTTCAAGAAGGAAGCCAGTGCTGTTTATGGTCCCAGAAGACAAATTAAGCCGGAACGCCGCCAAGCTGTCAATGCGTTGGTAATTTCAAAGCCTGTTGCTGCTCCTCAGCAGTTTAACCAACCAAGGGGTGAGAGACCCAAGAGGCAGTACACTCGGCTCAGTATGACCCTGTCTCAGATTTTGCCGCAACTGCTGTCAACCAATCTGGTAACTGTCAAAGAAGCTCCGAAGGTAGTGAACACAGCTTCTCCAAAGTACAACCCCAACGCCCGTTGCGCTTATCACTCTAATAGCCCGGGGCATACTACGGATGATTGCTGGGCTCTGAGGAATAAGGTTCAAGACCTTATTGATGCTAAAGAAATACAGTTCGAGGCGCCCGAAAGACCCAATGTTGTGACTGCTCCCATGCCCCAGCATGGAGTGAATGTTGTGGAAGAAGACCGGTATGTAGCCTCCGTGGAAGAGATTGTTACTCTGTTATTGACCGTCAAGAGGAACCTGTTGCTAGCCGGTTTATTTCTGGGATGTGGGAAAGGTTGCCTTCTATGTGCTGTTTCACCTGTTGGTTGTCCTTTGCTGAAATCAGGTATCCAAAGCCTGATGGATAGCAAAGAAATCTTGTTCGAGAAGATTGTTGTTCCTGCTGTTCCTGCTGTCCCTGCTGAAGAAGTGTCTATTGTTACTATTTTCAACAACCCTCCTAAGGCTCCTTCGAAGAAGCCTGTCAAAATCATGTCCACTCATAAGATTGCTCCTATCATTATTACTGTTCCGGGGCCTCTCCCTTATACATCCGACAAAGCTATCCCGTGGCACTATGGGGCAGATGTTTATGTTCTTGGAGTAAAGCAAGAGTTTGATACTAGTACCGGTGTCAGCAACATCACCGGGCCTGCTAAAATCACTCGCGGTGGTAGGCTGTTCTCACCAGATATTGCGCCACCAGTTATTCAGAAACCTCTTATCATCACACCTGCAAGTGTGCCTGCTTCCCTTCCTGATCGAGTTCCTGTTTCTACCCCTGCTGCTGAGTCATCTGACGCTCGGGGCAAAGGGATTGCTACTGATTTTCCTGCCCTGACGGAGGCACCAGAAACAACCACTGTTGAAGCTTCCCAGCAAGAGATGGAAGAGATTCTCAAGATTATCAAGAAAAGTGATTTCAACGTAGTTGAGCAACTGGGGCACACCCCATCAAAGATTTCTATGTTATCACTGTTGTTGTGTTCAGAGGCCCATGCCAAGGCCCTGATCTCCTTCCTGAAGACGGCCCATATGCCACAAGAAACGTCTGCCGATCAATTTACCGATTGTGTGGCCAACTTGACTGCCGATAATGGTTTGGGCTTCTCTGACGCCGATCTGACTGCCAAAGGAAAGAACCATAACGACGCCCTGCATGTCTCCATTGAATGCAAGGGCACTACTCTTGCCCATGTGTTGGTAGACACCGGTTCTTCATTGAACGTATTACCCAAGAAGGCCCTAGACAGGTTGGATTGTGAGGGTTTAGAGCTCAAGCCTAGTAACATTGTTGTCCGGGCCTTTGACGGTTCGAAAAGGATGGTACATGGGGAAGTTGACATTCCAATCAGGGTTGGTTCTCAAAGTTTTTGATTCTACTTTCTATGTCATGGACATCCGACCATCCTATTCTTGTTTTCTGGGTCGTCCATGGATCCACAAGGCTGAAGCTGTAACCTCCACACTACATCAGAAGCTTAAGTACCCGGTCAGAGGGAAGATTGTGACAGTTCAGGGGGAGGAAGAATATATGGTCAGCCACCTCAACTCGTTCCGGTACATAGAAATGGATGGGGAATTCATTGAAACCCCCTTTCAACACTTTGAAGAGGTGCCTCAGACACTGGCATCAGCTGAAACTGTGATGGAAGACCCTCCTTTGAAGATGGCTTCCTTGAAGGATGCCCAGGCTGTTATTGAGAAGCGTGAGTGCGCAAACTGGGGCCGACTTCCTGATTTCACTCCAAAGACTGATAAGCTTGGTTTGGGCTTCACTGCAGAGGCTCAGAGGGTTGTTCGTAAGGCAAGGATCGGAAGACCTCCTGTGTTCATCACCAACCCGGGAGTGAATGCTATTGAAGACGACGTGGAGGAATCTGAATTCGACAGCTGGATCTACCCGACAACCGACGGTGGACCGAGCAACTGGACTGCCAAAGACTTCACACCTATTACTTTTGTCACTCAGTAATGAACTCTTTTGTTTTTGAATTTGTAACAAACAATATTTTGAGACTTTTATGGCTCGGTGCCTTACCCGGGGCACCGTGGCTTCATTTGTGAGGGCTTTTGTGTGTCATTTTCATATATCATCAATAAAAACATTGGACGTTTGTTGCATTTCAAAATCTTGCGCTCCTTTTATTTCTTTATTATATATTGCAAAACAGCTATATTTACACACACACTCACCTATACAGGTTCCAATCCACTCTGGATCTCACTGGTAACGACTCTGCTACTGCCAGTTATGACTTCAAAAATCCGATCAACTTAGCCGAAGACGAAGGTGAAGATGATTGCGAAGTGCCTGGTGAACTTGCAAGACTGCTACTCCAGGAAGAGAGGGTCATTCAGCCACATGAAGAGCCAGTGGAAACGGTAAATCTGGGTACTGAGACAGACAAAAAGGAAGTCAAGATTGGTGCCAATATAGAGCTCAGTGTGAAACAACGGTTGATTCAGATGCTGCATGACTATGTGGAAATCTTTGCCTGGTCTTACGAAGACATGCCTGGGTTGGATACCGACATTGTGGTTCATCACCTGCCTACCAAGGAAGATTGCCCTCCGGTAAAATAGAAGGTCCGCCGTATGCGTCCAGAAATGTCCGAGAAAATCAAAGCTGAGGTCATGAAACAATTTGATGCCGGATTTCTAGCAGTGTCTTCTTACCCTCAGTGGGTTGCCAACGTGGTTCCAGTGCCAAAGAAAGATGGTAAGGTCAGAATGTATGTTGATTACAGGGATTTGAATAGGGCGAGCCCTAAGGACGATTTCCCTCTGCCTCATATCGACGTTCTGGTTGACAACACTGCTCAGCATAAAGTTTTCTCCTTCATGGAATACTTCTCCGGTTATAATCAGATCAAGATGGCTCCTGAAGACATGGAGAAGACCACTTTCGTTACTCAGTGGGGCACCTTTTGCTACAAGGTCATGCCTTTTGGGTTGAAAAATGTTGGGGCAACCTACCAACGTGCCATGGTTGCTTTATTTCATGACATGATCCATCACGAGATAGAAGTATACGTCGATGATATGATTGCAAGGTCCCAAACTGAGGAGGAACACCTTGACCATCTACGGAAGCTGTTTGACCGTCTGAAGTTGTACAAGCTGAGGTTGAACCCAAACAAGTGTACCTTTGGGGTGAGATCTGGAAAATTACTAGGATTCATTGTAAGCGACAAAGGTATTCAAGTGGACCCTGCCAAAGTGAAAGCCATACAAGAGATGCCAACTCCCAAGACAGAGAAAGAAGTCAGAGGCTTTCTAGGACGTTTGAACTAAATTGCCCGATTCATCTTGCATCTAACTGCTACCTGTGAACCAATCTTCAAACTGCTAAAGAAAGATCAAGTAGTACGTTGGAATGATGAATGTCAGGCCGCTTTCGAAAAGATCAAAGAGTATCTCCAAGAACCACCCATTCTTATGCCGCCGGTTGAAGGGAGACCTCTAATCTTATACTTGACAGTACTTGAAAACTCAATGGGGTGTGTGCTGGGGCAGCATGACGAGTCTGGCCGAAAAGAACACGCCATTTATTACCTTAGCAAAAAGTTTACCGACTGTGAGACCCGGTACTCACTGCTCGAGAAAACTTGCTGCGCTTTGGTATGGGCTGCTCGCCGGCTGAGACAGTATATGTTGACTCACACTACTCTGTTGATTTCAAAAATGGATCCAATCAAGTACATATTCGAAAAGCCTGCTCTGTCTGGAAGAATAGAAAGATGGAAAATGATCTTGACGGAATATGACATCCAGTACACGACTCAAAAAGCAATCAAGGGAAGTGTATTGGCAGACCATTTGGCACACTAGGCCGTGGATGATTACCAGTCGATGAACTTTGAATTTCCAGACGAGGATATCATGGTAGTGACTGATAGTGAAGTACCTGGACCGGATGAAGGACCTGAGGAAGGATCCCGATGGTCTATGCACTTTGACGGAGCCTCGAACGCTTTGGGTAATGGTATCGGCGCTGTGATCATATCCCCTAAAGGCACTCATACTCCACTCACCGCCCGACTGTGTTTCAACTGCACCAACAACATGGCAGAGTATGAGGAATGTATCATGGGTCTTCAAGCTGCAATCGACCTAAGGATCAAGTTTCTGAGTGTCTTTGGAGATTCCTCTCTCGTGATCAATCAGGTCAAAGGCGAGTAGGATACGAAACACCCAAATCTTATTCCTTACAAGGAGTATGTGTTAACATTGATTCCCCACTTCGAGGAGATAACTTTTGAACACTTCCCAAGAGTGGAGAATCAGTTAGCGGACGCGTTGGCTACGATGTCTTCCATGTTCAAAGTCAAATGGGACAACGAGGCTCCCCGGATCATTATCTGGAAATTGGATGAACCTGCACATTGCTGTGACCTTGAGGCTGAAGAGGTAACAGAAAAACCCTGGTATCATGAAGTGAAGAGGTACTTGGAAGCTCAAGAATACCCCGAAGGCGCATCTATTAATGACAAGAAGTTCCTGAGAAGGTTTGCGGCAAAGTTCTTCCTCAGCAATGGCATTCTCTACAAGCGAAACCATGATTCAACCTTACTGCGTTGTGTGGATAAGACTGAAGCAGAAAGGATCATGGCGGAGCTACATGAAGGTACCTTCGGAACAAATTCCAGTGGACATACCATGGCAAAGAAAATCCTTCGGGCAGGATATTTTTGGTCCACAATGGAAGCCGACTGTTATCAGCATTCCCGAACTTATCATAAATGCCAGATCTATGCTGATAAGGTGCACATTCCTCCGGTTCCTCTGAACGTCTTGACAGCACCTTGGCCTTTTGCAATGTGGGGCATTGATATGATCGGCGAAATCCGACCTACGGCATCCAACGGGCTTCGCTTCATCCTGGTAGCGATTGATTACTTCACAAAATGGGTTGAAGCAGCTTCCTACGCTACGGTAACCAAGAACGTCATGGCACGGTTCATACGGCACAACCTGATCTGTCGATACGGTGTACCTGAGAGGATCATTACGGATAATGGTACCAATCTCAACAACAAGATGATCACTGAGCTCTGCGAGCAATTCAAGATACAGCACCATAACTCTTCTCCCTACCGGCCGAAGATGAATGGGGCTCCAGAAGCGGCAAATAAGAACATCAAGAAGATTGTGCAGAAGATGACAGTGACCTACAAAAATTGGCACGAAATGTTACCGTTTGCTCTCCATGGGTACCGTACTTCAGCACGGACGTCAACAGGGGCAACTCCCTTTTCCTTGGTCTATGGCATGGAGGCGGTCTTGCCTATTGAAGTCCAGATACCCTCTCTCCGGATAATGAAGGATGCAGGTTTGAGCGAAGATGACTGGATCCAGACTCGGCTTAATCAATTAAACCTAATTGATGAAAAGAGACTCACTGCTATTTGTCATGGTCAGACGTACCAAAAACGAATGATCAGGGCATTTAACAAGAAGGTCAGACGAAAAGAGTATCAAGTCAGAGACCTGGTAATCAAGCGCATCATTCTACCTCAGGGTGATCCTAGGGGCAAATGGACCCCTACGTACGAAGGGCCATTTGTGGTTAAACATATCTTCTCGGAGGAGCTATGATTCTAACCACCATGGATGGTGACGACCTTCCTCACCCCGCCAATGCAGACATAGTAAAAAGATACTACGCATGATCAAAGACCCGCTAGGTTGACACACCTAGGCAAAAGTAAGGGCTTCCCGGCGAACCAAAAGGGTTCGGGCAAAAATAAGGGATGAAATGAAAAAATCTGTACACCCGGCAAGTCGAAAACCTAAAAAGGCGGCTTGGGAAAAAATGGGTATCCCGATGGACTGAAAACCCGAAAGGGCGGTCCAGGCAAAAGTTAGGGATAAAGCGTAATACTATGTCTCATTGGACCACCTCGCATCCAGAATTCGGCATCAACTATCAGGCTCAGATGACTCCAATCAATCAGCTTCATCTTCAACTAAGCAGCAAAGTGATGAGACGCTTGAAGACATAAAGGCGATAGCAGAGTGGGAACCCAGTGGGATTATTTTTCACATAGCTGTTTTGTTTCCTTTTCAAAATTGTATAAACTCTATGATGTTCGACGACGTTCTCTTACTAGGACGTCAGCCTCCTGTACATAAAACGCCTATTTACAGGCAAAATTTCGAAATCAATACAAGTTCAACTTTTCAGACAAATTACCCATTGTTTTTTTCCTTTTTCTGTTTTGTTTTGCAAAGAACGTCCAATGTTCATTTTTGATATATGCATTTGACATTAATTGCTAATCATGAATATTTGCATGCGAAACAAAGGACTAATTACAGATGACATCAGAAACAGAGGAAATAAAGAATCGTCTAAGCGATCTAGTTGCTTTGTCCACCAAGGTACCAAGGTAAGTTCAGCTGAAGAATTTGACCAAGATACCTTCACTCTCCACAGAGTAAGACAAGATTCAACAATACTCTCCTCAAGCAGAGTTTGGTCTCCCATCAGCCCTAAAAAGTCACAGTATCCCTAGCAAGTCAGCGATACTCTCCCCAAGCAGAGTTAGTCTACTGTCAGCCTTAAGGAAATTGGGTATCCCCAGAATATCTCAACATTCCCCAAAGGAGTATAGACATTCCTCAGCAAGCATCCCCGACAGTCTTAATATAAGATTGTTCCCCGGCGGAATACCGACATCCAGTGGAACCATTCCCCAGTACAGTTCCAAAGTTTCCCCAGGAGAGTGGAATCCATATCCCCAGCAGGTCTTGAGGCTTATCCCCAATAGATTCTGAAGCTTATCCCCAGTAGATTCTGGAAGCTTATCCCCTGCAGAGTACGAACGTATCTCCCCGACTTTATTCAAAGGTTATTTCCCCACCAGGGTATAACTGGGTTATCCTCAGCTAATTACTACGGAAAGATCGTCCTCGGCGAAGTTCTTCCTATTCCCCAGCGGAGTTCATCAAATTCCCTAACATAACTTATCAGTGGAATCCCCAGCGGAGCTCTCATCAAAACCTCAACGAAGTATCTCTTCCCAGAGTAATTCCCCGCAGAGTAATCTCTCCAACAAGTTTATTCCCCAACGGAGTCATCTGCTCCTACCGGTTTATTCTTGCAACCATCATCCCCAGCGGAAGCGAAGAACTCTACTCTTCAACATCAGCCCAGGATTCAACAAATTCCCGGCACTCATCAAGGATTTATTTTCCTAGTCGAAAACACATTCATAGACATTCCACATTTTATACACCATGACGCATGCATATACGCATCATATCAAACAATCTCATTTATTTTCGAGAACATCATGACATAATCGTGACATTGCATACAACTAATGTCTTGCCTTTTAAGGAAAAAGGACAATCCAAAGATGATTACTATCAACTGTCACAATTCCAGATTCGATACCTGTATCTAGCCAGGGCATACCTGTGAGTGATTGATTGTAGATTCGATTCCTGTATCTAGCCAGGGCACATCTGCATGAAGAGTTTGAAGATCAACCCCTGTAACAGGCCAGGAAATTATCTTTCATTCTCAGGTCAAAGGTTTACACCTGTATCCATCCAGGAAAGCTATCTCTACCAACCTTTTGCAAATTCCAAATTCGATTCCTGTATCCAGCTAGGGCATATCTGTAGACGAAAAATTCCAGATTCGATACCTGAATCCAGCCAGGGCATATCTGTAGACGACAAATTCCATATTCGATACCTGTATCTAGCCAGGGCATATCTGAAGATGACAAATTCCAGATTCGATACTTGTATCCAGCCAGGGCATATCTGTAAACGACAAGTTCCGGATTCGATTCCTGTATCTAGCCAGGGCACATCTGTGAGCAACTAATTGTGGATTCGATACCTGTACCTAGCCAGGGCATATCTGCATGAAGAGTTTGAAGATCAACACCTGTAACAGGCCATGAAAATGTCTTCCTTTCTCAAAGTACACAAGTTCTCGCTAAGGAATCTCTTACGCGATCGACACTTCCAAATGGCATCTATAAGCCCATTCCCGACAAGGTTCTGTCACGTCTCTAGATGGCATCTATAAGCCCATCCTCCTATCCACCATCTCTCCAAATGGCATCTATAAGCCCATTCCCGCCATCACATTACTGATACTCCAGCATGCGAGTGTAAATTTCCGGGCACTCTAGTGTCCAATCTCCTTTTACCCTCGAGTCGCGAAAGGAAAACTTGCCAATATAACTCTTCAGGTTCAAGAAGATTGAACAGGGGCAACTGTTGTACCCCAAAATTTTCCCTCCCATTTCATCAATATTTTCTCACCACAAGACCCTTAAAGCTCAAGATCAAATTAGGGATTGCTCTGCTCAAGACTCCTCCTTGCACTGCTGACCCAAATTAGGGTTTGAGTTTGCACAAAGATGTTTTGACCTAAAAGGACCAAATTGACTTTCATGCTTCATGTTGGACTCACAAGTTTATCCATACCAAGTTTCAAGCCTTGATTCCAATCTTTGCCCAATCAATTGGACAGTTGACCTAAAAATCAATTGTATTGGGGAAAAAGTCAACTGTGGTCAATTGATAGTCAAACCTCATGATTTTTGACCCACATCAACATCATGAACTCATATGAACCATTTGGTCAAGTTTGGATCACAATTCCATAAGAAATTTGATCAGATCACCAAAAGGGCAAAATGGTCATTTTTAGGGTTTTGACTGCACAGAGGCAATTTTGACTGTTTGACCTAGCCAATGGCAAACCAAGCTCACATATGGAATCAAGGACCCAATGGCATTGTCTTGACATATTCAACAAGTCCAAAAGATCCCAAATGCACAAGATTGACAGATGAATTTTCCAGTCAACTGAGCAAATTTTGACTGTATACTAAAAAGTCAAACTTTGACTTTTTGGTCAAAATCAAGTGCCAAGATTCATTTTTCATCAAGACATGTCAAATTGTGAAACTTGTTCATCAAGAAACCAAAAATTACAAATTAGGGTTTGAAATGAAGAAATTTCATAACTTAGAAATTTTCTAAGTTATGAAAATTCCTAATTTTTTCCTAACTTTGTCCCATTTTTTCATCAAGATACATTTGGATTCAAACAAAACTCAAAACATGAAAGTTATAGTCCATTGAAAAATCTACAACTTTGATTCACAAAGTTTCCTCAAAAGAAGCTTGTAGCTCAAGTTATGATTTTTGAACAAGGGTGTAAAACATTCTTAACTTAGAAAAATTTTGACCTATTTTAGGCAGGATTTTTGCCCAACTTCATGGCCACTTTTCACATGCTTCCACTTGGAATTTCAATTTTCATTACAAAGATAGATTGTATTACACATTCCAAGCTTTCCAAATTGTCCAAGAACTTCTCAAACAACCTTGTGGTTAGGGAGAATCGAATTTGTCAATATGGGCAAAAGTCACTTTGTTCATGAGCCATTTACATGTTCATAACTTGGGCATTTTTGAAATCAGCTTGCACAAGCTAGTTACAGGCCTCTAATCTCATTTACACTCAATAATTAAATGCCAATCCATTGTGTTCTAGCATTATTTTGCTCATTTGGTCATTACATGAAGAATTAAGCCATAAATGGAAAAAGCACATTATCCATTCTTGTAAAGTGGCACTTTATGTCAAGTTTACAATCTATGAGGTACAATGCAGATCTTTTAGGCACAAGTTCAGGAACTAATCCCACTGATCAAGACTAAAATGTGCAGCATGCTTGAAGGGCCTGTGGTAGCCTAGAATCCAAGTTAACAAACTTTGCTTATCTAGGAAGAAACTTGGCATTTTGAACACCAACTCTCATTCCTGCAATCACAAGCCTAAGCAAACTTATTGAGCATATTCCAAACATCAAACCTGACCTGAAACACGAGCCAACCACCTTCAATACCTCCCCAAACATAGAAACACTACTTTGCTGCACAGAACAGGGCATCCCTGCAGATTGAGTTGCACAACTCAGTTTGCTCGTGCGTTTTGGCCAAAGCTTGTTCATACACACTCCATAACATCCATACAAGCTATCTCAAGCCCTAGTTACAGACTGTAACACCCCTAACCAAGCTTGCCATTTTCACTTTTTCTGTTTTGCAGGTTGACTTCTATAGCTCGATTCATTTAGTTTCAAAGCAAGCTAGAGGTTGGAAGAGCACCCCTGAACTTCAAGCAAGCTGTACAAGTCCTCAAGTTCCATTGAAAGTACCTCCATTGTCATACACGTCTCAAGCTGAAACAGGTAAAAACATGGACTTCTATCTCTCAATCTAGGAAGAGTTAGCCTTAGGTTTATGAATGAAAAATGCTCTACTCATGGCCCTGAAGCTACACATATAATCACTTTGCATTTATGTTGTGTGTACTGAGAGAATTTGGAACCTGAACATTAGAAAAAACTTAGGTCAGGAATTAGGGATGAAGAAATTCTCCTTCGTTTTTTAGAGTTAAGTCAAGTTCTTTATATGTCTGGATTCGTCTCTTCATGCTCTACATTCTTGGTGTTATGAGTTTTGCTTGAAAGTCCAAGAATCAGGATGTTTGAATCAGCATGAAAAACGCGCATTTTTGAGACAAACTGGCTGGAGTTTGAAGAAGATAGACTTGATCTGGGCCTGAGTTTTGTTTTCCTTTTTGCACCACTTTATTTCACATACACCCCCTTGGCCCATTGTGTTAATTTTTATCATTTTTTGACCTTTTCTTTTTGTTTCTGACTTGTTATTTTTTGTTAAAATATAAAAAACATTAAAAATATTTTTCACCTTCTTTTTTTATTTTTTTAGGCATTTATTTGTTTTATTTGATATGTGTATATAAATAAAATACATATTTACTTTTTATTTAAAATACTAAAATAATACAAAATACATTTTGTTTTCTGATTTTATTTTATTTTATCTTTTGAAAACATTTTATTAAAATATACTTCTTTTTTTTTTAAATAATAAATATTTTCTTTTTGTACATATTTAATATATTTAATATATAATATAAATACTTATATATTTATTAGAATATTTAGGATAAAAGCATAAAAATAATACTTTTTTTGTATTAATATTTGACCTCAAAAATCACTTTTTTACAACTTACTTCCTTTTTATTTATTTTTTGTATATAATTAATAAATATTGTACATAATAAATAATAATTACTTTTTATTTAGCAAAATCAGGGTTTTGCCCTAAACACAAAATATCCAAAAAAATTAATCCTTTTTTATTTTTGTTTATTTGTCACATGAAAAATACTTTTTACATACATATAAAAATCATTTTTTGCATCTTGCATATTTATTGTATTTTATTTTATTATTGTGCAATTAAGATAACTTGTATATTCCATTTGGATTGTAATAGCTTAGATTTAAATTTCTTGCTAAATATCCCCCATTTGAACATTTGTACCCCCATCCCATAATTGTGTTGTAATAATTTAGGACTTTAATTTCCGCACTTTAAAGCTTTCAAAAATGCCATGATAGACTTAGGGTTTTGTATGCAAATCAAATAACAAATAGCTTGACCTAATTCAAAGACAAAAAGCATGAAAATGGACAACACTAATCACACTTGCACCCCTAGGGTTACTCCACTTGTTGCCTTCAATAATGGGCCATGTTGCATGTTGGGTGTCTTTGGCAAAACAAAACAATATCAAATGATCATAGTCCCTCGATGACGCTTTCAAAAGTTGCCTAAAAATGATCAAGTCCCTTAAAGGAAAAATTGCCCAAAGACACTTGGCACCATTGCAATCATGGTCTAAACGATGACCCGCACCCGTCCCGTTAACATCCTAACACAAGATTGTCCACCAAATACAATGATGGAACAAAATTGTTAAAAGGGTTAAAACATAGAGAAAACCTTTGAGTAAATTTAGGAGTAGACAAACTCTTAGTTACTTGATCAAACTTGCAAAAACATACTTGCTTACTTTTCAAAACACACATCACAAAAACACTTTCAAAACAACTTTCAAAAACATTGAAAACTTTTCAAAAGATAAGTACACCTTTGTATACATTCACACATGAATCATTACAAAGGTTGCCACAACAAATGGCCTCTTTTCAAAACATTTTCAAACCCACACACAAAGCACCATTTCAAACAATTGAAAACACAAGGCAAGTGATCTAGGCAAGTGATCTAAGCAAGTAACTAAGAGTCCATGGATAACCATGGATAGAAAGGGTGCTAATACCTTCCCTTTCTATAATCTACTCCCCGAACCCAAGAAAACATCTCAAAGGTTTTTGTTGTGCTTTTTAACCTTTCCTTAGGATAAAATAAAAAGTCGGTGGCGACTCTTGCTCAACCGAAACATTTGTGAAAACAAACGCAAAACCTCAAGTCAGTTCTCCCACCGTATCACACCATGCAAGCCTAAACTAGGAACTTGTGTGATTTGTTTGTACATATATACTTATGCATAACATCATGAACATCATAAAGCATCATATGCATCCACTAACCATTTCAAGGATTTTGGATTTTTATCTTTGTTCCTATTTTGTAGGTTATGGATTCACTTCGCAGGAAAACTATCCAAGTCAACCTTGTAAGAATTCCTCCTCAACTCAAGGAGCTAGCTTCAAGGATTCCTGAGAATTCTCCATTCACCGAGAGACATGGTCGTCTACTCAACTTAGTCAACACCAACACTGAGGAGGATATGCTGAAAGTTCTCTTCCAGTTCTTTGACATTTCCTGACTACCAACTTGTGCCTACTTTGGAGGAATTTTCTCAACTCTTGAGGATTCCTATTCTCAATCAACTACCCTTCAACGGTACAGAAAGAGATCCAAAGCCAGAAGAGATTTCTCAAGCCTTACACTTGCACTCCTCTGATGTCACAACACATTGGGAAACTAGAAGTGGTGTCAAAGGCTTCTTGTCAAAGTTCTTGTTTGAGAAGGCCCAAAGCTGCTGGGATTCCTTGGACTTACAAGCTTTTGAGGAGATTGTAGCTCTTCTCATCTATGGGATGGTCTTGTTCCCTAACCCTGACCAACTCATAGATGTCAGTGCTGTCAAAATCTTCATGGCTCGCAACCCAGTGCCTACATTGCTTGGGGATATCCTCCACTCTTTTCACACTCGAACAATGAGGAAAATAGGTGTTCTCATGTGTTGCACTCCTCTACTGGCAAGATGGTTTATTTCTCATCTTGCCCAATCAGTTTTGAAGAATGGGCAAGGTCTGAGGTGGTCACAACGGTTGATGACCCTTACACATTCAGATATCCATTGGTGTTCTCGATCAAAAGAGAATGTCATCATCATTGACCATTGTGGGGAATTACCTAATGTCCCTCTACTTGGCATCAGGGGAGGCATCACCTACAACCCTTGCTTGGCTCTGAGACAGTTTGGGTATGCTCGAAGGGATGGCCCACATAACATGTTGATTCCAGACTTGGTTTTTGACTTCGACAACGACGATCAAGGACTTCGACAAAGGTTCATCCGAGCTTGGAGGATGCCAAACAAGGTGGACAGTAAGACCCTGGGACACAAGAATTCCATCCCCCTCGAGCCTTACCTCAAGTGGGTATGAACCCGCACCCAAAGTCTTATGATGCCTTACCCCTACATTCTCCCTGTGATTATAGAGCCTGTTATGGAAGGAGAGGTTCCATACACCCTCCTACATCCTGACATGCCAACATCACTAGAAGATCTACAAAGGAGTTGGATACAACTCAAGGGAGAGCGTGATACTTTTGAAGCCCAATTCTATGCCATCGAGAAGAAGGTTTTGGAACTCACTCGTCAACTTCATGAAGAGCAGACTCTCAACACCTACATTGCACCAAAGAGGATGCGCAACGTCTTTTTACCTTAGAATTTTGTATTATTTTGCCCATGGGGCATTGATGTACTAACAATTCTATCTTATTAATATGACGTGTGTTTCTTTTTTGTTTAAAAAATTTGAATTTTTGAATCCTTGAATGCATTACATGAATACATATCATTCATCATATGCATAAACAGGTCTTCACACCAAGTTTCCTCATCTCTCTGCTGTTTATTTTAGCAAGATGGATATTGAACAAACGGTCAAAGATTTGCAAGCACAGAATTCACAGTTTCAACAACTACTTCTGACCTTAGCCAAGGGGCAGGAGGAGCTCAAGACTCTACTAGAAAAGGAAAAAGAGAAAAAGAAGAAGAAGAGGGTTGGTGTGGCTACCTTGGGCAGAAGGTTTGAAGGACAAGCCAGACGGACTTTGGATTTCCCCTCAACATCTGATGAAGGGGTAAGAAAGGGAAAGGAAACTGCAGTGCCATCTGATTCTGAGGAAGAAGAAGAAGAAGAGGATGAGGACTATTCTGAACAGCAGTACCCTCCTGCAGATGACAAATACAAAAATCTGGAAGAACGTCTGGCAGCTATGGAGATACAGAGAGTGCCTGGGTTGGACTTTGAAGAGTTAGGGTTGGTATATGAAATTACAATCCCTCTTAAGTTTAAGGTACCTCTATTTGCTAAGTACGATGGGTTGTCTTGTCCCAAGATGCACCTACGATCTTATGTCAGGAAAATCCAACCATATTCTTCTGACAAAGACCTGTGGGTCCACTTTTTCTAGGATAGTTTGTCGGGGACACAGTTAGATTGGTTCTACCAGTTAGAGAGGTCTGATGTGCATAATTGGGAAGATTTGGCGGCCGCCTTCTACAAACAATATCAATACAATGCGGACTTAGCACCAACCCGTACTCAATTACAGAGTATGGGCATGGTCTCAAATGAAGGCTTCAAAGAGTATGCCCAGAAATGGAGAGACTTGGCAGGATGAGTACAACCACCTCTATCTGAGAGGGAGCTAGTAGATATGTTCTTGGGAACTCTGTCAGGGCCTTTCTTTAATCACCTGATTGGAAGTTCGTCTACGGGGTTCACTGAGTTGATTCTAACTGGTGAGAGAGTTGAAGCCGACATAAAAAGCGGGAAAATTCAAAAAGATGCATCTGCTTCTGCTGCCATCAAAAAGAATTTTCCAACAAAGAAAGAAGTATCAGCTGTCTATTCCCAAATAGGTCAAGGAAGAGTTGAGCGCCGGCAAGCGGTGGGGGCTGTAATGATTCAGAAGTTTGCAGCGATCAGCCCAGAAATAATCAACCAAGAACCAACCAAGCAAGGGTGGAAAGGCCTGTACGGAAATTCACCCAGATTAACATGACTCCTGCTTAGTTCTACCCCATCTCTTGAAGTTAAACCTTGCGAGTTTGAAAGAGGCCCCGAAGAATCCGAATACCGCTTCTCCGTACTACCATTCGAACGCCGAGTGTGCTTATCATTCAGAGAGCCCGGGGCACGACACCAACCATTGTTGGGCCCTCAAGAATAAGATTCAAGATTTGATAGACGCAAAATAATTTGAATTCGACGCCCCTGAAAAGCCGAATGTAATCTCTGCTCCAATGCCAAGGCATGGCCACAATGCCCATGCTGTTGAAGAAGATCTTTTTGTTGCTACTGTTGATGATTTGATAACTCCGCTACTGATAATCAAGTTGAATTTGCTGAAGGCTGGGATTTTCCCAGGTTGTGAAGAAGATTGCTGCCTTTGTTCATCCTTACCAACCGACTGTCCATTGTTGAAGTTAGGCATCTAACGCCTAATGGATAACCAAGAAATCCTTTTTGAAAAGACTCCTGTTACACCGACTCCTGTCAATGATGTTTCAATAATAACCATATCCGCCAATCTTTCTAAGGTCTCCAAAAGACCTGTTAAGATTACATCCGCTCCAAAGACTGCACCTTTGAAGATAACCATGCCCGGGCCCGTCCCGTACAATTCCGACAGATCAGTACCGTGGAACTATGGTGGAGAAATCTACTACCACGGTATTAAACAAATTGAATCAACTGAATAGAGTTCTGATGGAGAAACTTCCGACATTAGAAACATTGCTGGAACGAGCAAAATCACCCGCAGTGGAAGAATTTTCTCTCCAGAGATTTCCCCTCCGAAGGCAATCTTTGGACCCTCAGCTGCTCCTAAGGTTACCCCTGCACCGGTAAACATATCTGCGAGAACTCAAATTATTGAAGAAGTTGTAACTCCTGTGGTTGTCCCCTCTGCTGCTGCTGATGATAGAGGGAAAGGGATCCAAGAAGAGCCCGTCAGGACGAGGGCTCAGCCATTGGTCATCCCTGAAACCTCTCAAAAAGAAATGGAAGAGATTTTGAAAATAATCAAGAAAAGCGATTATGATGTTGTGGAACAACTGGGCCAAACCCCCTCAAAAATCTCTATGTTGGCCCTGCTACTTTGTTCAGAAGCTCATGCTAAAGCTCTGATCAGATTTTTGAAGATGGCCCATGTGCCACAGGAAACCTCCGCGGATCAGTTCTAGGAATGTGTAGCTAGCTTAACAGCTGACAATGGTCTAGGATTCTCCGATGCTGATTTAACATCCAAAGGGAGAAAACATAATGACGTTTTGCATGTCTCGGTGGAATGCAGAGGGACTACTCTAGCACACGTACTGGTAGACACTGGTTCTCCGCTGAACGTCTTGCCGAAGAAAGCCTTGGATAGGCTGGATTGTGAAGGTTTAACCTTGAAGCCCAGCAATATAATTGTCAGAGCCTTTGATGGTTCCAAAAGGATGGTCCACGGGGAGGTGGACATCCCGATTAAAGTGGGAACTGAAACCTTCAACTCCACATTCTATGTGATGGACATCCGTCCTTCCTATTCTTGCTTGTTGGGAAGACCTTGGATTCACAATGCTGGAGCCGTCACTTCTACTCTACATCAAACGCTCAAATACACTGTCCAGGGGAAAATCATAACTGTTCATGGCGAAGAGGAATACATGATAAGCCATCTAAATTCTTTCCGCTGTGTAGAATTGGATGGAGAATTCATCGAAACCCCTTTTTAGCATTTTGAAGAGGTAGCTCAGGAGATTGCGGCAACTAAAATAGTGTCTTCTATACCCATGATTACCAGACCTCCACCTCAGATGTCGTCTCTCAAATATGCAAAGGCTGTGATTGAAGAAGGAGGAAGCACAATCTGGGGGCAGCTTCCAGACTTTCCTTTTAAATCAGATAAATTTGGCTTGGGGTTCACTTCTTCTGCTCAAAAGGATGTACACCGCGCCCGTGCTGGAGGGCCGCCAGTGAAGATCACCCATCATGGAGTCAATGCTTTGGAGGATAGTGAAGAGGAGAGCAACTTGGAATACTGGATTTTCCCTACTGTTGACGGAGGACTGTGCAACTGGGAAGCAAAAGACTTTGTTCCGATTACTTTCATACCACAGTAATTTATTTTTCAAACATTTATGTTGGTTTGTAATAATTCTCAAACAATTCGTACACTTTTAACCTTGTGCCTTACCCGAGGCACATAGGTTAATTTGTAAGGGTTTCATTTTTCATCTTCATATGCCATTTTAATGAATCATGGACGTTTTCACATATAAACTTTTGTGTTCATTGTCTTTCTTTTTATATTTTATTTGTTTAAAGGTGGCTATCCCTTACACACACCCACACTCACAAATGCAAGTACCCTTCCATCCCGGATTCCATGGGTAACAATTCTGATATGGCCTTCAGTGACTCTGAAGATCTGGTCTACCATGCTGAATACGAAGGTGAGGAAGATTGTGAGGTGCCGGGAGAATTGGCTAGGATGCTACAACAGGAAGAAAGGGCTATTCTACCTCATGAGGAGCTGTTAGAGACAATCAACTTAGGTACTGAGGAAGACAGAAAAGAAGTTAGAGTGGGTGCCAACCTAGGGCCGAGTGTCAAGGAGTGCTTAATTCAGCTGTTGTATGAATATGTTGAGATCTTCGCCTGGTCATACGAAGACATGCCGGGACTCAATATAGATATTGTGGTTCACCGTCTACCCACAAGAGAAGACTGTCTACCAGTTAAACAGAAAGTCTGCCGCATGAGGCCCGACATGTCAGAAAAGATCAAAGCCGAAGTTATGAAGCAGTTCAATGCTGGATTTCTTGTTGTTACTTCCTATCCACAATGAGTTGCTAACATTGTGCCAGTGCCTAAGAAGGTCGGCAAGGTGAGAATGTGCGTGGATTGCAGAGACTTAAACAGGGCCAACCCTAAAGATGACTTTCCGCTTCCGCACATTGACATCTTAGTTGACAACACAGCTCAACACAAGGTATTTTCTTTCATGGACGGATTCTCGGGCTATAACCAGATCAAAATGGCACCCGAGGACATGGAGAAAACTACTTTTGTTACACAGTGGGGTACGTTCTGCTACAAAGTGATGCCATTCGGACTGAAGAATGCCGGAGCAGCCTATCAACGCGCCGTGGTAGCTTTGTTTCATGATATGATACATCATGAGATAGAGGTCTACATAGATGACATGATATCCCGATCACAAACTGAAGAAGAACACCTCGACCATCTGTAAAAGCTGTTTGTCAGGTTGAAGGAGTACAAGTTCAGACTGAACCCTAACAAGTGCACCTTCGGAGTCCGGTCTGGTAAACACTTTGGTTTCATTATCAACAACAAGGGCATCGAGGTTGATCCTGCCAAAGTCAAAGCTATACAAGAAATGCCCGCTCCTCGCACTGAGAAGGAGGTCAAAGGTTTCTTGGGACGCCTAAACTACATTGCTAGGTTCATCTCTCACCTAACATCTACTTGTGAGCCAGTCTTCAAGCTGTTGAAGAAAGATCAGGTAGTTAAATGGAATGATGACTGTCAAATTGCTTTCGATAAAATCAAGGAGTATTGGCTAGAACCTCCTATCTTGATGCCACCCGTCAAAGGAAGACCGCTAATCATGTATTTGACTGTCTTAGAAAATTCAATGTGGTGCGTACTAGGCCAACATGACGAGTCTGGCCGAAAAGAGCATGCCATTTATTACCTTAGTAAAAAGTTTATCGACTGTGAGACCCGATACTCACTGCTTGAGAAAACTTGTTGCGCTTTGGTATAGGCTGCTCGCTGGCTAAGGCAGTATATGTTGACTCATACCACTTTGCTGATATCTAAGATGGATCTGATCAAGTACATCTTTGAGAAGCCTGCTTTGTCTGGAAGGATAGCTAGATGGCAGATGATCCTCACGGAATACGATATACAGTACACAACCCAAAAATCTATAAAGGGGAGTGTGCTAGCTGATCATCTAGTCCATCAAGTTGTCGAATATTACCAATCCATGAGGTTTGACTTCCCTGACGAGGAAATCATGACATTGGACAACATTGGAGATAACATACCATATGACGGACCTGAACAAGGATCCTGATGGACCCTGTACTTTGATGGTGCTTCCAACTCACTTGGCAACGGGGTACTCATCTCCCCAAAAGGTTGCCATACTCCTTTCACCGCCAGACTTTGCTTTAACTGCACCAACAACATGGCCGAATATAAAGCTGCCATATTTGGTCTCAAGGCTGCAATAGACCTGGGAATCAAATCTTTGGTTGTGTTTGGAGACTCCGCTTTGGTCATCAGTCAGATAAAAGGAGAGTGGGATACTAAGCATCCAAACCTCATCCCTTACAAAGAACATGTCTTGACATTGTTACCACATTTCGAGCAGATTACCTTCGAGCACTTCCCGCGAGAAGAAAATCAGCTAGCAGATGCTCTAGCTACAATGTCATCCATGTTTAAACTTAACTGGGATAATGAGGCTCCCCAAATCACCATTGAACGAATGGACGAACCTGCACATTGTCACGAGATTAATACCGAAGAAGTAGTGGACCAGCCGTGGTTTCATGAAGTCAAAAGGTATTTCGAGGCTCAAGAATACCTTGAAGGAGCTTCAGTCAATGACAAAAAGTTCTTAAGGAGATTCTCTGCCAAGTTCTTCCTGAGCAATGGTATCATGTACAAGCGCAATCATGATTGCCTTCTGCTCCGTTGTGTGGACAAGATTGAAGATGAACAGATCATGGCTGAACTGCACAGTGGTACCTTTGGCACTCACTCTAGCGGACATACGATGGCTAAGAAGATCCTACGGGCAGGCTATTACCGATCTACCATGGAAGCTGACTGCTATCAACATTCCAGGACTTGTCACAAATGTCAAATCTATGCGGACAAGGTACATATACCTCTAGTTCCTCTCAATGTCTTAACAGCTCCTTGGCCCTTTGCTATGTGGGGAATCGACATGATTGGATAGATCAAGCCTACAACATCCAATGGACACCGCTTCATTCTAGTGGCCATTGATTACTTTACCAAGTGGGTCGAAGCAGCTTCCTTCGCATCCGTCACAAAGAATGTTGTTGCCCGCTTCATCAAGCAGAACCTCATTTCCCGGTACGACATCCCCGAAAGGATCATCACTGACAACGGTACAAACCTTAACAACACTATGATCACCGCCTTGTGCGAGCAGTTCCAAATTCAACATCACAATTCATCTCCCTATCGGCCAAAGATGAATGGTGCTGTCGAAGCTGCGAACAAAAATATCAAGAAGATCATACAAAAGATGACAGTCACCTACAAGGACTGTCATGAGATGTTACCGTTTGCTCTCCACGGGTACCGTACCACGGCATGCACATCAACTGGGGAAACACCTTATTCTTTGGTATACGGCATGGAAGCTGTTTTGCCTATTGAGGTTCAGATTCCCTTCTTGAGAATCATGAAGATGCTGGTTTGAGTGAAGACGATTGGATTCAGACCCAGCTTGATCAGCTAAACTTGATCGACAAGAAGAGACTTACTGCTGTTTTCCATGGTCAGACGTATCAAAAACGGATGATCAAGGCATTCAAAAAGAAAGTTAGGCGCCAGGTATCAAGTCGGGGATCTGGTAATCAAGAGGATCATCTTGCCACAAAGTGATCCCAGGGGAAAATGGACTCCTACTTACGAAGGACCATTTGTAATCAAAAATATATTTTCTGGTGGGGCAATGATCTTAACCATCATGGACGGCGATGACCTGCCGCACCCTGCGAACGCAGATATAGTCAAAAGATACTACGCATAAATGACCTGCTAGGTTGACACACCTAGGCAAAAAAAAGGGCATCCCGGTGAATCGAAAACCCGAAAGGGCGGTTCAGGCAAAAATTAGGGATAAATAAAAAAAAATCTATACACCCGGCAAGTTGAAAACCCGAAAGGGCGACTTGGGCAAAAAAGGGTTTCCCGGTGGATCGAAAACCCGAAAGGGAGGTCCAGGCAAAATTTAGGGAATTAAAGCGTATGACTATGTCTCGTCAGATCACTTTAAGGACAATCTCTTCACAGACAAACTCTGGGCTTCTGATCAACTCAATCATCTTCGGACGAAGCAACGAATGGACAAGATATTCAGAGTTACGAAGGCTATAGCAGAATGGGAACCCCATAGAATTTTTACACGTAGCCATCTTTCTTTGTATAAATTTTTCTCATTTTTATGACAATGTTCTCTTACTAGGATGTTTGTCTTCTTTGTACAAAATACGTACACAAAGTTAATACAAAGATACTTCAAAGTGCAGAAAACTATTTGTTTTTTCCGTTTTTACACTTGTGTTTTATTTGAAAACGTCCAATGATTTATTAATGAGCATATGCATTTGAATATAATCACTGTTTACAAATAAACAAAATGAGAAAGAATAATTACTGACAAGTTGAAAGTATAGGAAAACGTCTTCAGGCTATTCCAAGAGAAATCCCCTGCAGTAAATCATCTAGGTCCCCAGCAGAGCTAAAACCTTGAAGTATATATCCCCATCAGAGTCATAATTTCAAACCCTTAATTCCCATCAGAGTTAAAACTTCAAACTCCCAATCCCCAGCGGAGTAAAAACTTTGAACTACAGACCCTCAGCGGAGATGAAACCTTCTTCCCCAGTCGAGTCAAATTTCCAACTATCAATCCCCAGAGGAGACCATCCAGTTTATCCAAATCCTCCAGCAAGTTGTCTTAAAGTCTGAGAATTAACCAGATAACTGTTAAATTTTATCCCCAACCTAGGATAACTCCCCAGTAGAGTGGCGTACAACCCAAACTCCTGAACTTTTTCTAAACAGGAATAAGCTTTTTTCCCCCCAGAGTCCTAAACTTACTCTCCAGCAGTAAGCCTTTCTTCCCCACAGAGTTTTCACTCTCCAGCAGATCGAAGATTCTCACTCTAATTTCCCCAATGAGGTCACCAAAGTTTTCATTACTCCTCAACAGAATGAAGATTCTCATTCTTAGTTCCCCGCAGAAATCATCAGAATTTTCCCTATTCCCCAGCCGGGTAAGGATTCTCGTTATTTAACCCCCAGTAGAAGTCTTCAAAGTTCTCTGGATTTCCCAAGCAGACTTCTCAAGCAGTTTGGCATTACTCTCACAACAGATTTTGGTCAATACTCCAACTTCAAGACATGAAGGATTCTCACATCCCCACAGAAGTTGTCAGGGATTTTCCATCCCCAACAGTCACCAAGGATTTCTCATCCTCAGCAATCAAAGATTTTGAATCTGCAACAGCGGTCAAGGATTTATTTTCCCCGACAGCAGACAAGGTTTTTATTATCTCCAGCCACCAAGGATTTATTTTCCTCAACAATACAGCAAATTAGCTTACATGCGCATACATTACATTCATATATCATAAACATTGATAAAACAAATTTTATTGCATCATACATTTCATGCAACATAACTTTGTGTTTCAGCTAACATTTTACCCTTTTCAGGATAAGATTAACAGCTATCTTTAACAAATATTCAAAGATTTTAGATACAGTACGGATACACTCCAGACGCGGAAGTCATTCTGTTACTCATTCAGATCTCTTATTCAGATACAATACGGATACACTCCAAACACGGTAGTCATTCTGTTACTCATTCAGGTCTCTTATTTAGATACAGTACGGATACACTCCAGACACGGAAGTCATTCTGTTACTCATTCAAAATTCAAAGTCAAGATACAGTACAGATACACTCCAGACACGGAAGTCATTCTGATACTCATTCAGATCTCTTATTCAGATACAGTGCAGATACACTCCAGACGCGGAAGTCATTTTGTTACTCATTCAGATCTCTTATTCAGATACAGTACGGATACACTCTAGACACTAAAGTCATTCTATTACTCATTCAGAATTCAAATCAAGATACAGTCCAGATACGCCCCAGACACGGTTGCCATTCTGTCACTCATTCTGATTTTCCCCAAGCTCAGATACACTCCAAACATGGAAGTCATTCTGTCACCTATTCAAGACACAATCCAGATACGCTCCAGACATGGAAGTTATTATGTCACTTATTCAGATTCAAACCTCCAGATACAACTCAGATACGTTCTAGATACGAATACCATTCTGATGTTCATTCTCCTGATTTACAACGAACAGTCTTGGATGGCATCTACAAGCCCATCTCCAACAATATTCTATCACATCTCCAAATGGCATCTTTAAGCCCATTTCCTTAACTACATTTTGACGAGTGCAAATTTATGGGCACTCTAGTGTCCAATCATCTTTTACCCTCGAGTCACGAACGGCAAAGCTTGCCAATCTAACTCTTCAGGTTCAAGAAGATTGAACAGGGGTAGCTGTTGTACCCTAAAATTTTCCCTCTCATTTTATCAAGATTCTCCTCACAAGACTTCTTGGACTCAAGACCAGATTAGGGTTTGCTCAGCTCAAGACCTCTCCTTGCATTGATAACTTGAAATTAGGGTTTGAGTTTGCACAGGGATTTTTGGACTTCCAATGCCTCATGTAACTTTCATACTTCATGTTGGACCTATAAGATTGCTCATACCAAGTTTCAAGCCTTGAATCACATTTTTGCCCAGTCAATTAGACAATTGACCTAAAAATCAACTGTGTTGGGGAAAAAGTCAACCATGGCCAATTTACAGTCAAACCTCATGATTTTTGATCCACATCAACATTATAGACTCATATGAACCATTTTATCAAGTTTAGACCACAACTCCTCAAGAAATTTGATCAGATCATCAAAAGGGCAAAATGGTCAAAATTAGGGTTTTGACATGAGAAGGGCAATTTCTGATTTTTAACCTAGCCAATGACCAATTGGGTTCAAGCATGGTTTCAAGGACTCAATGGCATCATCTTGATCTAATCACAAGGTTCAAAAGATCTCAAATGCATTGGATTGAAATATGAATTTTCCAGTCAACTGATCAAAAGTCAACTGTATACTGAAAAGTCAAACTTTGACTTTTTGGTCAAAATCAAGTGCCAAGGGTCATATTTCATCAAGATGTGTCAAAACATGAAAATTATTCACCAAGAAACTTAAATTTGGAAATTAGGGTTTAAATTTGAAAAATTTCATAACTTAGAATTTTTCTAAGTTATGAAAATTTCTTATTTTTTCCCAACTTTTCCCAACTTTTTCACCATGATGCAATTGGATTCAAAGAAAACTTCCAACATGAAAGTTGTATTCCTCCATAAAATATACAACTTTGAATCACAATGTTTTCCCAAAAGATGCTTGGATCCTAAGTTATGATTTTGTGAATAAGGGTGCATAAACTTTTTAACTTAGTGAAATTTTGCCCTAGTTTAGGCAGATTTTTGACATAACTTCGTGGAAATTTTTCACCTAGTTCCAAGAGGAATCTCAAAATTCATTTCAAATATGGATTTTAGATCATGTTACAAGCTTTCGAAAATGTCAAAGAACTCTCCAAGATCATTTATGGTTAGGGAGAATCGAAGAAATGAAAATGGCATTTTATCACTTTTGTCCAAGGCATTTTTCACAATGGTGCAAGTTGCAAATCTGTCCTAAACATGCTTGTACTTGCATTACAGGTCCTAATCCTTTCTACACTCCTAAATTGAATGCTAATTCAGTGGACAATGGTATTATTTTTTATCTTTGGAGCATTGTACATTAATTATTCCAAAAATGGCATAAAGTGTACAATACCATTTTCATAAAGCTTGCTTTTACAACTTTGTTTATCTTGAGCCATGGACCTAATATCTTTTTGCAAACAAGATCCACAGTTATTAGGCAAAGTTTACCAACTATGTGCAGCTAAGGAACTAGCAAGTACAAGCTTTTAGGCATTGTCATTTCAACTTTTCTTCAAAAGTAAGAAACTTGCAAAAGTCAAGTGAACTCTTCCATATGATAAAAACAAGGCTTTGTATCATTTCAAACGACCTCAGAACTTTGTTGCAAGCCTAAGCACGAATTTACAACTTCTCAAACACTCAAATACACCAAAAACACCAACTTCTGCCCAAACAGGGCATCATCTGCAGAACCTTGGCCAAATCATTATTTCCTCGTGCGTTTTGCTTTGAATCACTTCAAACACATTCTATACCTCACATCAAAACTATCCAGGCCCCTGTCCAGCAACTGTGAGTTCATTTTCACAATTCAGCATTTCATTTTTTGAGTTTGCAGGTTGACGTCTACAAGGAGTTTCAGACAACTTCAAAGCAAGTTGAGCATTGGGATAGCTTGAGGGGACTTCAAGGAAGCTCACCAGAACCTCAGACCTCACTCAAAGTGCCCACATTGCCATATCCAAACTCAACTAAACAAGGTATTTGTCAAGTTTCTATCTCTCTATTTAGGCATCTTTAAGCTTAGGTTTGTGAAGCAAAAATGTAGTCTTTAACATGCTTGAGCTGTACATATGCTTAGATTCCATTTATATTAACTGAGCTAAGAGTATTTGGATGTTGAACATGCTAAAAAATTTAGGTCAGAAATTAGGGCCATTAAAATTCTCTCTGATCTTTGAGAGTTAGGTCATGTTCTTTATATCATTGGAATCGTGAGTTCATGAGCTACCTTTTTTGTGTTATAAATTTTTGATTTTATGCAAGCATGAGCAAGAACAAGATTTGTATAACAGAAGCACGCGCGTGGTTGTCTGGAGGTCAGGGATGAAGATGGTTGGGCCTGGCGCCTTGGGCCTGTTTCTTTTTGCACCCCCTTTGCATTTTCTTTTATTTTTTTATATTTTTTGCATATATTTTATTTTGACTTGCATTATTTTATTTCCTGAACATTATAAAATCATAAAAATATTTTCTTATTTTTTTGCATTTTATTTTATTTTTTTTATTATTTTTTTTTGGCATAAAAATAGTTTATTAGGTTTAATAGAATTTATTTTCTTAAATAAACTTGTAATTAATATACATTTTTATTTTTATTATTTATACACTTAAAATAATATTTTCATACAATATTCAATTTTTTAACATTTTGTATATATTATTATTATTATCTTTTTTCTTGAACAAAAATGAATAAAAGGAATAATATTAGAATATATTTTCTATTAAACAAAAATTAGGGTTTTCACCCTTTCAAAAATAATCATTTTATTTTCTTATTTTTAAGACATCAATAAATTTATTTTCTCATACATAAATTAATACAAAAAACATTTTGCATATTTACATTTTATTGCATATTTAAATATTTGCTTATTTATTTATTTGCACAATAAATTCAATTTGGTTGTAATAGTTTTAGGGTTTTATTTTGAGCAATATCCCCCTATTCAAAACTTGTATCCCCCTCCCCATAATATTGTTGTAATAGTCTAGATTTACTTTACGCATTTTATTGCTTTCATATACCATGATAGTAAACTAGGGTTTTGTATGCAAAGACAAAAAAATCAAACAAATAGCATGACTTAATACAAGACAAAAAATGCATGAAAAATGACAATACATTACACACGAGCACCCCTAGGGTTTCATCCACTTTGTTGCCTTAAAATGACCATGGTATGCATGCTAGGTATCTTGGCAAAACAAAACAAAACAAAAGATCATAGTCCCTCGATGACGCTATCAAAATGTTGCCTAAAAACAAATGATCTTAGTCCCTAAAGCTTGCTAAGATACTTGGCACCATTTCTATCATGGTCATACGATGACCCACGTCCGTCCCGTTTAACATCCAAAGATAGGGTTGTTTACCAAATGAAATGGTAAAACAACAATGTCAAAGGAATAAAAATGTATAGAAAAGAATTTTTGAGTAGGGTAGATAACTCCTAGTTACTTGATCTCTTTCAAACAATCCTCGCTATTTTCAAAAACACATACACAATTTCAAAACATTTTCAAATAACTTTCAAAACATTGAAACATTTTTCAAAAGACAAACATCTTTGTATACATTCTTACAAACAAGAATCATTACAAAGATTGCCAAAACAATGGCCTCTTTTCAAAATACTTTCAAAACCACACAAAGCACCATTTCAAACAATTGGAAAAGCAAAGCAAGTGATCTAAAACAAGTAACTAAGAGCCCATGGAAAACCATGGATGAAAAGGGTGCTAGCACCTTCCCATTTCATAATCTACCCCCCGAACCCAAAAACAATCTCTAAGGTCTTTCCTGTGCTTTTTTACCTTTCCTTTTGGATAAAATAAAAGTCGGTGGCGACTCTTGCTAAACCGAAACATTTGCGAACGCAAACGCAAAACCTTAAGTCAGTTCTCCCACCACATCACACTGAGTGGTACCTGTTTCGGGACAAGTCCCTTGAGAAAAATTCTAAATTTTGAGAAAGGTTGGTTCTGTTAGAGGAGGGGTGGCTATTTGAAGATTGTTCTATTTGTCGTTTATTGTCGCATCACCTGAGTTTTTGGGTGTGTTAACTCACATTTTGTGAGTTAATACATATCTTAATCTTTGTCTTTATTAGGTTTTAATTTTCTTTTTAATTGTTGTTTTATTGAATTTTAGTTTTTTTATAAGAATTTGCTTGGATCACAATATGTGCTCCCTTTTATGTTTTAATGTGTTTTTTCTTAATTTAAGGTTAACTTTGTCGAGCTAAGATAAGACTGCAGTCGCCTGTAACGAAAAGCGCAAGCTGGAGAGAGAAGTTGGACTTGGAAAAAGGGAAAACGAAAATGAAGTCAGCTGGTTTCTAGGGCAAACATGGAAGGATGAAAGCATTTGAGGGAATCTTTGTTGTGTTTTGAAGAAATTTTATTTGAATTCAAAGGATAAGGATTGGTGGCACTCGAAGACAAAATGTAGTACAAAATTACTTTATGCAGCCTGCTGCACTGTCTGTAGCCTATTGTGGAAGTCTGCCATAGGTTGCTTTATCCCCCACAATTGTCCCCTTGTACTTGATTCCTTTTTGGCTAAGTTGTCCAATGCATCACAAAACCCTAGCTCAAGTATATAAATAGGACCTTGTGGAAATTGAAAAGCAGTTATGCGTTTCTAAGAGAAAAAACACCAAGAGTTTGAGTACGCGGATAGTGGAATATGGAAGAGTTTCTCCCCTCATCCAATCTAGTACTAGCTGACGAGCAGTGGAAAGATTGCAAATATCTCTTGAAGATTATCCCTCTCAAGTCAATCTCCAAGTCTCTCTTAGGTTTATATCTTTTCTTCATTTATTGTTTAAGAGATGTTCCCATTGAGAACCATGTTTGTAGCATGTACTCAGCTCACTATGAGAAAAAAAACCTTTTGTAGTTAAGCAATGTGAAGTTAATATTAAAGTGTTTTCATGTTAAATGGTATGTGGTTTAGTGACTTGTTTTATTATATGTTAACTTGTTTATAAATCTATTTCTTTGTCAAACCAACTTAGAAATAGATAACAACTTGTTCTTGTGAGAGAACCAACAACAAGTGGTTTTCTTAATAAAAATTGTTGAATGAGTAGGATAGAGATATTCACTTACCTAGGTTGCTTAGTGTTTACCATGAAAGTTGGTAAACAACCGCTGATCTTCCAAAAAAGGTTATTTTGGTTACTTGGTGGATCGATCAGTTTGATCCTAGGACATATGCTAAGTATTTTTTGAGTTTGGGTAGGTTATAAATGAAAAGGTTCGACAGAATATTAAGAGTAAAGGAAGGATGAAGATATAACTTTGTAAAAACGTAAGTAAAGTGCAAGATAAAGTAAATTTGCAGTAATTTAAAAGTGCTATAATGATAAAGTTTACATAATGTTAAATGGCAAGGATTGTAAAGAAATGTAAAGACTTGACTTTAATTAAAATAGGTGATTCAAACTTACATTCTCAATAATCTTTCTTACACAGCAGGTACTTGAATAAATTAAGTGACTTGTACTAATAAGTTGAACACATGGAATTTTACACAAATTTCCTATATTTATACTAGTAGTAAATAACTGTCGATCAGTTGCTCCGATCCAGGATGAAGACAAGTATCCTCATGCATGTTCTTCAACCCCTATCTTCATGCCACATTTTCTTTTCCTAACTGCCAAGTGAACTACCTTTCCCTTCTTTCTTTGAATTCAAATCCACTTGCTACTGGTACAAGAGCCTTTCGGTCGAAGACCTCTTTACACTTAGAAAATTCTCTAAGTATTTTCTCCTTCTTAGTAAGGATCACTTCGACACACCCCCTTTTACAGGATCTTCTGTCGAAGTGTCTTTAACTTAGATTTCTTGACTTCGACACAACTCCTTTTATAGGTTCTTCTGTCGAAGTGTCTTTCACTTAGATTTCTTCGATCTATTTTTATCTAATAAGGCTAATATGTGTGAGTGTAGAATTTAGGAGCTAACAAATTGCCCCCCCCAAGAATGTCAATTTCGACACAAGGAGAAATAGCCATTCTTTGATATTTCCATTTGACACTTGTCCATCTCTTGGTTACACAAGTTCATAGTGAACTTTTCGTCTTCTACCAACTATTGCTGACATCAGAGCCATCATTACACTTTTTCCAATATGTCACTATCAGTCAGTCGTTACATGCTTCCATGATGACCATTATCCCTATAACCTAGGAAAGCATGGCAAACGTTCCCATCACTCGCCTGCACGATTTTTCCAAAGATCACCACGTGTCTCCCTCACTCTGCACCAATAAATGGCTTTGAGGGAAAACACTCTTCCCTGGCTTCTATAAATAGCCATAAACATCCTCTTTGGAATTTTTCTCAACCATCTAATATTCCTCATCTCTTTGCATTCAAAAAAGCAATCCATAAAAACTTCATCTCTTTCATAAAATTTCTAACAATAAAACCATGGCCTTTCTCTCAAATGCTCTAAACAACCCAAAGACAAAATATTCCTCTGATTCACGTCAACCAATAGACGTTTTCCCAACTAACACTGTCCCTACTTCGTCTGGGGAACGAAGGTTCGTCCCTGAACCTATGACCAAAGAATAAAATGATGCATACAACTCACATGTACTCATTCATGTTAGATAACAAAGGTATGTTATGTCTGGTCCGTTGTCTGTGTGTCTTGAGAACCCTCAACATAACAATGCTTTTTTCCCAACTCACCCTAGACTAAAACCCATAGGGTGCGCAAAGAAACCTAGGAACGAACCTGAAGATGCAACACATTCTAACCAACAACATTCCCAGATGAAGGAGGATATAAAACTTCAGTTTATGAACAAAGGGGATAGAATATTTAGGTCTTGCCCTAGCTTGACCTTAGAATGCTCAAAATGGCTGTCGAAGATTGAAGCAGCTCAATCCCAAATCTGGGAAGATTTGGGAATCTATGACCTAGTCATGTTGTCGAAGACTGGGTTAGCTTATTTCCCTCTTATGCTGGTGTCCTCTTTGTATTTCTGGGATAGTACACATTACACCTTCCATTTACCTTGTGGAATGGTGACGCCCACTCTTTTTGATATTGCAGCTATCACTGGCCTTCGACCAACTGATGATTACTTCAACCCTGAGGATATGTCTGAAGACACCATGGGTTTTCAGCCACGAAACCCACTTATACCACCTTCATCAATCACTTTCATGACAAATCAACTGATGTTGTCTCTGAGGTGGAACACATAGGTTTCTTAGCTTTGTGGTTGTCTCACTTTGTTTTCTGCACTAAGTCACTCCAAGTGACAAAGAAAATACTCACTCTAGCCACTCAACTTCATCATGCCTACAACCTTTGTTTGGCTGAATTAATTTTAGCCAATCTTTATGAGTCCATCAGTAATTGTGTGACTCAACTTAAAGTCATAGGTGATAAAGCAGGCTTGCTTCTTTCTGGTCCTTTCTGGCTTCTCCAATTTTGGCTTAATTCCACCTTTGAATCATTTGTTCCTCAGAAGAACGCAATTAATGAGAGGGCTCCCGAAATTCTTAATAGGAAGATCGAAGGAACTAGATTGGTCTTATTGACTTCGGCAGATGAAGGCCAACAATTTCAAAAGGCCTTTACCAGCTTTGTAATGATGTTTGCGAAGCGAAACGGGTTTATTTCGACCATGGCTCCATTTGATAATCAAAAGGTGGGTCCAACATTGTTTACTCGACCATATCCCTCAACCGACAATCATGTCGAGGACGATGTTGTTGAGGAATATGTGGTAATTTGGGAGTCTTTTTTGCGTCCAAGGATTATGCCACTAAGATTCAAAGGTTCCAAGAATCAACTCAACTTGATCTCTTACCAGCCAAACCTTGTTTCTCGCCAGTTTGGCATTATTAAATCACTTCCAAACCCCATTTGTGCCCGAGAAAAGTCATTGCTATATTATAATGCAGACTATTCTAAAAAGGCTGCCACCAAACAGATTAGTAGATACGTTGGTTGAACTGTTTTGACTTTGTTTGATTTCAAACCCAACTTTCTATGCTCAATTGTCTTCGAAGACTGGTGGAGGAAATACTATGACGAAGAGTTCTTCGACGCCCAATATTTTGCCAACCAACTTTAGGATGCTTTCCTGTTAGTTTCCGACAAAATCAAGAAAGGTACTCTTTCTTCCAAAGCAAATGCCTTATTTTGTTTTAATTCAATCTTACAATATTTGGCTCACATTTATTTGTTTGTTTGTTTTTTCATCTATTAAGAGAACCATTCCCAAATCAGTTTCCAAGAAGTTCATCGAAAGTTCAAAGGGAGGAGACCCTTCTATGAAACCTTCACCACAGGTAAATACTTTTTATCATCAATTTCCTTTTAAACTATCAACATTAATGCTGACATTTTCGACTTCTTCCCTTTAGGCTACTAAGAAATCCACCCCAACAAAGAGGAAATTCCAAGAAATTGAACTTTCTAGTGATGATGAAGACACTCATCATATTCCTCTTAAGAAGCAAAAGTTAAAGAAAACATCTCCCATCCCTGGATCTCACCCAAAAACCAAAATTAAGGTTACAACTAGCAGGTCTAGACCTGCTCCCATCATCATCCAAGAACCAACTGAGCAGGAATTAGCTGTCAGGATGAATGATCCAAGTGAGAGCGACAATTCGAGCCCTGGTATTGAAGTTTCTCTTAAGGTAATACTTTCGACCATTGGAGACCCTTTTTTGAATCAATTTTTCATAATTATAATAATAATCTCTTAATCTTCAGGATATTGCAGGTACTTCTAGACAGGCTCCCAAACCTGCAGAAGATTCGACTACCCCAATAAACAACAAAGGCAATCCTACTCACAACAAAGGGATCCTTCTTAAGCTCAAATAGTGAAGTGAACCAAACTTCGGACCAACAGGTTGAAGTCACTGAGGAGCAAAATAATGAGTTTCTTAGTGAGGAGGATTTGGATTTGCAACATGCCAATTTGAGGACTTCGTCGGCTGGTGATGATAATCAGGGAGAAGGAGAAGTTGCAGATGACGAATTCAAAACATAAATGGAAGGAACACAAAACGAAGAAGAGGACAATCTTGCAACTGCTGAGAGAGAAAACCTTACAGAAAAGGAAGGGAACCCCACCAATTTTGAAAGTGCCAATGCTGAGAATGTTGCTCATGCCACTAATGAAAGTGTTCCTTCGACTGGGTCTCACACCAAAGAATATTTGGCACTACTCAAAAGAAACAACCCTCTTGGCTATTTGAATTCCATTCTTGAAAGTAGAGAAACTTCCTCCGAACAAAGTCATGATGCTTCGACTGCATCTGGTAAATCTACTTCAGCTTCTCCCATTGAGGAAGCACTTCAAAAGGTTAAGGCTCAAATTTTCAAGAGGGATCTGATGTTGACCTTAGAGGGAGAACCCACTTCCCCTTCCTTTCTGAAAAGTACTCTTAAAGTTATTGATCTCCTTGATGTTCCCACAGAAATATCTATAATCATCTTGGACCTGAATTTGATCATAGATCAAGCTTCAGCTGATTACACGCGTTACAGGACTCTCAATCTCGAAATTTAAGAGGCAAATGGTCGCGTTTTTGCTGCTTGGGTTGCTGCTGCTGAATCAACTTCGAGGCTAAATGAGCTATCGAAAGAACAAGAATCCAGGAAAAAGGAGGTCGAAGAGATTGACCAGGACACTGCTAGCATGAAAGCTCAAATGAAATAATTGGAGGCTAAGATTGCTGCGAATGACAAACGCAGAGAACAGCTTCTTGCCAGCAATGACTCTGAGAGCCAAGAGGAACTTGACAGTGGACTGAAGTATGCTGAACAAGCCCAAGCTTTGGATGAAAAGATCGAAGCTCTCCATCATTCGAGGGCTTTATGTGAAAGGCGGTTGGAACTTCAGAAGATCAAATATCTCTAGATTAAGGCTGCTCTTCCATTTTGATTAGGATTCTCTTTTGTTTAACCATTTTTTAACGAATATTTGAACCCTCCGAATGGGTATATGTAATGTTTTGGAGCCATTTTGGCTAACTTCATGAATTATCCATTTTGGCTTGAAATTCTGGCAGCAGATACTCAATGTCACAGTGAATGTTATGACACCGTATCTGACTTTCTATAAGACAGTAAATAAAAACAGTAAAGAACACAGTCAATTGTTTACCCAGTTTAGTGTGAAACAACACCTACTCTGGGGGCTACCAAGCCAGGGAGGAAATCCACTATAAGAGATATTAATTCAGGAATAAACCAACCAGTTTATCTCCTTCACTTAAGACCTACCCAATGCAACTTCAATCTAAGTTCAACTTAAACCTGAGTTCATACTCACTCCCCCTCAATCACAGCAGTGATACTTAAACAATTGACTAATGAAATAATGAAGACACTCTTCAGAACATACACTTGATTATGCTTCACAACTTTTAATCAAGTAACACAAACACTCGTGCTTCACAGCTTTGAGTGATACATAAACCTATCTTGACTTTGCTTTAAAGCTTTAGTCAAGAGACACAAACACTCTTGCTTCAAAGCTTTGAGTGGTACAAAAAACCCTTACAATCAAAACCTATTCCAAGTCACTTATCACAATAATACTTGCTTGGATTACAACAGTTAAAACTATACAGCTCCTAATTGATCTTCTGTCTAAGAGAGTTAATTTCCAATCAGCTTTCCTGTTGAATATATATGCAGCTGTTTCTTCAGTTAGGGCTTCCACGAAAATCTAGGGTTAATTAGGGTTAACCTCAAGACTTGGTCACAAGACTTTATCAACCAGATTAGGGTTGAGCTAGGTTAAACTAAAGTCCACGTGAGATTCTGTTCGGGAAGGAATGAACCAACTTCCTGAAAAATCTCAGAATTAACCAAACTGCATAACTGTTAGATCAGTACAGGATGTCTTAACATTTGTTATGACATCAGAATTCCTGTTTACTGATTTTGGTAGAAAGTAATAAATGTGATCATTGCAAAATGCTCAGATACACACTCATAAACAACAGCTACTGTATGCCATACTTTTTCTGCATAAAGTACCTAATAATCCAGAATGTTATGACATCAGTCATGACATTCACACACCTGGTTTTACCAAAAATACATGCCAATAACTAAACACTTACAAACTCCCCCTTTGGCAGATTTTTGGCTAAAACCCCTAAGCAATCAGAGAATAGAGAGCAGCAGAATGAATATGTCTGTAGAAAAATATAGTGTCTACCAAGTAATTAACACAAAATATCTCCCCCTCTTTAGCCACAAATAGGCCAAAGATACATGTACTTATATGTTATACAGTTATCCAAAATGAGTAATAAAAACAAAAAAAAATCTGAAATCACTTGCATCAACAGGAACCAGCATCAATCTTGTCAACTCCACCAAACTTTAAGCATTGTCATCTTCAGAGGAGGCACTTTCTTCAGCATTGAGCTGATCTTCAGCAGCATCCTCTTCCCTTCTTTGTCCTTTAGTCTCCTCCTGTTCTAATCTGGAAATTAGGTTCTCAAGAGTCTTTTTCCTTGTCTCCAGCTCTTTGCAGGTTTCCTTCAGCACAGCTATAACATCAGATGTCTTGGACTGAGTTTTTACAATTGATGTCTCAGCTGATGTCATGACAATGTCAGGAACATGAGATCCCTGGAATAGCTTGTAGTGTAACCCAAGAGCAGGAGCTCTTTTGCAGGCAGTATCTCTTTCCACCAGGATGTCAGGGTACTGAACAAGGACAATTCCACATAGGAGGGAGGGAAAGGCAATAGGGCCTTTAACAGCATAGCTTCCAGCATGTTTTATAGTTTGATCAAATATATACCTGCCATAGTCAAATTCAGTCCTGGTTCCAACAGCATAAATGAACCTCCCCAATCCTGTAGAGATGGTTGATTTATGGTTGGTAGGGACCCAGTTGGCTGCACCAATCTTGTGCAGGATGGAAAATTTTATGCTTAGCTTGCTAGCATTCAGCTTGCCTTTTAAGGGCCAACACTTGACTTGTCTTGTTGTGATGGTTTGGCATACTTCATTGTCAGTAACTTCTAGTTCAGGGCAAGCCTCATTTGATCTTCCAAGGATTTTGTTAATTTCAGAGGGAGAGAAATTAACTTTTCTTCCTCTCACATAGACACATTCAAAGTCAGCTGACCTTCCATCAGCACATTCATCAGACAAATTCACTATGAATTCCTTGACAAGATTTTCATAGCATTTGGTAAACTTTTCCATAGTCTTCATTAGTCCAGTAGCTTTGATTAGGTCCATGATTTCCTTACAATCCATGGCACCATTGTTTAGTTCTCTTTCCAAGGCTATTCTCTTCAAGCAAACATACTTCCATCTGTTGGCACTTTCAGGGTGGTGAAATGAAATGTTGTCAGTGGGGACTTCAGGAACTCTAGCCATTTTGCTGGAAGGGAGTTTCCTTCTGAGAGGAATGTCTTCAGCATCAATTTCAAATTTTGATTCCTCATCAGAATCAGAAGGTTCAGGCTCTTTCCTCTTCTTTGCTATTGGTTGTCTCACAGGCTTTAAGAGACTCCCAGCATGTACTCGGGCTTTCACCTTCCCTTTGGACAGTCCAGTCTTCACAGTTTCCACACCAGTCTTGCCTTCAGACCTGGTTTTCTTATCAGCAGGTTTCTTTTTGGTCAGACATTTTGCAGCATCCTGATTACCCTTTCTGTTCATCATTCTCCTAGCTATGCTAGGGTTGATATTTGCAATTAGGTCATTGTCTGAGTATTCCTCATCCACATCAATAACAGGTGGTTCAACATTCTTCTCTGAAGGGTTCTGGATATCATCAAGATTTTCAGATGATTTCTGAATGTTATCATTTGGAGTCTCAACATTCTCAGAGACATCTGGATTTACTTCAACATTTGGGCTTGCTGATTCTTGATTTAATGGAACAGAAATCCCAGGTACAGAGTGGTTCTCACTCAAAATTCTTGTAACAAGCCTAGCTATTGCTTGATGAACATAAGCTGAGCCTTCCCTATTTGGTACAGAAGATGAAGGTTGAGAGGGATTACCGGATGAAGTAGCTTGAGACCTTCCTTCATGCCTTGTTCTCAGCTTTTTAACCTTGGAGGGATTAGTTGCCATTTCTCTAAGAGGAGTAATCTCCAGGACTTCAGAATCCATGCATGATGTGATTGCCCGAGAATCTCGATCAGAGGATGAGGATGAAACGGTCGTTTTGGATGAGGATGATGTTTGAGACATTTTGATAGTCTTAGAAAACCAGTAGCAACTAGAGAGAAAACTTTGATTGAGAGAATGGGATTTGTTGCAGAGTCGAGAGAGGAAGGAGGAAAATGAGTGTCTATTCAACTTCTTAATAATTTTGAAAGAAATGGGAAAACATATGATTAACCCAATCAAAATAGACTTTAAAAAAATAACTCCTTCAACCCTTGTTTTAAGAAAAATTAATTGCTACAATTCCTCATGTTGGCAAATACCCAACTTGCCCCTCAGGTTTTCAAATTGATTTGCATCAAGTGCCTTGGTAAAAATGTCAGCCAGCTGTAGCTCAGTGGCAACATGTTCCAGTTTAATCGTCTTCTCTTCTACAAGGTCTCTGATAAAGTGATGTCTAATGTCAATATGCTTGGTCCTGCTATGCTGAATAGGACTCTTGGAAATGTTGATTGTACTCAGATTTTCACAGTACAATGTCATAACATCTTGTGTGACATTATACTCAGTAAGCATCTGTTTCATCCAGATCATTTGAGAACAGCTACTACCAGCTGCAATGTATTCAGCTTCAGCAGTAGAGAGAGACACACAATTCTGTTTCTTGCTGAACCAGGAGACCAAATTATTTCCTAAGAAGAAACACCCTTCAGAGGTGCTTTTTCTATCATCAGCACTTCCAGCCCAATCAGCATCACAATAACCAGTCAGAGTTGGTTCACAACCATGAGAGTATATCAAGCCATAGTTGTAAGTTCCACTTACATACTTCAAAATTCTCTTCACTTGGTTGATATGACTGACTTTAGGATCAGCTTGGTATCTTGCAAAAACTCCAACTGCAAAAGCAATGTCAGGTCTGCTGGCTGTTAAGTACAGCAAACTTCCTATCATGCTTCTGTACAGACTTTGGTCCACCTTAACCCCACTTGAATCTTTGGATAGCTTTAAATGAGTAGGTGCAGGAGTCCTTTTGTGACTGGCATTCTCCATACCAAACTTCTTGACAATGTTCTTTGCATACTTGCTTTGAGATAGAAAGATTGAGTCCTCCATCTATGAGACTTGCAGTCCAAGAAAATAAGTCAGTTCTCCCATGAGACTCATTTCGAATTCAGCCTGCATCTGGTCAGCAAAATGTTTAACCATTTGTTCTGACATTCCCCCAAACACTATGTCATCAACATATATTTGAGCTACCATTAACTTCCCTCCTTCATTTTTGACAAAGAGGGTTTTATCCAAGCCTCATTTTCTGTATCCTTTGTCTGAGAGAAATTTTGTTAACCTGTCATACCATGCTCTATGAGCTTGTTTCAGGCCATATAGAGCTTTCCTCAATTTGTAGACATGATCAGGGTGGTTTGGATCCATAAAACCTTTAGGCTGTTCCACATAAACTTCCTCATTTAAGTACCCATTTAGGAAGGCACTTTTTACATCCATCTGAAATAGCTTGAACTTCAGGAGACAAGAAATTCCCAATAGGAGTCTGATAGATTCCAGTCTGGCTACAGGTGCAAAGGTCTCATAAAAATCAACCCCTTCAACTTGAGTGTATCCTTGGGCAACAAGTCTTGCCTTATTCCTAGTGACAACTCCTTCAGCATCTGATTTGTTCTTGTATATCCATTTTGTGCCAATGATGTTTGTTCCCTCTGGTCTAGGAACTAACTCCCAAACTTCATGTTGCTTAAATTGGTTCAATTCATCTTGCATTGCACCAATCCAGTATTCATCAGTTAAAGCCTCCTTAACATTTCTTGGTTCAATTTTAGACACAAAGCAAGAGTTTGAGATGATTTCTCTAGATCTTGTAATGACTCCACTGTTAGGATCCCCTATGATGAGTTCTTTAGGATGATCTTTCTGAATTCTGATGGAAGGGATTTTGCTAGCTTCCTTGGATTCAGAGTCTGCTGTAGTGGTGTTAGGAAGGTCATTTTGTTGAGTTGGAGTCTCAAAGAATGTCTCAACATTACAAGGGACATCTGTTTCTTCATGATAATCATCAACTATGACATTTATTGATTCCATCATGACTTTGGTCCTGGAATTGAATACCCTATAAGCTCTGCTGTTGGAGGAGTATCCTAGAAATATACCTTCATCACTTTTAGGGTCCAGCTTTCTCCTTTGTTCACGATCTTCCAGAATATAGCATTTGCTGCCAAATACATGGAAGTACTTCACAGTTGGCTTTCTTCCTTTCCAGAGTTCATAAATGGTGGATGAGGTTCCCTTTCTCAAAGTGACTCTGTTATGGACATAACAGGCTGTATTCATAGCTTCAGTCCAAAAATGAATAGGAAGTCTTTTGGCATGTATCATAGCTCTGGCAGATTCCTGTATGGTCCTATTTTTCTATTCTACAACTCCATTTTGTTGAGGAGTTATAGGAGAAGAGAATTCATGACTAATTCCTTCTGAGGAACAGAACTCATTAAACTTACTGTTTTCAAATTCCTTGCCATGATCACTTCTGATTCTGACAATACACCCTTCTTTTTCTCTTTGAATTCTTTTGCACAGTTCTTTAAAAACTTCAAACACATCAGATTTTTCTCTAATGAAGTTAATCCAGGTGAATCTGGAAAAGTCATCCACAACAACATAGGCATATCTCTTTCCACCAAGACTTTCCACCTGCATTGGTCCCATCAGATCCATATGTAGAAGTTCTAGAACCTTAGAGGTGGTCAGATGTCTTGACTTTGGATGTGACATCCTAGTCTGCTTACCAACCTGACATTCACCACAAACTCTCCCTTCATCAATTTGCAGTCTTGGAATCCCTCTGACTGCCTCCATGGATATAATCCTTTTCATTCCTCTTAGATGAAGGTGGTCAAGTTTTTGGTGCCACAGTTTCACCTCTTTTTCTTCTTTGGCAATAGAACACACAGTGGAGTAATTAGTGTTCTCAGGTTCCCACAAGTAACAGTTGTCTTTAGATCTGACTCCTTTCATTACAATTTCTTGTTTTTCATTAGTTACAAGACATTCAGATTTTGAGAAGTTGACCTTGAATCCTAGATCACATAATTGACTGATACTAATGAGATTAGCAGTCAGGCCTTTTACCAATAGTACTTCATTTATATTTGGAACTCCAGGGCAGTCCAAGTTACCAACTCCTTTGATTTCTCCTCTAGCACCATCTCCAAAGGTCACATAACTAGTGGTGTGAGGTTTGACATTATTGAGAAGGTTCTTGATTCCAATCATGTGCTTAGAGCACCCACTGTCAAAGTACCAGTCTTCCTTTGCAGAGACTCTAAGGGAAGTGTGGGCTATCAGGGCAGTAGCCTTTTTCTTCCATTGTGGAGTATGTGGTACCTTGTTAGACTTAGGTTTGACACCTGGGTTCTGATTAGGGTATCCATACAATCTGAAGCAGAACGGCTTTATGTGACCAAACCTCCCACAATGATGACATCTCCATCTTTGGTATTTTTTCTTCATATTTCTCTGTTCCCAATGTCGAGTGCTGTGTTGTGACATCTGCTTTGACATTTGTTTATCAGGCCTGATCTTCTTGTCTGCACCAGATTTCTTTGCTGCCACAAATCCTAGACCAGACTTGTTTCCCACATTTTTTCCAACCTGAAGGATTTCTTCCAATTTGTCAGTTCCATTTGTCAGCATCTTGACAGATTTGGTCATCTGGTTCAGTTTTGAGTTCAGCATTTGAACTTCCTCTTCTAGATGACTTATAGTTTCAATGTCTGCCCTTTTTTCAGCCTCCAACTTTATTATGAGTTTTGTTTGTCTCTCATTTTGCAGACAGACTTCAGCACTTCTGATACATAATTTCTTGTATGTATCAGCCAGTTCTTCAAATGTCACTTCCTCATCACTAGTGTCACTTTCAGAGGTACAAACACCAGTTAGTGCAGTAACTAGTTTGGCAGATTCTTCTTCAGAATTACTTTCTGAATCACAGTCAGAACAGGTAACAGACATTCCTTTCTTTTGTTTCTTAAGAAAGGTAGGACATTCAGCTCGAATATGCCCATATCCTTCACATCCATGACATTGAATTCCTCTGCTTTTATTTCCCTTCTCTTCAGACCTTGGTTTTCTGCTGGAGTCATAAGATTTGTTAATGTCATAAGAAATGTTCTTAACATTTGACCTTGACTTTGGATCCATTCTCTTGATGAGTTTGTTGAATTGTCTTCCAAGCATGGCTATAGCTTCTGAAATACTTTCTTCTGCATCCTCCTTGTTTTCATCTTCAGTGTTGGATACAAGTGCTATGCTCTTGTTCTTCTTGTCAACATTTTCACCGATCCCCATCTCAAAAGTCTGAAGAGACCCAATGAGTTCATCCACCTTCAACTTGCTGATATCCTGGGCTTCCTCTATAGCAGTTACCTTCATTGCAAATTTTTTAGGCAAGGATCTGAGAATCTTTCTCACCAGTCTTTCTTCTGACATCTTTTCTCCCAATGCTCCTGAGGTGTTGGCAATCTCCAAGATGTTCATGTGAAACTCATGAATGGTTTCATCTTCCATCATCCTTAGGTTCTCAAACTTGGTAGTCAGCATCTGAAGCCTTGACATTTTTACTTTGGATGTGCCCTCATGGGTAGTTTTGAGAGTGTCCCAGACTTCCTTGGCCAGTTCACATTGGTGTACCAGTATGAATATGTTTCTATCAATTCCATTGAACAAGGCATTTAAAGCTTTGGAATTACCCAGGGCTAACTCATCTTCTTCTTTGCTCCATTCTTCCTCAGGCTTCAGACTGATTGTCCCAGCTTTCTCAGTTATGGTGGGATGGTTCCATCCTTTGTCAGCAGCTCTCCAAGCCTTTTTGTCCAGTGATTTTAAGAAGGCAATCATACGAGGTTTCCAGTAGTCATAATTTGATCCATCCAGAATGGGTGGTCTGTTTCCAAAAACTCCTTCTTTGTCCATAGTGCCAGAAAGTGATATCCCTAGATCTCACCCAGTAATACAGGCAGGGTGCCTGCTCTGATGCCAATTGAAATTCTGGAAGCAGATACTTAATGTCACAGTGAATGTTATGACACCGTATCTGACTTTCTATAAGACAGTAAATAAAAACAGTAAAGAACACAGTCAATTGTTTACCCAGTTCAGTGTGAAACAACACCTACTCTGGGGGCTACCAAGCCAGGGAGGAAATCCACTATAAGAGATATTAATTCAGGAATAAACCAACCAGTTTATCTCCTTCACTTAAGACCTACCCAATGCAACTTCAATCTAAGTTCAACTTAAACCTGAGTTCCTACTCACTCCCCCTCAATCACAGCAGTGATACTTAAACAATTGACTAATGAAATAATGAAGACACTCTTCAGAACATACACTTGATTATGCTTCACAGCTTTTAATCAAGTAACACAAACACTCGTGCTTCACAGCTTTGAGTGATACATAAACCTATCTTGACTTTGCTTCAAAGCTTTAGTCAAGAGACACAAACACTCTTGCTTCAAAGCTTTGAGTGGTACAAAAAACCCTTACAATCAAAACCTATTCCAAGTCACTTATCACAATGATACTTGCTTGGATTACAACAGTTAAAACTATACAGCTCCTAATTGATCTTCTGTCTAAGAGAGTTAATTTCCAATCAGCTTTCCTATTGAATATATATGCAGCTGTTTCTTCAGTTAGGGCTTCCACGAAAAGCTAGGGTTAATTAGGGTTAACCTCAAGACTTGGTCACAAGACTTTATCAACCAGATTAGGGTTGAGCTAGGTTAACCTAAAGTCCACGTGAGATTCTGTTCTGGAAGGAATGAACCAACTTCCTGAAAAATCTCAGAATTAACCAAACTGCATAACTGTTAGATCAGTACAGGATGTCTTAACATTTGTTATGACATCAGAATTCCTGTTTACTGATTTTGGTAGAAAGTAATAAATGTGATCATTGCAAAATGCTCAGATACACACTCATAAACAGCAGCTACTGTATGCCATACTTTTTCTGCATAAAGTACCTAATAATCCAGAATGTTATGACATCAGTCATGACATTCACACACCTGGTTTTACCAAAAATACATGCCAATGACTAAACACTTACATGGCTATCTACTTCGACTAAGGTCAATTGCTGACGATTTTAACTTCTTGAAGTGTCGGCCTATCTTTTTTCAAATATTTACCATTTACTTTCAAGAGTCTTTTATCTTCACTTAACTCTTCGATCTCATAGGCACCACCAAAAAATACTTGGATAATCTTGAAAGGTCCTTCCCATTTTGGAGACCATTTTCCCATGTTCATATCCTTTTGATCCATTGGGAGAATTACTTTCCACATAAAATCTTCACGAAGGAATATCTTAGGTTTTACTCTCTTATTATAAGATTTTTCCACTCTTTTCTTCTGTATCCTTAAGAGGTCGAAAGCCCTCAGTCTTTCTTCGTCCAAATTAACTAGTTCATCTAACATCATATTCCAGTAAGATTCCGAAGGAATATCCTGATGCCTTTGAATTCTTGTTGATTGTAGACAGATTTCTACTGGAAACACTGCGTCATGACTATAAGTTAATCGAAATGGTGTCTTATTGGTAGCTTCTTTAGGAGAAGTTTGACATGGCCATAAGATTTGGTCCAACGTCTTATGCCAATTCTTTGGCTTTTTTCCTATATGCTTTTTTATTAAGCCAATTACTACCTTATTTGTCGCTTCAATTTGGCCATTGGCTTACGCATAATAAGGTGTAGATGTTAACAGCTTGAATCTCATTTCTGTAGAAAATTCTTGCACTTTTTGACCAGTAAATACTGATCCTTGATCAGTTGTTAATGTCTCAGGGATTCAAAACGTATATATAATGTTTTTTTGAATAAATTCAATAACATTTCCATGGTCTACATTGACTAAAGGAATTACTTCAATCCATTTAGTGAAGTAGTCAATGCCCACCAATATATATTTTTGGCTTTTAGATGATGTTGGTCAAATCTCTCCAATAAGATCCAAAGCCCAACCGCTAAAAGGCCAAGGTTTCACAATTGAGTGAAGTTCGCTTGCAGGTACATACATGTTGGATGCCTGTATGTATTTGACACTCTTGGCACCCTTTTGCAAACTCAACATAATCTTTCAACATAGTAGGACAATATAATCCTTGTCTAAACAACAGCCAATTCATTTTATGGCCTACTTGATGTGCCCCACATGCTCTAGCATGTGTAGTCGAAAGGCCTATATATGCCTTTGTTTCACTCAGGCATTTTAGTAGTACTCCTTCAGGCGTCTTCTTGAATAACTCATTTCCCATTTGAATATAACTCAACGCCCTATACTCTGTCTTTCATTCTGTTGAAGTCGTTAGATTTTGCAAATAATCCACTATGGGCTTTCTCCAATCTTGCTTTGTTAGATTGTCTATGAACGAAATCTCAAAGTTTTCTTGGTCAGCGTACCCCAGCTTTGTTGTTTCCAAATCTATTGGAGACGACTTGGTTGATACTACCCTTCCTCTAACTTTGATTTCTTATTGCAATTTTTCTTGTAAAATTTTATACCCAGATGCGATATGTGCTAAGTCATTAGCCACTTGATTTTTTAATCTTGGTATATGTCGAATGTTGATCACTTCGAATTTTTTCAACAAGCGATTGGCTATTATAAAGTACATGATCATATTTTCTCTTATACATTTGTATTCTTTTGTAACTTTCCTTATGACTAACTCTGAGTCTCCCATTATTTTGACTCAAGTTTCCCCCAATTCCAACAAGATTTCAAGGCCTACAATTAAAGCTTCATACTCAGCCTCATTGTTCGAACAAGAACCTTCGATCTTGTAATTGAATTTTGTTGGAATTTTATTTGGATAAATAATTAGAACTCCCACTCCAGTTCGATCTTTATGACTGGAACCGTCGAAGTATAACTTCAAGGGTTCAATCTCCAAGTAATTTAATGATTCTTCATTTATTGAGTGGTCGACTATAAAGTCTGCTACCACTTGTCCTTTTACATCCTTGAGAGGCATATGTTAGTGAATACGCAGTCAATGCAAGTGCCCATTTTCCAATTCGACTGTGCAAGATGGGTTTCGACAACATATATTTGAAAACATCAAAATGAGACGAAACATAAACATCAACTGGTTTAATATATTGCTTGAGTTTTGTACATGAGAAATAAAGACATAAACATAGTTTTTCAACTTCGCTATATCTAGTTTCTGCATCATTTAAAACTCTACTGAGGTAGTAGATGGGCCTTTCGATGCCATTTTCATCCTCTTGAGCTAACATGCTTCCTAAAGTTTATCAGATGTAGTTATGTACAATCTCATACTCCTATTTCAACAAGGAGGTACCAAAATAGGTGGCTTGGTGAGGTATCCTTTGATTTTTTCGAAGGTCTCTTGTTGTTCTTGCCCCCATTCAAATCCTTCCTTGTTGAGTCGAAGTAAGGGTGAGAAGGCTTGCGTATTTCCACTTAAGTTGGATATAAATCTCCTTAAGAAATTTATCTTGCCAAGTAGAGATTGCAACTCCTTCTTGTTTTTTGGTGCCTTCGCTTCCAAAATGGCCTTGGTCTTATTCTGGTTTATTTCGATTCCTTTTTTGTGGACCACAAAGCCTAAGAAGTCCCCTTCTTTTACACAGAAAGTGCACTTTAGAGGATTCATCTTTAGAACATAGCTTCTCATCCTTTCGAAGGATTGTCGAAGATGGTCTATGTGATTCTTCCCTTAAATAGATTTAACAACAATATTTTCAATATAAATCTGCATGAAAGTTTCAATAAAATCATCGAAGATAGAGTTCATTGCTCTTAGATATGTTGCCCCTGTGTTTTTTAGGCTAAAAGGCATTACTAGCTATTCGTAAGTGCCTAAAGCCCCAGGGCATCTAAATGTTGTTTTCGATACATCTTCTTCAGCAATGAAAATCTGATTATACCCAGAGTATCCATCAAGCATACTCATGTACTCGAAGTCAGTGGAAAAATCAATAAGCATTTCCACCACAGGCATTGGATATTAATCCTTGGGTGTTGCATCATTTAGATCTCTAAAATAAATGCACACCTTTAAGGTACCATTTTTCTTTATAACATGTATTATATTTGCAATCCATTCTACATACCTGGTCGTTCGGATGAACTTGCATTTCAGCAGTCTTTCAACTTCCGTCTTGATCTTTGACAAGATCTCTAGTGCAAAGCACCTTAGGGTTTGCTTGATAGGCTTTTTTCCAGGCTTTATTGGTAGTTGAAGCTCCACCAATCCTCTATCGAGATCAGGCATTTCGTCATAATCCCATGCAAAGCATTCTTTAAACTCCTTCAACAATTGGATTATTTCGACTCTGAGCTCTGGATCTATCTTTTCACTGATGTATATTGGTCTCTTCACCATTCCTTTGCCCAAGTCTATTTCCTCAAGAGAATCTTGTGCTAGCATTCTAATATTGCTTGCCAGCGGATCCTTCTCGAAACCAAAGGTTCATCATCGTAGATGGCATTTAGCCTCTGGCCTTGCACTTCTTCCCCTTTTGAGTCAGCTGGTTCTGGGTCGAAATCTTTCCTAGGACCTTCTGGAAGTAGCACCTGTCCATTGGCTTTGACAGCCATATACTTCACTTTGGCCTCTAAGGCCGATATCATCCTATTTTCGGCTACATATGCAGAAATCCTCTTAATGCTTGTGACTCAGTTATGATCACTGAAATCACTTCCCCAGCCTGTTGGTTGTATATCATCAATCCCTCCATAATAAGTGTTTGGCAAATCCTCCCTATCCCATTGGAATCCATGATATGAGTGTAGGTATAGGGAGCAGAAAGCATTGGGTGTTGGCGCCAAGTCGAAGTCTGGGGGATTACATGCCCCTATATGAGCCAAATCTTCGTCCAAGCTTATTTTGTCGACATTGTTGACTTCAACCATATAGTAACTTTGATCAGCTTCAATATTTTCTACTATGCCGTCTGGACGCCAGATGGTAATGCGCTGATGTATTGATGATGTAACTGCTCCTATGCCATGGATCCATTCCCTGCCTAGGAGCAAATTGTAGTTGGGTTTTGCTGAGATGACCATAAACATTGTTGGTCGAACTATGGTTCCCACTTTGAGGTCCAATTGTATTACTCCCATGGTAGTCCCAATTCCACCTTCACACTTTGATAAAACCATATTATGGGGTTTGATGTCTTCATCTCCTTTGCCAAACTTTCTCATCATAATTTGAGGGATTATGTTAATTGTGGCCCCACAATCAACCAAAACTTTGTTGATGGTTTCCTCCCCTATTTTTTCCCTTATGAACAAAGGTTTGAGGTGATTCCTCATTGCCTTAGTAGGACACTCAAAGAAAGCATATTGCTCTTCCACACATCCATTGTTCATAACATAGTAGCACACTGGCCTGTGTTTGGCCATTTCTTGTTCGACCTCCCACTCCGTCTCTTCGACTTCGACTAGTTGGCCGTATTCTCTAGGCAGCACAGACACTACATTTACCATGATATCTAATGTAGCGTTAGAGCCAGAATCAGATCCTTCTTTCGATTCACCTTGTTCAAGCCACCACCAACCTTCTAGCAATTGGCTTCCTCTCCAAAGGCATTCTTGGTTTAGCCTTCTTTTTTCTTTATGGCGTGTTAGTGCTTATTTTTGGTTGGGGCCCTTATGCGGCTTCTCTTTCAGCCTTTCATCGTCTCTGATACCTTCTCCATTGGGAGCGGGTCATAGGGTTCTTTCCTTTGTAATTGTTCGACACATGAGCAACCCTGTTTGTTGTTATTGACTGAAATTCCTTTCTGTAGGCCAAAGAGGATCCTCTTGGCATATCGAATGTCTGCCATTTTACCTCGTTAGGACTTTTCCTATTTGCTGTCTTTAACTAAGTATCCACAGGGACATTTGTTGGAGGCTTGAAAGTTGATGGCCTATTTACCTGGTTTACTGGCCCCTTTTGGTATCCCCTTCTAGGATCATACCTTACTTCAGGATCCATGTTAGGCTGAGCATTGTTGCCCCACTTTTTCTTAGTTGCACGCACACCTTGTATGTGTTCAGCATCTTTCTTGTCGAAGATAGAACTGAATCTTGGACACAACATAACCTCTGACTTCTTTTTCTAGCATCTGTGTAGAAAATCTGCCAGATTTTCGTTCTCCTTAGGAAAAGCAACTTGTTGATTTCCTCTTGTTTGATGATGTCTTCTGAATTTGCAACTTTAGGTTCAGACACTTCAACCATATTTATTTTCATGTTGCTCTTACCAGCTACACTTAGTTTTTGTATCTTGGCTTATAGGCCTTCTGTTGAACCTGTGACAGCAGCCAAGTAGGAACCTTTAGTAGTTCCTTTGTTCGAACCATCATTGGCTCCCTTGTTTAGGCCTTTAATAGCGTTTTTATGTATCTCTTCGACAACTTTTCTCTAACGTCTTTAGTGAAACTACCAAAAACAGGTTTGTTGATGAAGTTTTCCAAGACATCGACCATGTTGATGCATGATGGTTCAACATAATGGGCATCTGCCTGTAACGGGTTTACATCAATCTTCATGGGTGGTTTATTAGCAAACTTGAGTCTGTCGTCTTTTACTGTTCCTTGAACGAGATCCCTGAAAAGAAAACATTGTGAGGTTTTATGGCCCAAAAAATTATGATATTTACAAAACCTCTCTTTTTCCTTTGATCTAAAGGAGGCATTTTTTCTCTGGGGGCACTATCATTTGGCCATCTTTAACTAACAAGTCAAATATTTTGTCACATTTTGTGACGTCGAAGCTATACGTTTTCTTTGGGAGCCTATCACTACTCTTCTCAGATTCCGTAGAATTCTTCCCATTTGAGAGTGTTAACAGTTTACAGGAGTATGGTGGTCCTTACTTTAATTCTGCTAAATCGACCTCGCTCTCTTTGACAGTTATAGGGTCACTAGATGTCTCTGGATCATCATCATCCATTTCGACATATGCTACCCTTTCTCTTTGATGATTTTTATTCGCCTTAGCTTTCTCAGCCTTAAGATGTTCCACCTGTCGAACTCTATCAGCCAATTGGGCCATATCTCTCAGGTATTGGGTATCTAATTTCTTCCTAATGGAATAATCTAGGCATCCTGCAGCCATTTTGACCAACTCATGTTCAGGCACTTGTGTAAACCATTTGGCTTTGAGTAGTCGAAATCTGTTTAGATACTCATCAATTGGCTCAGTGAATCTCCTCTTCACACTAGCCAGTTCTTTCAAACTTATTTTGGTTTATCCCATATAGAATTGTTCATGGAACAATCTTTCCAACTGATTCCAATTATGGATCGAATTGGCTGGGAGTGTGGTAAACCAAGTGAAGGCATTTTTGGTTAAGGAACTTGGGAAATACTTAATCCTAAGATTCTCATTATTTGAGATTTCCCCAGCCTCTATCAAATACCTTGCCACATGTTCGACAGTGAACTCTATCGTATCCCCTGAAAACTTTGTGAACTTTGGAACTTTCCACCTAGGGGGTAAATCTGATTGCAAGATATAATCTGACAATGGAGATGTAAAGTTTGGCCTATGAAAGCCAATGTTTACTCCATTTTGTGCCATGATTCTTTCGACCATGGCTGTCAAGTTATTATCTGCTGCATAGTTGTGGTGTCAAACCTGCTGTACTACTTCATCAGCATTTTGGTTTCTATTTATCATAATTATACCTTGTTCGACAAATCTTGGGATTTATGGAGCAACTCTGGGTAATTCGACCCTAGGTTGTTCGACATCTACTTTATGGTTCATCCCATCTGGTTGTGGATTCTAGTTAATGGTCATGTCATCCTCTAAAACTACACCCTGATTTCCTATTATCAACTCTCTTTGGGGATGTCGAATAGGTTGAGGAACCCCAAAAAATTTGGTCATGCACGTCATTTGTGCTGCCATTTGCTGATTTGACTGGGTGGTATTTTGTATCAGAGGGTTAAGCATTGTACTCAAGGTTTGTGCCAACATCTGCACCATGTCATGGTTACTTTATCCATTTGTCGCCTCAAAATTGTTGCAGAAGCATTTGTGAGGCTTGGTATTGTATGTGATGTTCCTCCTAAGAGTTGGTTTCTATCCAGATTTGTCATACCAGTTCCAGATCCCTGTAATGGTGAAGATGCACTCACTAAAGGTTCTGAAAATATGGATGAAGCATTCATAAGGTTTGCCATTTCAGCAGTTGGCATGCCATAAGGTTAGTCTCGACTCATCCAGGCTATCGAAAATCCTGGAGGGACATAAGGTCGAACCCCCAAATTTCCCCTTGGTGGGGGTGTTCCTGGTGGACATTTAGGACCTATATAAGAAAGTATTGGTTCTGTTTGTATAACTGTCAATGATGGCGTCGAACCAATCGTTGATGGCATAGGTTCACTAACTGTTGGCATAACTGTAGTTCCATTGCCAGGAATTGGTGGAGGCATTTCTCCACTATACTGATTAGTCATTTTCTTATTTCTTCTCTTAGGTATGTACTCGTTGGTGGTTGTTTTTCCACTTCTCAATAACATACAACACTCTTTGAGAGAAAGGAAATTAATTAAAGCATTTATGCTAAAAACTGTTTTTATTAAAGTTTGTAAAAAAATAAGAAAACTTAGCAACGTCCCATCAGGTGTGCCAATTTGTTTACTGTGAAAATTGGTAAACAATCGTTGATCTTCCAAAAAAGGTTATTTTGGTTACTTGTAGGATCGACCAGTTTGATCCTAGGACACATGCTAAGTATTTTGTGAGTTTGGGTAGGTTTTAAATGAAAAGGTTCGACAGAATATTAAGATTAAAGGCAGGATGAAGATAGAACTTAGTATAAACGCAAGTAAAGTTCAAGATAAAATAAATTTGCAATAATTTAAAAGGGTTGTAATGGTAAAGTTTCTAGAATGTTAAATGGCAAGGATTGTAAATAAATTTACATACTCGATTGTAATTAAAATACGGTGATTCAAACGTACATTCACAATACTCTTTCTCACACAGCGAGTACTTGAATAAATTTGAGTGACTTGTACTAATAAGTTGAACACACGGATTTCTACACAAATTTCCTATATTTATACTATTAGTAAATAACTGTCGAACAGTTGCTCCGATCCAGGATGAAGACAAGTGTCCTCATGCATGTTCTTCGACCCCTATCTTCATTCCACGTTGCTTTTCATAACTGCCAAGTGAACTGTCTTTCCCTCCTTTCTTCAAATTCAAATCCACTTGTTGCTAGTACAAGAGCCTTTCGATCGAAGACCGATTTTAACTTACGAAATTCTCTAAGTGTTTTCTCCTTCTTAGTAAGGATCACTTTGACACACCCCCTTTTACAGGCTCTTCTGTCGAAGTGTCTTTAACTTAAATTTCTTGAGTTCGACACAACCCCTTTTATAGGTTCTTCTGTCGAAGTGTCTTTCACTTAGATTTCTTCTATCTATTTTTAGCCAATAAGGCTAATATGTGTGAGTGTCAAATTTAGGAGCTAACACTTAGAGATAAGGAGCTGCAACTATTGAGGATTTTAGAATACAAATAGACGCATATTAGGGATACAAGTGAGGCTTAGATATTTGTTCCCTTGCTCTTGTTATGCATGCTTTGATGTTGTAAATATACGCCACAAGATCACTCTGATTTCACCAGTCATAACACCACACATCATAAACACTTGAATACACTAATGATATTAATGGAACATAGCTCAACTCAATGACTCTTAATATTTTTCCACTTTTGTTCACCTTACTTTTGACCCCTATTTTAAGTGAAATTGAACTCATATACACCAATCATTATTTCTCTCTGCTCATGCTTAAATCAAAAGAATAGTTTACATACAAAAAAAATCAAATCTAAGTAACAATATTCCATGTGGGTACGGTACTCTTATAATTAATACTTGCTGCAATCAAAACATGTATACTTCCATGTGACACCTGATTAGCGAACAATACTATGAGGCTTTGTGTGAACTATAAACAACTGAATAAGGTGATTATCAAGAATAAGTATCGACTTCCGAGGATTGATGACCCGATGGGTCAGTTGGTTGGTGCAAGTGTGTTCAATAAGATAGATTTGAGATTAGGGTATCACCAGATTCGTGTGAAGGCCGAAGATATTCAGAAGACTGCCTTTAGAACAAGGTATGGTCACTATGAGTATCCAGTGTTGTCGTTCGGTCTGACAATGCACCAGGTGTATTCATGGAGTACATAAACATGATTTTCCATCTGTATTTGGACAAATTTCTTCATTGATGATATATTAATCTATTCGAAAAGGGAAGAAGATCATGTTAAGCATCTGAAGACTGTGTTAACAGTGTTGAGAGAGAGGCAGTTGTATGCTAAACTTTCTAAGTGTGAGTTTTGGTTGAAGGAAGTGAGTTTCCTTGGTCATATGATTTCGAGTGGAGGTATTGCGGTTGATCCGTCGAAGATTGAAGTTGTGTCTCAGTGGAAAGCTCTGAAATCTTTCACTGAGATTAGAAGTTTTCTTGGGCTAACAGGCTATTATCGAAAATCCATTGAAGGATTTTCCAAGTTAGATTTTCCTTTAACGAATTGACTAGAAAGGGTCAAGCTTTTACTTGGGATGCAAAATGCAAAGAAGATTTTCAAGAACTTAAGAGGAATTTGACAACCGCTTCTGTGTTGATTTTTCCTAATCCGACAAAATAATTTGTTTAGCATTGTGATGCTTCGTTGATGGGATTGGGAGGTATTTTGATGCAAAATCAGTAAGTTGTAGCTTATGCTTCAAGATAACTTAAAATGAATGAGATGAATTATCTGACGCATAACTTAGAGTTGGTTGTTGTTGTGTTAGTATTAAAGCCTTGGAGGCATTATTTGTTCAGATCAAGATTCAGAGTGTTTAGTGGTAATAAGAGTTTGAAATATCTCTTTGATTAGAAAGAGTTGAATATGAGGCAAAGGAGATCGTTAGAATTTTTGAAAGATTATGATTTTGGTTTGAATTACCATCCGGATAAAGCAAATGTAGTAACTGATGCATTGAGTAAGAAACCTTTACATATGTCAATGTTGATGATACAAGAGTTAGAGATGATTGGACAATTTCGATATATGAGTTTGATTTTAAAGATACTTGGTTTGGAGTTAATTTTGGTATGTTAAAGCTTTCTAGTGGCATTCTTAATGAGATTCGGGAAGGTCAGAAATCTGATTTGAGTTTGGTGGATCGGTTGACTTTGATCAATCAGGGTCGAGGTGGTTATTTTCGAATTGATGAAAATGGAATCATGAGATGTCATGATTGAATTTGTGTTCTAGATATAGCTGAGCTAAAAAAGATTATCCTTGAGGAATGGCATCGTAGTGGATTGAGTATCCATCGGGGTGCTACAAAGATGTATCAGGACTTGAAGAAAATATTTTGGTGGTCCGGTATGAAGAAAGAAATCGCGAAGTTTGTGTATTCTTGTTTGACTTGTCAGGAGTCAAAGATCAAACATCAGAAGTTTTCGGGTTTGATGCAACCGTTATACATTCCTCAATAGAAATGGGATAATATTTCAATGGATTTTGTGTCCGATTTACCCAGAACATCATATAATTTTGAGGCTATTTGGGTCATTATGGACAAATTGACGAAATCCGCTCACTTTATTCCAATAAGAATGGATTATCCATTGTAGAAATTAACAAAGTTGAACATTAAGAGGATTTTCAATTTGCACGGTATTCCATCTAGCATTATGTTAGATGAGGGAGTCATGTCTCGATCTGTTTATTTTAGGTAATTTTCGAGGGCGAAAATCCTTTTTAGTGGGGGAGAGTTGTAACACCCCAATTTTATTAATTAGTTACATATTTGATTAATTAGTTATTTGTTTGATTTTGTGAGTAATTGATTTAATTTCAATTATTTGATGTATATTCTATGTGACGGATTAGTCGGAGTGAGATTATCGAACCGTTGAGTTATCGTTATAAAATGATGTCGGCTAGTGAAAGAATTATTTAATTAGTGAGAACTGTAGAGATATAGTAAAATAATGTAAATTAGGCTTAATTGGGAGAATGTGAAGAGTTAGTGGGAGTATGGATAGTGAGCCCATTAACTTGGTGATGGAAATTATAATTTGTATTATTTTATTAATGGTTTAATAAAAAGAAAATTAGTAAGGGAAGAGAAAAGAGTCTCACGTAGAAACAGATAAAAATGGAGAAAAGAGAAAGAACAAAAGAGGGAAGAATCCATCAAAAAATCTAGGTAAGAGTGAGTTTTTACATCGTTATGGGAATTGTATAATGATATGTAATGGGTAGTTGTATGCTTAGGATGAAAATCTCAATTTCTTAGATTTTGAAATTGTTAGGTTAGAATGAGGAATCCTTGAATATGATGATTGATTGTGTTGTATTGTTTTGGTTGATAAATACATGTTAGATGTATGTTATAATGCTTCAAATCATAGAAATTGAATGTTAAAAATGTGTTTTGAGGGTCAAAATTGCACATGGAACAATGTTGTCATCGCATAATTTTTCTGCAAATCGCAGAGGGTGCTTAGCGCTGTATATCACGCTTAGCGCGGGTCGCGATAGTGAGTTTGGCACTTAGCACCTGGAAGCTTGCTTAGCACGGTCACCTAAGAGTTGAAATATCTTTACTTTCTTAAATTACCTTGGGATTATGTATACTTATATTTTATGCAAATTTATACTTAATTTTTGGGAATTTAAAACTACTTGTTGGGTGTTTTGTTGAAGGCATATTTGATCAAACATGAAATTTTGTTTATATATTTTATGTGTGTGTATGTGTTTGGTGTTGGATTGGAATGATATTTTATACATTGCTTGCCATGTGTTGTTATGATGTTTTGGAGCACTGATACTATGAATATGAATTGTATGTGGATTATTCATGAATATGTGTACATATGTGTAATTGTGTGGTAATTCAAGTGTGATGAATTATTGAGTATATCCATGGATGTTAAGATTGAGGGATGGTCTTAATTGCATATGGTTGTTGAAATTGTACATGCATCATTGTTGTCAAGAGGTAATGTGTGTTAGTTCTTTGGGAGCTAGTGACTTGTCCCAAACCTAAAGCGGGGTTTGAAATCTTAAGAAACGGGCTTTTTATGTGTTACTGGTCTAGGCAACGGATCCAGTTTAAAGTAAAAATTGAATAAAAATAACAGTGATTGGTACCACATGCATGAATATTGCATTCGAGTTGTGCATTAAGTCACATTGTGTTTATATCATAGTATGAAGTTATGTGCATTATGTGAAAATGAAGTATTTTTTTATATTGTGGTTTGTACGTATATACTTGTGAATAGTATGAATAATTGAGTGATATTATGTATGTAAAATGTATGAAGTGTGAGAAAATTCATCCTTATGCATGTATGTTATTGCATTATGTATTATTATATGATTTTGATAATTATGTGAATTTTCACTCTTATGTTGGAATTATGTTTTATACGACATCGCTCAGGTACTGAAGATTAGAGTTGCTTCTAAGAAGAGTGTAACTGAATAAGCTATCTTCCTTTTCTTCAACCTTCTTTTCTTCCTTTGCTTCGGCAGCCAGTGCAATAGCTGCAGCATCGCCGCCAAATGCAGCTGAAACAACAACATCACCTCCACCAAAAGGAACTGAAGCCAATTTCTCTCTTCCACTGGCGGTTAGTTCAGCAAAATCTTTTCCCTTGACTTCCGTAAGAGCAACTCAATCTGCTCATCCTCACCCTAGACTACAACTATAAATATCAAAGAAAAAAACAAATTCATTCAGTACAACTTAAATATTTAGATTTGAGTTACATCAAATTTCAAAAATTCCATTGCTTTAATTTTTTATAGAGTTAAATATTTTAAGTTTTCATTGAAATTTTCAGGTTGAAATAAAATTATACTTATTTATTCAACAACATCAATAATAAAATGATATTTCAAATCTAAACAAACCGTAGAGACGTTAAATGTATGATTCTTTAATATTCAATTATCAATTATAAAAAAAAACATAAACAATCGCATATGAAGACCGTTTAGAAGTCTAAGATGGAGCAATGTAATAGCCATTAACAAAAATAAACCTTATTTTCATGAAGTGCAACCTCAGCCAAACCATTCTTAAGTAGAAAAAGTCAGGTTTAATATCTACAACACAACATGTAAAAGTGAACCAAAAACATTCTTACATTACCAATTAATTCATTGAAGAATTGTGTAATCCTTACCAATTATTCCATTGAAGAATTGTGTAGTCCTTACCACTCACTCATTCTTCTCATAATCACCACCTTTCTGCGAGACAACATGAATGTGAACATGAGCTACTGTCAATCCTGCCGGGGCCCGTCCTGAAGTGCGGAAAATGCATGTTCTCAGAATTCACAGAAAACGCAACAGGTTTATTATAGACTACCCAGAAAAAGAATTGGACTGATAAAGAATTTAATCAGTGCATATCTCAACAATACCAAAGGTCAATTGATCCATACAAGCCTCAAGAAAATGCAATGTGTAAGGCTTTCAAGTTTCCAAGTACAAAGTTGAGTCACCTATTGCCACTGTAACTTGGGATTTGATGAAGTGTCATTTGTTTCTAAACCACTCGACAACAAAAGGCACACCCAAATAAATAGCTTTTTTCCCTAGCTCTTTTACAGCCTGCCTTGCATAAATGTAGCCAATGGTAATCAACATATTGACCCCATAAGTTGTATAAGGAAAACTAATATACTCCGAAAAAGTGTCTTAGTTACAATCATTAGAGTTAAGTATTCAAATACGTGAGATGAGGTCAAAGATTTTCCATCCTTTAACCATATCAAGGTTTTTTTAACATGAGAGTTATTAATTCAAAAGAAAAGCATGCAAATGAGTTGTAACCATGCATTCTTGTAATGCAACAAAATGTATTCACTTAATATTCTGGAATTATTGTTAGGGCATCTTACCTGCATCAGATAGTCGGGCTAGTTCAGCTTGCGCAGGATTAACAAAGTCCTCTTCATTTCCCTAGATATATTGGTTGAGTATGTTTTTTAGTATTTCTGCAAGCCTTTCTTCTCTCTCTTTTTGAACAACCTATCAGAAGAATAAATTTAATAAAAGATAAAAAATAGAAAAGCATAAGAAAGTTGTATGGGAGAATGCAAAAATAGCAGAGAGTTAGTTATACCCGCATATTGTCTTGCAACTTTTTAGTACCAAATTTTTCTCCTTGAGTAAAAATGTCAATAGATGCCATGGCTAACTGGCCAAGATATTCGTCAAAAAGCTCACTACCAAAAAGCATGGCAAAGATTGCAGCAGAATCAATAATGGCTTCAGTTGAGATTCCTGATTTTCCGTGTGCATCATAAGATTGCCTTTGAGGTGGATCATTGAGAACTTGGTAAGCCTCACCTAAAATCTGAAAATTTTGTGCAGCAGGAGGGTCGGTTGGGTTTTTATCCGGATGCAATGCCTCCAAGACGATGATTTGGATGGATGGTTAGAAACAAACTATAACAATAAAAGTGTATAAATTTTGCTTGACAGATGAAAAAACATTGCAAAAAATATTAAGGACTTCTCTCCAACATGACTACAATTAAATAAAGCTGTGAAATTAGAGCGACCTAAAACTTGCAAGTTGCAACAGAATATACATATATACTTTAAAATGCAAAAAACCTTGCTAGTTTTTTGGAAAGATATTCTGCGATAAAAGTGAAATACATTAAAATACTAATAGCAGTTCAAGGATAGTGATACAAAACTAAATTTCATAAAACAAACATAATTGGGATTCAATTTCTGTATAGGCAAATATTAGATGGCAGTATGTTAAGTTAGTAGCTATTAGTGTTCCAATATATGACCTCCTTTGAGCTCAACCACAAAGATGGCATAAAATTAAGCCAAACTTATAAGAAAAATATAGAACATTCTAGCCGTTTCAAAAAAAAGAAAGATTTATTTTATGTAGTACAACATTCTAGCCGTTTCAAAATTGATTTTTGAGTGCTTCAAAGAGTGCAATTTTCAATTTTGAGTCTCAACCAAAACAAACACAGAGAAGCTCATACCTTTTCAGTAAGAACCCTAATCTTGTAAACAATGATGAACAAAGCTTCAAGAGCCCACGCGGATTCCCAATTACAAAATTCTTGAACAAAATGCAATGAAAAGTTCATCTGTTACAATTTATCACTTCAGTGAAACCATCGACTCGCCAATATAAAAAAATAGAAAATCTCAATTTTAATAAGCTAAAACTATTACTCTCAAATTAATGTCTTCTATTGTCACTGATAAAATGTGCGTATTTGCGTTAAAGTAGTAAATCTATTTTTAAGAAATTGGACTCTTGATTTAGTTAAAAAAGTGATTTTGATTTGGAATGTTTAACTTAAAAGGGATCCATGGCTTTCGCTCAAGAAACCAGATTTTAAACAGGAAAGTAAGTAAAGTAAGGCAAGTGCAAGAAAATAAAAGAAATAAAGCAAATGCGGAGTAAATAAAGGTAATGCGAAAACAGAATAAAACCGGATCCAAATCAGAGACTTTAAATCTGATACAATTGGAAATAAACTTTGACTTGTAAAGAAAATGGCGCCAAAATTAATGTACAAGTGCTCCAACTTAATCACAACTACGGTGCGATAATCTCTCGATGTGACGAATTATCGCTTTTACAAATGGTGAGTTTAGGCTTATTGTTGTAAACTAAGTTGGGTGCCTTGAAATGAAACTAGGAATGCCTGTTTTTAGTGAAAAAAAATCCTTGGAAATACAAAACTACCCCTAACTCCTTTTGGGCAGGACAAAAATAACAAAGATCACGCCCGCCATCCCTGCCATGGCGCTCACCGTTTGAACTCATGTGAAAGATTGTGGGATCGTGGCAGTTTCCTTCTGGTTGCAAGCAGACACGTCATGGCGCCTTCTATGGCGGCCGCCATGCTGAACGTCATGTGCACGTTTTCACTAAAATATTTGATTTCTTGGGCTTTTGGCTTTGTTTCTTCAAGAAGGGCTCTAGGTAAGTAAAGTACCTGAAAATAAGACAAAAACAAAACATAACACAAGAAAATACACTAATACTCTAATAAACATGTGCAATTCGAGTCAACACAAAGCCACATACTATCATCTTTCTTTTTCACGGGTAATACCAAAGCTCCCCAAGGTGATATGATTGGTCTCACAAACTTCTTTTTAAGTAAGTCTTCTAACTCCTTTTTTAACTCTGCTAACTCAGACGTTGGCATCCTGTACGACACCATAGAAATAGGTCTGGTACCAGGAACAAGATCGATAGTGAATTCCACTTCTCATTTTGGAGGTACATCGGGAATATCCTCTAGGAAAACTTCAGGAAAATCACACACTACTTGCAACTCATCAATCGCAGCCTGGTTATAAATAGATAGAGATGCCATCAATGAAAACACCAGAGCTTTATCTTGCATCAACTCATTCAGCTGACTAGCAAACAATAATTCAACTTCCTCCTCCTCGTCGGGAGCAGAAAACCGAACGGATTTGTTGTAGCAATTAATATGAACATGAATATATTCTAGCTAGTTCATACCTAAAATCACATCCAGACCACTCAGTGGTAAAAAAACTAGATCCACAATAAAATCTCTATCATAGATTGACAAAGGGAACTTCGAGCACACTAGAGAAATAGTTATTGATTCCTTAGTTGGAGTATCGATAACCATCTCTCCATTCATAGAGGATAACACAAGACCCAACCTTTCCACACAATCAACAACAATAAAACAATGTGTAGCACCAATATCAATAATAGTAATTAAAAGAGTACTATTAATGAAACATATACCTCTGATTAAGCTGTCTCCACTGGATGTATGAGTCCCAGCTAAAAAAACACATTCCTGCCGGCCTTAGCTTGCTTCGATTTCTGACATTGAGTGTTGATATATCCTTCTTCGTCGCAGTTGAAACATATTGTCACTTTGTGTTGGAAATCAACTATTTCATGTTCAGCCTTACCATAATGAAAACACCTTTTCACTTTCCCAATACATGCATTACTTTAATGACCAGGTCTTCCGCATTTGTAACATACGACACCAGTAGGAGCACCTCCCCCACTAGTCCTCTTACCATCAGCAATTTTCTATTTACCCTTGTCAGCTAGAGCATTGTAAATCTTCCCACGATACTATTGTTGCTTGCCCCTTCTATCATTCATGACCTTGTAGTGATCCTTATTGTCCTCTTCATAGATTCTGCAACTATTCACCAAATCTAGAAACTTACGGATTCTCTTATACCCAATTGCCTTCTTGATCTCTGAATGCAAGCCATTTTCAAAATTTATGCACTTTGAAAATTCAGAAGTTGCCTCGCTGTAATGAGGGTAAAACTTTGCCATCTCTACGAACTTAGCAACATAATCAGTTACCAATAAGTATCCTTGTTTCAACTCCAGAAATTCGATTTATTTTTTACCATGGACATCTTCCAGAAAATACTTTCTCAAGAATTCCCTGCTAAATACAGCCCACATAATCTCTTCACCTTCACCATCCAGTCTCTGACGAGTGCTAACCCACCAGTCATCAGCTTCTCCCGCCAGCATGTGAGTGTCAAGCCTCACCTTCTATGCATCCATACAGTCCATAACCCGAAAGATCCTCGCGGTCTCCTTGAGCCAACTTTGCGCTTCATCGGGATCATGCTTACCATTGAATGTAGGTGGATGGTTCCCCGTGAATGTTTTCAAGACGCGGGATCCATCATTCCCACCAGCATTAGGCTGATATTCCACAGCCTGAGCCAAAGCCTGCAAAGCAACAACAAGTGCAGTATCATTCCTTTCAGCTATTACTCTGCTTCATATCATAACATCAAATAATAGTTAGATGAAACACATCGATAGTATTCAATTGTCACACTACTCCATTGACTCAACAACTTAGCCGGACGGACCGACCTACTCCGATACCACTAATGTGACACCCTATTTCCCCAACAATAAGTTAATAGAATCAGAGTAAATTAATTTTTTAAAATCAAAACACCAAGAATAGGATGTCACATCTTTCAACATATAATAAACTTTCTCAAGTATAAATAAACAGATACATAACACTTTTTTGGATGAACCGACAACATTTCCAAAATGATTCTCAAAACTTCAACTTTATTAATGCAGCGGAAAGAAATTGTATTCATTATTCAACATCTTCTACCAATCTCAAACAAGCAATTAATAAAAAAAATGAGTTTACAATACTCCGACAAATCATCAAAACAAAGCAAGAATTAAGAAAAACAAGTAAGCGTTCATCCCTCCCCAGTGTTACGTATCAGAGCACTGACGCTAACTCAAAAATAAGAAGAGCAACCATTTCTAGACTTCACAATTTTAGACTACTCCTGATTATCTACACTTTACCCACGTAGAGGCAACATTCAAACAGAAGGGGTGAGATATCACAATAATATAATAAGTTATGTGATCATAAGTATACGACATACATATCATGCAAGATTCCAAGCTCAACAATCATCAATTAGAATTCATAATGATTATACAAGTACAAATATAATTATCATCATCCATCATACAACATATACCAACTATGCAACTCAACTTCATCTTCATATCAACAATTCAACAAAATGATATGCAATTGACACTGATACAAAATGCACGTGGCACCGTTAGGGCATAAGCCCTCTATAAAATTGCCATATAAGTCCAGGACATAAGCCCTCAACATTTTCCAATACAGTCCAAGGCATAAGCCTTCAACATTTTTGCCAATACAGACCAAAGCATAAGCCTTCAACATTTTTTCCAATCCATGCCAACAACAGGGCATAAGCTCTCAATGATGCATGTATGTGATATGCAGCAACACAACTATGTAAATACAGGATATAAGTCCTCAACATTGTACCATTATAGGCTAACTACAATGTCTCCATATTGCAGTACAACCTACAAATCCTTCGTACTTCACTTATGTAATACTGATACATTCAATCACAACACTTTGCATTACAACGCATACAACATGCACACACATCGTAATTCTTCCGATAAAATATTAGGCTACTGCCATCAAAATGAGTTTCACATTATAGAAAATATTTTTAGTTTCCCAACGGTCCAATTGGCGTTTCAAACAGACCTTGCCCTTGCCCTTCCCAATAATACCAACCTTGTCCTTCCCAATAAAATAATAATTATTTAAATAACCATAAAATAATAATTATATCATTCTACTAATGATATTATTCAATTATTATACTATGGTATTAAATCTAATATTTTAATCCAAATAATATTAATAACTAGTTATCTCTCTACACCTCATGTTTCTACACTTTTGGTCATGCACTTTTATCCCTTAACTTCCATAATTTCTAAGGCTTCTAATTTCCAACAAATACACAACAACACATCAAAAGATTCACCAACGCTTATAAATACATCACATCACCTAATAAATTTAAACATAATTCCAACGAAATCGGGGTGTTACATGAATCATGTCTTTTGTGCCTCCTGGGGGAGCGTGGTCGACGGGCCTTCTCCAGCATTTTGAGGCGTTCACCCTGCGCTAAAATCATGTAATTGATCTGATTGATTGTGGCAAACAAGGCATGGGTCATAGGATCAACATTGGTGGGCACCAGGACTTGCTGATATGTTGTGGGTTCATCGACGTGCCAATAAGGATTGTTGAGTGGATGCAGAAAGGTGGAGGAAGAAGGGGAGCTCCCATCCCTATCGTCGTCCTCCGGAATTCCTGTGTTATTGTTGTTGCCAATATTGGTGAAGTGAATGTTCTGGTCACCGTTGTTGACTTGATCGACCATTACAATCGAGAGGTTGAAAGTTTTCTTTAGTATCAAGTTAAAGAAAGACGGGGATGCAGTTTCCTATAGATGGTGCCACTGATTGTACCTAATTAGAAGGGATTGTATATGGCCCACAAGCTTGGATTGAACGGCAGTTAAAAGTGAAGTGGAGGTACCTACAAGACACTCTGATACCAAAGTAAGGTTCAGAATAGAATGCAAGTAATGAAAAGTGTGAAGAATGATGTACCTGACCCTCTAGTGAAAGAGGGTATTTATAGCCTCCACCGCTAGGCCAGGACCTTTGTTATGGGCTGAGGATCTAGGCCCACAACGATGGCTTCCAAGACTCACACGTGTGAAGTGGAGCAGCGCGTGTCCACGATCATGGTTCAAATGTCGCGTCTTCTTCGGATAGCAGAATACCAGTTCTTCATGGAGAGCAAGACGCCCCGTGATAATCAGACGGTTGTTGGCCACGTGCTCACAGAGGGGCACTTAGAGAGTGTTCCCCAGCAACTATGAGTTGGACCATATTATTGAGCCTTCTTTAAGGGAGCATTGAACTGGGCCACACCCCTCAGTGGGCTAAATGCATGCCTGAATTAGAAAACACATCATTACACCTTGGGCATAATTTGGCCTTTGATCCGTTCACTTTGCATTTTTCCTGAAAATCAGCCAAACTTTCCTCAGGTTGAGGATAAATTGCTGGTAACTCATCTTCAATCTTCACGTCAAATCCTTCAGTAGCTTCGACCATCAAAACTTCCATGTCGACACCCTCAGTAGCTTCGACCATCATGCACTCAAAAGGGTTCGCATATAAAGTATCTTCAACCTTCAACGGATCAGTGTTCATTTGCGTCTTTGGCTTTTCGCCAAACTGTAACCTACCTTCTTTTAGAGCTTTCTGTGCCAAATTCCTGAAAAGAACACATTGAGATGTTTTATGACCAAGAAAATTATGAAATTTATAGACTCTCATTTTCTTATTTTGTTCTAGTGGGGATTCTTTAGGCCCCGAGGCATAATAATTTGACCATCAGTTACTAACAAATCAAATATTTATCCATACTTAGTTATATCAAAAGTGTAAGTTTTTATGATGGCCTTTCCACTTTTCTCAGTTTCGACGAGATTCTTCCGGTTTGATGGCCTCAATGGTTTACAAGCATAAGGAGGTTCAGGATGGAGTTCAGCCACATTAACCTCAATTTCTTCGACTGACTCATCATCATCGGAAGAATATTCTTTACTAGATACATAAGGAACATTCCCTTTCTTTTGATACTTGCTAACTTTGGATTTCTCAGCTTTCAAATGTTCAATTTGTGGAAACCAAATAGCTAATTGTGCCATATCTCTCAAGTATTGAGTATCCAACTTTTTCCTGATCGAAAGTCTAGGTCATTCGCAACCATTTTGACTAATTCTTACTCAAGGACTTGAGTAAAGCATCTTTCTTTCAAAAGTATGAACATGTTTAGGTACTGGTCAATTGAATCAGTGGCTTTTCATTTGATGCCAATAAGCTCTATTAGACTAATTTTTTATTGCCCCGTGTAAAATTGTTCATCGAACAATTTCTCTAATTGGTTCCACATATGGATCGACTAGGGAGGTTGCATCATAAACCAGGTAAACGCATTTTTCGACAGGGAACTTGGAAAATATTTCAATTTCATATCCTTATTATTGGCTATATCTCTAGCATTAATTTGATATCTGGTAACAAGCTCAACAGTTGACTCTTCTGTATCCCCTGTAAAATTAGCGAATTTAGAGACTTTCCAACCCCTAGGTAGTTCTATTTGCAAAACAAAATCTTGTAATGAAGAGGAATACATAGGCCTTTGAGAGCTCATATTCATTTTGTTTCGAACCATGATCCATTCGACAATGGCTTCTAGGTTTTATTCTCCAGCCATTGCGTCTCGTCGAACCTGCCTGACCACTTGGTTGACGTTCAGGTTTCGATTTACTATCACCACTGAGGGTTTTTCAATAACCCTAGGTATAGGGTTGATGTGCTAGGGAATCTCTTGGTTGATTGTCTCGTCGACCATTTCTTCATACTGCACTTGCTCTTTTGGTGGAGGTGGTGCAACATGTCGAACTGGTGCTCTAGAGGCACCGAGAAAGTCACCAATACGAGTCATTGAGTTGTCAACATTTGGTAACTCTGCATCAAACTCTCGATTAATGATCTCAATATGACACTCGTCTATTCAGTGAGCATGTTGACCATTTCGTGATTACTTTCATCCATCTGTTGCCTCATATCTGCAACGAAACTTGAGGGTGAAAATGGGTATTACTTGGTGTGAAAAACTCAATCCAGATGAACAACCAAACTGACTTCCCACAGGCCTTGATGTGTGATAAGGGGTAAATGTTGATGTTGTTTTTTCACCAAATGTCAAAACGCTATTATGAAAACTTGCCATCATTGTTGTTGGCATTCGATACACTCGTTCCCCATCATGCGTAGGCATTGTGAAACTAGGCACATATTGCCCTGTATTATTGACCATATTTGATCTTGGAGTCACTGGCTGACTCATAGTGATTGGTATGCTTGGGGTCATCGACAACACAACCACTGAGCTTGAACCAACACTTGATGCAACACTGGCATTTCCTCCTGGGGGTTGTTCCCCATATGGATTTCTAGGATCTACCATTTTTCTACCACTCATCAATCTCATGCACAGATTGAGACAAACTTAATACAGGCGTGTCCCACAATGTGTGCCAATTTGTTCACAAGCGTTTCTCACGAACAATCTCTAGCCTCTTACTTAAAGGTTACTTGTAGGACCAGCTACAAGATTCATAGACTTAATGTTAAGTTTGGTATGGCGTTTTGGGACCAGAAAGAAGAAAAAGGTTAAAAAAAAAAACAAAGATAAATTTGCAAGAATGATAGACAAGACAGAAAACTTGAAATAAATTGCTTTGAATTTAAAAGTCGACGCACACATACATTTCTCAGAAGTAACTTGTTTCTCTCGTGACACAGATACTTTGAGTTTTTCTTACAATGTTACAAAATGTGACCTTTGACATAAATAAAAAACTTACTTAAATAAACAACAAAACTAACTGCTAACACCTACACGTTCGATGGTTATTATATAACCACGTTTGGAGTTCATGATAAAACTGTCCTTTGGGGACCTCCCACGTCTTACTGGTAACCATTAATGGAATTGCTTCTATGCTAAATGCTTTCCGTATTCGATTTGGACTTCAAAACTTCTATCGATCTGGCCCTCAATCATCTGACCTCAAACCATTATATCGATCCAGCTTCAAAACTCATTATGAATTTCGTTAAGTCTCAAAGGGACTTTAACCTTGGTAACATTTCGACGCTTCTTGTCCCATCATGGATTGTGTCGAAAATACTTTGTCCTTAGTGATGACCTTAGCTCATAATCCATTTCCTTAGTTGAAAATCGTTGACTAACAAATACATACTTCATGGGATTCAACTGAATTATGAAGGCCTCATTGTTATAACGGTTAACTGACTTTGGATTGCAATACCTTATTTAGGTTCTATTGAATTTCTTGATTCATAGAGGTGACAAAATTAACACAAGAATTATCTTGTTTGGCCTCAAATTCTCTACCTTGTTGTACCTCATTATGAGTGATGGATTTAAAAATGATAATGGGTTGTTGAAAGACCTGATATACAATATCATGTATCTCCATGTTGATCTTCTCTATAATAAAATGCATAGTTATAATCGTTGAGTGTTCAGGTAGATAAATCAAAACGTCTCTAGAAGCATTGGAGGGAGTTGTTGATGTTGGCGTTCCTAATGTTTGTGGATGGCTATTAGGTATATGTTAACTTAACCTCTTGGATGTTGATGATGGTGGTTGATCCATGCTTTTGAGACTTCTACCATAAGACAAATACATACTAAAAGCTTGGATTTTTGAGTTGTTCTAATCTCTCATCGAACATGTCAAATTTATTGTTAAACTTGAAAATTAGCTGAAATATTAACTAATAACTCTTTGTTGTGATTCCCTTTTTCTTTAAATGATTACACGGAAGAATGAATTATGCCCTTCAACCATGAGTTTTTTTAATCCACCCTTCAACCATGAGTTTCTTCACTCCTCCAAGTAGTGTTACATATTGAATTAAACTTTTTTTTTTGAGTTCGTACAAAGAAATTCATAAATTTAATGTAAAAAGGTAAAAACATAAAACGCGTAAATAACTTTGATTGATTTTTTTTATGAAAAAATTGTACATGTGCAGTATTTTAGACAAATATTTGTTCTCGTTGTGACCTAAAGAATTTAACATTGCTCATTGTGCAGGTAAAATTTAACATTCGAGCAACCTTCACTTGCGGAAGAAAATTCGACTACCCTAAATTCTATCGTTTATCATTCTCGACTAATATTTTTTAATTTTAGAGAAAATAATCAGTTTAAAATAATTTTAAAAAAATTAACTCTACTCAAACATATTTTAAAATGCTAAAATCAATTTTTGCAATAGCAAAACCAAACATGCTAAACATCAATTTGCAAAATTGAATTTGATAAAAATAGGAGGATAGCTAGTGATGCTCTTTTGAATGAGGGCAAGTGGGTTTTCTCGTGTTGTCATTCTTAACAACACCACTAGTAAGAGTAGGTAATGTTCTACCATCTTAGCATTAGCATATCATGACTAATTATGTTATTGGATAGAAAGAAACTTTTTATGTTTTCTTTTCGAGCACACAATGTGAATCAAATAAAAGTAGAGAAGAAAAAATGGTGATATAAACGTCAATTTAGTGAAAAGCATAGATCCATTGCTTTTTCAACTCTTGTGTTGTTATTGTTCTCCTTTTTGTGGCCAACTTGAGTGTGGATGCTGATTTTGCTTTTGTTCTTATCTTAATTGCTTTTTTGCTTATAACTCCTACCTTATTACCTTAACCTTTTTGTGTGTGTTATTGTTCACCACTAATTATCGAATTTGTTTTTTTTTTATTTACTCAATTATTGAATTTGTTAGTATTATCAAATAAAGTTAAGAAAAATTAATAAAAATGATATACATATGGATGCAAGCATGTGCTACACCCAAATTATTTAAGAGACAGTTCCAGGTCAATTCGGGTAATGGAAAATAATGAGCAAAAAGTATTGCATAAAATATTTTTAGCACATCAAATTATTTAAAAAAAAATTATGCATTTTATTATTAAGGGTAAGATTAAATTAAATATGTATGTGGTATACTAAATTAAATATGTATGTGGTATCCTAAACATATTTTATTTTTAATCTTTTAAAATATTTTTTCCAAATTTTTATCTCTATAGTTTGCATCCACTATTAGTCTTTGAAAAAAATTATTTATATGTTTTAGTAAATAAATTAAGATTTATTCTAAATGCCACAAAATTTTGCAATTTTTTTCTAAGGAAGTCTTAGAAAACAATTAGATCCAATTTTTGCGATAGGTTCTGTTTTATGAAAAATTGGTGCTTAAAAAAATATATTTAATTTATATCACGTTAAAATAAAACTTTAATTTTTGTGAAGCAAATATTTATAATGTGATGAATTTTCACATACAAAATTATGAAATTAATTCAAAGTTTAGGTCATTGTAAGTATTTTCTTAGGATGAAAATAAATAATTTATTTGAATTAATTACAAATTTAAAAATAGAATTAACCACAGATTACAGAACTATTTATAAATTTAAATATTATGTTCATCTTATACAACAAATTTAACAACATAGCATGAACCTTCATCTTTTACGATAAATTTAACGATAAAATCCGTATCACTAAATTTTTAATCAATATTAATAAAATTAAAAATTAAAAAAAAATATTATGTGACATGACATATTAGCTTCTTTATCATAGTAGTATTTTCATCTGTACACCAAGTCACCACAAATATGCAACGTTATCCTCCATGAGACTTAAGAAGAATCAAACTTCAAAGAAAATATTTTGAAAGATTATAATCAAAATTAATTGATTTAAGAGATCTTAAATATATTTAATCTTTAATTATAATATTGGAACAATACAAAAATAAGACCGACTAAACATATTTAATACTTAAAAAGAAATTTAAGTTGAGATGATTTTAAAATAATAATAATATTTGATTAATATATATATATATATATATATATATATATATATATATATATATATATATATATATATATATATATATATATATATATATATATATATATATATATATATATATATATATATATATATATATATATATATATATATATATATATATATATATATATATATATATATATATATATTAATGTTAATTTTACGAGATTGATAAATATTTCAAAAATTAAATAAATAAGTAGTATAAATTAAGTAAATGAAAATATCTATGAAATTAAAATTTTGCAAGGTTGCATATGAGAATTTGATGTTGCGGTAATTGACAGGCATAAATGATATTCTCGACCAATTTCAAGTTTGGAGTAAAATGACAAATGATATTCTTGATCAATTTCGAGTTTGGAGTAAAATGGCGCATCCAACAAAAATAGATAAACTTAGGGTTTTACACAAAAATTTATAAAAACACACTAAATAAGTGAAATCCTAATTATATGATCTTATTTTATCTATATTTCATATTAAAGATAAATAGATAATATGTACACTACAACTAAAAATATCTGAAAATAAAAATAAATTTATTAGCAACATGATATAAATTTGAATTTTAATTACTTTTTGTTGCTCGATAGACTCTTCCGTCAGTGTGGCGGAATATAGTGTGGATAGGGAGGTATCACGCCTACCCCTAAGTTTTTTTTTTAGTTTTTTTTTATAATGTGAAAAAGTATATATGTGAAGAAATTGGTGATTTTAAATTTTATATAATTGTAGATGAAGCACGTGATGAATCTAAAAAGAGCAAATGTCTCTTGTTTTGAGATTTGTTGATAAAAATAGTTTTATATAAGAGAGGTTTTTTGGTCTTACACGTGTTAATGACATTACATCTTTAACTCTTTAACAAAAAATTTGTGATATACTTTCTCTGCATAATCTTGATGTCTCTCACATTCGTGGTCAAGGGTATGATTGTGCTAGTAATATGAGAGAAGAATGGAATGATTTACAAGCACTCTTATGAAGGATTTTCCTTATGTATATTATGTTCATTGTTTTGCTCATTGATTGCAACTTACTTTGGTTACTGCATCAAGAGAAGTTAAACCAATTCACAATTCTTTGAGAAGCTGACTTTAATTGTCAATGTTGTTTGTTCTTCTACAAAGCACCATGCTACAAGCTTCTCAGTTAGATGAAATTTAACATTTATTAGAGATTGGTGAGATTGTAACTGGTAAAGGTTAAAATCAAATTGATATTTTGAAGCGAGCAAGGGATACTCGTTGGGGATCACATTTCTCTTCTATTCCTAGCTTGATAACTATGTATGAAGCAACTTGTTCTATTTCAAGAGAAATTGCAAAGGATGGATTAAACGTTGCTTCACGCGGAGATGTTGATAGTGCTTTCAATTATTTGAAGTCATTTAATTTCATATTCATATTACATTTGATGAAAAAAATTATGGGGATCACAAATATGCTTTGTCAAGCTTACAACAACAATCTCAGGATGTAGTTAATGCTATGAATTTGGTTTGTTCAACAAAAACTCTTATTCAAGAGTTAAGAGAAATTGATTGGGATGAATTGTTTGCTACTGTGAAGTCTTTTTGTGAAAAATGTGATATTGAGATTCCTGATCTAAATGATGTTTATTCAACAATAAGATTTGGTCGTTCTCGTCTCGAAGAAAATCAGGTAATCACTGAGCATTATTTTAGAGTTGAAATATTTTTTCACTACCATTGACAAACAATTGCAAGAGTTAAATAATAAATTTAGTGAGCAAGTGATTGATTTGTTAACTCTAAGTTGTGCTTTGTCTCTCAAGGATAATTACAAGGCTTTTAACCTTGATATCATTTGCATTCTAGTTGAAAAGTATTATCCTATGGACTTCAATGAGTAAGAGAAGACTAATTTGAAATTTCAACTTCAACATTTTATTATTGACGCTCGTCAAGCATCGAGTTTGAATAATTTATCAACTATTCAAGAATTATGTTCATCTTTGGTTGCAACTGAAAAAAAAAGAAATTTATTATTTGATTAATAGACGGCTCTGCCTATCATGTCTATCCATGTATCTATAGCAACTACAAAAAGATCTTTTTCGGCAATGAAAATTATCAAGGCAAAATTGAAAAACAAAATGGAAGATGATTTTCTAGGAGATAGTATGACGATTAACATTGAAAGAGAAATTACTACAAGTATTGATTATGAAACTATCATTGATGACTTCAAACTACTCAAAAACCGTAGAGCATTATTGTAATGTATTTTTATGTAATACTATTCAATCATTTTATGTTCAACTTTGTGTTTATTACAATTTAGATATTTTATATATATTATGGTATTAATATTTTATTTAAAAATTATAATTTAATTTTGTTGGTGATTTTAATATCACTAATGTATTTTAGTAGTAATGTGATTTACTAAAGGCCGATGCAATTATGCGTTAAGCTTGGAATCGAGTTAGGGAAGTGCGGAGTGCACGCTCGTCGAGCCAATGTATAATTGAACATGAATAATTGAAACGGGGTTCCAAGGGGCGAAGCCCCTGGCGGGGTGCGGGGCAGCGCCCCGTTCGAAAATTTTGAATCCTTTTCCCCAACCGACATAACCGTTTTTCCGAACAGGTGTGTCTTTTCGGTCCCCAACCGACATAACCGTTTTTCCGAACAGGTGTGTCTTTTCGGTTTCAGTTATTGATCTCCTATATAAGGAGTCATTTGGCCTCGGTTTCAGATACGAAAAAACAATACTTTCTCTCTACATTTGTAATCAGTTTTCTTTTGCCAGAAACAGATTGTTCTTCGAGAATTATCCCCACAAAGATTTCGTGAACCCAGACAAGAATAGGGTCGAAATACTTTGTTCGGAAAGTGTACGAACACGATTCTTCGAAGTTATCCAAGATTATCATACCCAAATATCTTACAAACGAACAAAGTATTCTCTGATAATCATGGCTGGAGGAAGCACCATCAAGGAGATGACTACAAACTTCGGAAAATTGGACAAGTTTCAAGGACAAGACTTCAGGCGTTGGCAGAAGAAGATGCATTTCATGTTGACAACGTTGAAGGTGGTACACGTCCTGTCTACACCGATTCCAGAATCTCTGGAGAATGAATCAGTCGAAAATATGAGACGCAGATCAAAGTGGGAGAACGACGACTACATATGCAGAGGGCACATTCTTAACGGTATGTCTGATCCCTTATTTGATATTTACCAAAACGTGGAATCTGCAAAAGAATTGTGGGATTGTCTCGAATCCAAGTACATGGCAGAGGACTCATCCAGTAAAAAGTTTCTGGTAACCAATTTCAACAATTACAAAATGGTTGAATCGAGGTCTGTCATGGAACAATTCAATGAACTCCTCTGAATCCTTGGACAGTTCACACAACACGGATTGAAGATGGATGAAACAATATCTGTCTCAAGCATCATAGACAAGTTGCCTCCTTCGTGGAAGGATTTCAAACACAATCTGAAACATGGAAAAGATGAACTGTCTTTGATCCAACTTGGAAGTCATTTGCGCATAGAAGAATCTCTAAGAGCACAGGAAGATGACAAAGGAAAGGGCAAAGGAATTGCTGGACCCTCGGTTAATATGGTCGAAGAGGGTGGTAAGAACGATTACAACAAAAACAAAGGAAAGAAGCGTGCCTTCAAGAACAAAAAGGGTAGTTTCGGTACTAACAAGAAACTGAAACTAGAATGCTGGAAGTGTGGCAAAACAGGCCACTTCAAGAAGGACTGCCGTTTCGGCAAAAAGCACGACAACGCGAATGCAAGTGGTTCAGGAAAGGGGTCTAAGGACCACTCCGAAAACCAAGGTCAGAAATCAATTCGTGATTTGAATAGTTTGATTAAACATTCGGTTTCACTAAATTCTGAAGCATTTTATGTGCAGGATGATGCTGCCGCGTGGTGGATTAATTCTGGTGCCACAACACATGTTTGCAAGGATCGTTTCCGGTTCAAGACTCTTGTTCCAGTGGAAGATGGTTTTGTCCTCTACATGGGAGATGATCACTTCGCTCCCGTTGAAGGCAAAGAAAACGTGGTGCTAGAATTCAGTTCTGGAAAGACTATTACTTTGTTTAATGTTTTGTATGTTCCTAAATTACGTAAGAATTTAATTTCTGGTCCTGTATTAAATAAGCTTGGATACAAGCAAGTGTGTGAATCTGATAAATATGTTTTATCAAAGTCTGGTGTGTTTGTAGGATTTGGATATTATAATAATGGTATGTTTATGATGAATTTGAATGGAGTTCCTAATGATTCTGGTTCTGTATTTATGTCCTCGTCAAATGTTATCAATTTTTCGTTATGGCATGCTCGTCTAAGACATGTACATTATAAAAGAATGCATGAAATGTCTAAAGATGATTTAATTACTAGTTTTAATGAAAATGTAGAAAAGTGTAAAACTTGCATGTTAACAAAGATCACTAGGCAACCTTTTAAAAGTATAACAAGGAAATCTATCATTCTTGAGTTGATACATAGTGATTTATGTGATTTGCATGCTACTCCATCATTAGGGCATAAAAAATATTTTATCACTTTCATAGATGATGCATCTAGATTCTGCTATGTTTATTTGTTGCACGCTAAGGATGAAGCCTTAGATAAATTTAAAATCTATAAAACTGAAGTTGAAGTGCAACAAAATATGCTGATTAAAACATTACGTACAGATAGAGGTGGTGAATATTATGATCCTGTGTTTTTCCAGTCCGTAGGAATCATTCATGAAACTACGGCACCTTATACACCTCAACAAAATGGTGTGGCTGAAAGGAAAAATAGAGTTCTTAAAGAAATGGTGAACGCCATGTTATCCTACTCTGGTCTGAGTGAAGGGTTTTGGGGAGAAGCTATGTTAACGGCTTGCTATTTGTTAAATAGGGTTCCTAATAAAAGAAACAAGACTACCCCATATGAACTTTGGTATAAGAAATGACCCAACTTAACATTTCTACGTGTTTGGGGTTGTAGGGCCGTGGTTAGACTCCCGGACCCAAAAAGGAAAACTTTGGGTGAAAAGGGTATAGCTTGCATCTTTGTTGGATATGCTGAGCACTCCAAGGCCTATAGGTTTTATGTTATAGAGCCTAATGACTCGATTTCTATTAACACGATAATAGAATCGAGAGATGTCATATTTGATGAGAATTGTTTCTCTTCTATACCTAGACCAAAGATTTCTATACCTAATTCAGATGAATCTCTAAGGGATGATCATTCAAATGATGTGCCAAGTGAGACACTTGAACCTCGTAGGAGCAAAAGAGCTAGAAAATCTAGAACTTATGGATCTGATTTTCAATTATATTTGGTTGAGGGATCAAAGGATCAAATTGATACTCAATACTATTATTGCTATAGTATAGAGGAGGATCCAAGAACATATGATGAAGCTGTGAAATCTCGAGACTCTGGTTTTTGGAAAGAAGCAATTGATGAAGAGATTGGTTCTATCATGGAAAATAATACTTGGGTATTGTCTGATTTACCACCAGGTTGCAAACCATTGGGTTGCAAATGGATCTTCAAAAAGAAGATGAAAGTCGATGGTACAATTGACAAGTTTAAAGCTAGATTAGTTATCCAAGGCTTCAGACAAAAGGAAGGGATCGATTATTTCGATACCTATGCTCCAGTTGCCCGTATCACTACTATTAGATTGTTGATTGCCTTGGCGGCTATTCATAATCTAGTGATTCATCAAATGGATGTCAAAACAGCATTTCTGAATGGTGATTTGGAAGAAGAAGTGTATATGAAGCAACCTGAAGGATTTGTTATGCCTGGTAATGAGCATAAAGTGTGTAATCTAGTTAAGTCGCTGTATGGGCTGAAACAAGCTCTGAAGCAGTGGCATCAAAAGTTTGATGAGGTTGTTTTGTCTAATGGTTTCATTCTAAACCAAGCTGACAAATGTGTATATAGAAAATTTGATACATCCGGTAAAGGAGTTTTCATTTGTCTGTATGTTGATGACATGTTGATCTTTGGCACCGACCAAAATCAAATTGATAAAACGAAGAACTTTCTGTCATCAAAGTTCTCCATGAAGGATATGGGAGAAGCGGACGTTATTCTTGTATATAGATTAAACGGGAGAATAAGGGGATTGTAATTACTCAATCCCATTACATTGAGAAAATACTCAAGAAGTTCAATTATGAAAGTTGTACTCCAGTGAGTACTCCCATGGATCCGGGAGAAAAACTCATGCCAAATACAGGTAAACCTGTGGATCAACTCGAATACTCAAGAGCTATAGGCTCTTTGATGTATGCTATGATTAGCACTAGACCGGACATTGCTTATGCGGTTGGAAAGTTGAGCAGATTTACTAGTAATCCTAGTAGACACCATTGACATGCGATAACTAGGGTATTCAAGTACTTGAAGGGTACTATGAATTATGGATTGTCATATATGGGATTTCCTTCGGTGTTAGAAGGTTATTCAAATGCTAGTTGGATAAATAATGCTGAAGATTCATCCTCTACAAGTGGATGGGTGTTCTTGCTTGGGGGAGGTGCCATTTCATGGGCTTCCAAGAAGCAAACATGTATAACTAGTTCCACAATGGAATCTGAGTTTATGGCATTAGCTGCTGCTGGTAAAGAAGCGGAATGGCTAAGGAACTTAGTATATGAGATTCCGATGTGGCCTAAACCAATATCACCAATTTCTATCCGTTGTGATAGTACTGCCACACTGGCTAAAGCTTATAGTCAAATATACAATGGGAAGTCTAGACATTTGGGTGTTAGACATAGTATGATTAGGGAATTAATCATGAATGGGGTGATATCTATTGATTTTGTTCGGTCGCAACAAAACTTAGCTGACCACTTGACGAAGGGGTTAGCTAGAGACTTAGTGAAGAAGTCGGTAATTAGGATGGGATTAAAGTCCATTTAAATCTATTAGCTATGGTATACCCAATTCCCTTCTAATACAACGTTAGAAGCAAAATTCAATGTGGAAAGATCATAGTTAGAGATTGGAGCAATCGTGTTTATCTTCCCAAGGTATGTGCTCAGACCTGCAAGTAATGGTTAGGTTGAAGTATATCTTCTTAATGGTTCTCTTTGAAAAATTGCAAATGCTGGTGCAAGATTAAAAGGATCACCTATGTGAGCATGAAGTTTTGCCGCTTCAGGAAGCTTGGACTTGGCTTCCTATATGCTTATTAATGGATAAGGATACATGGCTTGTAAAAGTGTCAAGAATGAATAGTAGAGTATTGTAAGAAACATATGTGTACTGTATCTTCAGATATTCAAATGGATTGACGGGTTCAATCATTATGACACCCCGATTTTCGAGTATTTGGAATGTGTATTTGTACTAAGATGGAAATTCAATCGCAAGACATTTTTGTTTATGCATTTGTTTGATCGTTATACCTGTAGGTTGTACCCTTGTATATATTTGTATGTACTGAGTAAATCAAGGATTACACTAAAATGGGGGGGATTTGTTGGTGATTTTAGTATCACCAATGTATTTTAGTAGTAATGTGATTTACTAAAGGCCGATGCAATTATGCGTTAAGCTTGGAAACGAGTTAGGGAAGTGCGGAGTGCACGCTCGTCGAGCCAATGTATAATTGAACATGAATAATTGAAACGGGGTTCCAAGGGGCGAAGCCCCTGGCGGGGTGCGGGGCAGCGCCCCGTTCGAAAATTTTGAATCCTTTTCCCCAATCGAGATAACCGTTTTTCCGAACAGGTGTGTCTTTTCGGTCCCCAACCGACATAACCGTTTTTCCGAACATGTGTGTCTTTTCGGTTTCAGTTATTGATCTCCTATATAAGGAGTCATTTGGCCTCGGTTTCAGATACGAAAAAACAATACTTTCTCTCTACATTTGTAATCAGTTTTCTTTTGCCAGAAACAGATTGTTCTTCGAGAATTATCCCCACAAAGATTTCGTGAACCCAAGCAAGAATAGGGTCGAAATACTTTGTTCGAAAAGTGTACGAACACGATTCTTCGAAGTTATCCAGGATTATCATACCCAAATATCTTACAAATTTTATGGCCACCTCAAATTTTATTGTCTAGCTCTGTCACTGTCTTCGGTTAATATCATACGATTGTGTAATTTTTTATACAACGTAAGTTTAATATCTTGTGTCTCATATCTTTTTATGTCAATAGAGTACTCAAAAGTTCCTCAGATATTGATTCATTTACATTGGTTTTTCCATTTACTTTTTTAGAGTACATTCACCGGTTCAGAGATGGAAAATGTGCATATCAGGTCACCATCTTTCTAAGAGAGCGAGAATAAATTTAACATCAACGATATATGGCACGAATTTGATATCATGATAAAAACTGACGTACTCCAAAATAGGTTGAATATAATCCTCGTGTAAGAAATATTCATGATGGATGGGAGTATGAATTTTGCTTGTGTCCTAAAATGAAAGCATAAATAATTTACAACGACATTAATTATAATCTGTAGTTAAAAATTTTCAATACAATCAAAGTGATCTAACAACTTACATAAAAAGAAATATTGTTGAATGTTCCTCTCTGATCTTCGCTCAAATCTAGCATAACCATTTCTCAATTTGTGTGAATGAGTAAACTAGTAAATTAGTAGTAAGAGTGGAGTTTTTTGCTGTGTTAAAATGAAGTGAGTGAAGGTAATATTTATGGTAACGGTGATGAGTAAAAAAAGGAGTGAATATGAGAAAATATGAGAAATTGTGTATTGAAGATAATAAGTTCACATGTATTTCACATAGGGGCATGTTTTGCATGAATGCAACACTGTTGTGGTGTTAACTAATACACGTAATTATATCTCATTTTTTACGCATTTTTTTAATAATATTATTCAGAAATATTTCATCATAAGTTTTTTAAAAAATCGTTGTCATATAATTTAGATGATAAACTTCGAGTTTCAGAATTAATATTTTTCCATTTTTCAATAGAAATAAGCACGCATTCCTTAACATTTATTTTTATTTAAAAATTGAAATTATAACAACTACCATTGTTACTATAAGTCGTGGTTATATGTTCCATATTTCACTACAATTGAATCTTGTAACCATTGTGAAATCATTTCCCACAAAATTAAAATATAACAGAAATTGTATTCATTTCATAACACACAATGTGCCCTAGCGAAATCTTCACCATTATCTTCGAAGAATCATTTCTGGAAGCCAAATCTTCACCATCATCTTCAAAGAATCATTTCTAGAAGCGTAATCCTCACCATCCTCTTCGAAGAATCATTTCTGTAAGCGAAATCTTCACCATCCTCTTCGGATATTTGGTATGTTACCATTCTCTGACGCTTTTGAATTTTTTGGGTGAATCAAAAATGTTACTTGTTTCTTTCATGAATCAATGGTTTCTGTTTACTGAATATGCATTAGATTAGTGTGCTTTCATGTTTTATTCAGATTTACAACATATGCTTTAGGTTTTGTGTAGCATTAGTGTGTCGTTCACAATAGTTCTTTTATATAAATTTCAACATTTGTTATAGATCGTAGTTGGATGAAAGTTGATAGATTAGGTCCGGTGTATGAGAAATGAGTTCTTGAATTTCTAGAATTCGCTGAAAAAAATGTTCCCGACAATAATGATATTTTTTATTGTCCTTGTGTTGTTTGCAGGAATATCAAGAAACAATCGAAAAAAGAAATATTCTATCACATATGTTGTGATGGAATATATCAAAGTTATACGACATGGACGTGGCATGGAGAAATGGATAATAATCGAAATAAGTCGTCACAAATGGATGAAGATGATGAGTATATGGATGATCGGTTAGAAGATATGATATGTGTTATGGGATAATCGTCTTATATGAAAGCATGCATTATGATAATTTATGCAGCGCCAAACATGCGTCTTTATATAAGGGGTGCACTGGTTTTATATGATTGTATGCGTTGTTAAAATTGTTTAATCTGAAGGCAAAAAGTGGGTGGTCAGATAAAAGTTTCTCACAATTGCTTGATTTGTTGAAACAAATGCTACCAGAAAATAACAATTTGTCAGATCATTATTATGACGTCAAGAAGATATTATGTCCAATGGGTTTGGAGTATGTCAATATACATGCATGCCCTAATGATTGCATATTATACAAGAAAGAGTATGAAAACTTGAATCAATATCCAGAATATGGTGAGTCGCGCTACAAGTTGAAGAACAACAATGGTGATGACAATGACAATACCATTAAAAAGCATCATCATGCTAAAGGGTTATAATACTTGCCAATAATTTCAAGGTTCAATATACTTTTTGCTAATGCAACTGACGTAAATAATATAAGATGACATGCAGACGAAAGAAAATTTAATGGAAACATTTGCCATGTAGATGATTCTTTGCAATGGAAAAAAATTGATTCATTACTTTTGGATATGAGTACTAACCATTCTTCGTGGCATGTTCTTCTCACGATTTACAACCTATGTTAAGTATAATGATTTCTTGACCAAGACAATCTGGAAACAACGTAGATGTTTATCTAAGTCCATTAATTAATGATTTAAAACTTTTGTGGGATAAAGGTGTTGACGTTGATGATACATATTCCGGTGAAAAGTTTAAGATGCGTGTAATGTTATTTTGCACAATCAACGACTTTCCTACATATGGAAATTTGGTTGGATATAGTGTCAAAGGACATAAAGTGTGTCCTATATGTGAATCTGATACCTGTTTTCACCAACTTAAGTTTGGAAAAAAGACTGTTTACCTTGGGCATCAGAAATTTCTAAAATCCAATCATCCTTATCATAGATTACGGAAGGCTTTTAACAGAGATAAATAGTACGGACGTGCTTCTAAAACTTTAACCGACGATGAAGTTTATCAATGACAAGAACATATTAATGTTACCTTTGGAAAGAATAAAGACGGTCCCGTTGAGAGAAATATTTGGAAAAAGAGATCAATTTTCTTTGAGCTTCTATATTGGTGTAATCTTGATTTAAGATATTGCCTTGATGTGATGCATGTGGAGAAAAATGTGTGTGATAGTTTGGTAGGAACACTTCTAAACATTCTGGGCAAGACTAAAGATAGTAGGAGTTCCCATTTATATATGGTGGCGAGGGGTATTATACAACAGTAGGCTCCAGAAGATAGAGGAAAAAGATCTGATTTGCCTCCATCGTGTTACACTCTATCTAAAAAGGAAAAGAAAAGTTTTTATGAGTGTTTGCAAGGTATCAACATGCCCCAAGGTTACTCTTCAAATGTCAAGAAATTTGTATCAATGAAAGATCTCAAGTTAATTGACTTAAAATCTCATGATTTCCATGTCTTGATACAACCACTTCTACCAGTGGTTATTCATGGCATCCTTCCGAAAAATGTAAGAGTAATTATAACCAGATTATGCTTATTCTTCAATGATATATGTATTAAAGTTTTTGATTTCAAAAAATTAGATGAATTAGAAGAAGAGTTTTTAGTAATATTGTGTCAATTGGAAATGTATTTTCCTCCACTATTTTTCGACATTATGGTTCACTTACTTGTTCATCTAGTCAGAGAAATCAAGTTTTCTGGTCTAGTTTATTTAAGGTGAATGTATCCTATAGAGAGATACATGAAGATATTTAAAGGATATACAAAGAATAATCACCAACCGGGATCTTTGATCGTTGAAAGGTACATCACAGAAGAAGCCTTTGAGTTTTGTTCAAACTATTTGTCGGAAAATAGTCTATTCGAATTCCAAAGTATCATCATGCTGACAGATTTGATGGTACATGTACTCAAGGTTTAAATGTTAAGACAATGAGTCGAGATGCAGTTCTTAAAGCATATTTATGTATATTGAATAATCTTAGTGTAGTTGAACCTTACATGGAAGAGCATATCAATTATAAAGAAAAAATATCCCTGAATAAATGACAAGTGGTTATTGACACAGCATAACAAGAAATTCATAAGTTGGTTTAATAAGAGGATTTCTAATGATGGTGGTGCATCTGAGGCACTTAAATGGTTTTCGTACATTCCAAAATTTACTATGATAACTTGGATGGCATACGACATTTCTAATTATTCCTTTTATACACAAGCAAAAGATGATCATAGCACAATGAAAAATAGTGGGGTTATGGTTGAGGTTGAATCCGTATATTTCTCTAGTTTGAAAGATAAGAATCCTATTTTGGCAACCACCGAATTTTATGGCGTCATTAAGGAGATTTTTTAGATTGATTATGTTACTTTCAAAGTACCTTTGTTTAAATACAAATGGTTCCTCAATAATAATGGTGTACAAACTGATGAGTTGAGATTCACACGGGTTGACCTTGGCAAGACAACTTATAAGACCGAACCATTCATCATGGCTACTCAAGCAAAACATGTTTTCATGTGAAAGACCCTGCAGATTTATCGGGGAAATTATCAATTTTCTCAAAGGAAAACACATTCCTTATAGTGATGATGAAAGTTTTGATATTGCTGTCACTTCTTATTACGCAACACAAGTGCCTAATTCATATGAATAAGTTGATAGAGATGATGTACATGCTATTCGTAACGATCATCAAGAAGAAATATTGAAAAATTAACAAGTAATTTATATTCTTTATTCATAATATATTGTTTTTTATAATTTCCAATGATGTTATTTAATTTCTAACAACTATTATTATTTGAATATTATAGGTGTGTAAAGTGAAGACCCCAAGAGACAAGATCCCAAGACAACAAGATAGTATAATTTGATCTAATAATGTGTAGATTGTAGGTTGTTTTATCTCAATTCTTATTTTTATGTAATATACAAGATTTGGTTCCTAATGGAATTGTGTCATTGATGTAATCTAATTTTTGGTCTATTTCAACTTTGGATCCTAATAGAATTTTGGGTGTATTGATGTTTTTGGTAGATACGATTCAAAAATATTTAGGTTGCAAAATTGAGAATTCTGTAAAATTGATTTTTTTTTATAAAAAAACACAAATTATATCACAGCGGTTATTAATCCAACCGTTTTTATAAGAAGATTGTTATCTAGAATAATAAAACCCACTAATGATGTTGCTGGATTTCGAACCCAGGACTTTTCCATTATTTACAACGATTGTTTCCATAAACTATAGTTATAAGTATTACGCTATCTAATTTATAACAATGGTCACACGCCCGTTGTAGTAACCATCATACATACAATCAAACACTACCTAACAATTGAAGGATAGAAAAACACAAGAAAGGGGGTTTGAATTGAGGTTTTAAAAAATTAAAACAATATAACACGTTGGTTATCTTGATGCGCTTGAACTCAAAGCTACTCCAGTCCATCCGTCAAAGTGATTTTTCCTCTCTCAATCGAGGTCTTAATCCACTAATCAATGATGATTACAAATCACGAAGACAACCATCAACGTCTTCTTGAGATCAAACCATAACTCGGTTTCTCAAGGAAATACAATTTTAAACAATTATACAATATGTTTACAAATGCTTCTAACAAGCTATATCACGACCGTGATGTTTACAGAAATTATAACACAAAGAATAACTTAAGAGATAAAAAGATATGAGAGTAATTAGAGCGCTCTTTTGTTCATATGCGTGAGAGTTGTTTTGATCCATATTCATAGTCCCCTTTATAAAGAAGTTAGGTTCAAAGATCTGTTGGAGACATATATGTTTATTTTGGAAGGTTGATGATTTGAGGTTTAATATCCTTTCCAAAAATATAGATGTTATTCCCAGTTATAATGTTTAATTCGTTACTTTCTTGATCCTGTATTGATTGTCATTAATGTGATGTTGGATATACAGACCTTCAGAGTTTTTTAAACTTGAGTGCTTGGTCTCAGAACTTCAATTTGTTGAATACGTTGAAACTTTTCTTGTTCTTTCATAACTTTCCTGTCAGAGTATAACTGGCAGCTTGGTGCTTCAGAAGTTTAACTTTAGCATCAAAACTTCTTTATCAGCGTGTCACTTTCTGTTTCGCTTCTGAGCTTCTTATATGCATGTTCTCTTTAGAGCTTCATATCTAATCATCCATGTCATTATCTTCTCGTCTTTCATAAGAACTTCTTTGTACACTCAATCAAACGATTAGAGTGCATAATTGTTCTTCCCAATAATTATGTATTTGTTATCATCAAAACTATGAATTAGATGTGGAACCAAACTATATTCTAACAATCTCCCCCTTTTTGATGATGACGAAACTTACATATTTTGATGAACAATTGTGTAACTTAGACGATATAAGTTCATTGTAAAATATATTATCAGAGTTTCCCCTGAGTTGAATACTCAGATACAGCAGAATTAGATTATGAATAGAAACTTCCCTGAAGATGTTTACTCGTCAGATGTTGATCAGCACATATGATGGAAGATCTGAGAAGCCTATGTTGAAGGCTGGTAATGCATACCACAAGTTTAGAGCGATACTTTTCCTGTAAACTTTTAGAATCAGAAGTTATGTTACATTTAAATGTTTGAGACTTAGTCCAGAACTGTTATATCAAAATATTTTCACTTCTCCCCCTTTTTGTCATATATCAAAAAGAATAAAATAAGTAAAACATAGAAAAAACACAATATTAAAACAATAAAAGTCGTGCATTAGAATGAAATGATCATACAGAAGATAAGCAAAAAACATCAGAACAACAACAAGGTAAATAAACAACTAGATATAAGGTTGTGGAGGTGGAAGGTGTGTGAACAATGCTTTCAAAAGAACTTTGATCTGAGTGTTGGATTCTTCTTGCTTGTCCATCATTCCCTTAATCTCTTTGTTGGTTTCATCTTGTTTATCTAACCTTTCCCTAACAACTTCATTATCTTTCTTCAACTCATTCAGAGTTTTCAGCATGGGAGAAGTTGGAGTCGTTTCTTCAACAGTCACGTTTGCAAAAGATTCTTCACCTGACTTCCCTTTATATTTATAAATGATCATATGTTGAGGTTAAGGAGATGGTTCTTGAACTTCTGGTTTCTGTGGAGATTCCCATGGAGCGTTATCCAGTTGTAGAAGAGGTTTATTTTCCCAAAGTTTCAGAACTTGATCCTTGAAGACATTCATCTGATCACAGAAATTCTGCTGAGCATACTCATAGCTTAGTTCCTTCATCTTGATGGATTCAGAATTAAACCATTTTCTAAACTGGGTCTAGAGGGAGTCAAAAGCAGCTAGGTTGAGATTGTTGATGCAAACCTGCTTCAGAGTATTGACCCATTCCTGCATTTTTGTCTCAAAATCCAGCAACAATTTACCAATATCTGGTTTGGTTGGTTTTGGTTTGAGTTTTGGAACGACTATTTTATGGGAGAAATTGATTAGGTTATTCCAGGCTTTCTGATCAACTACAATTCACAAATGATCTTTTGGTTGTTCTATGGGAGTGTGGTGATCTGGGGAGTTATGAATGGAGAGAGGTGAGTTTGGTTTTGATGTATGTGGAAAGGGAGTATCTGGGATGATATGGATGTTTTATGATTGAGGGATGATGTTATTTTATGGTCCAGGGTTGTTGAGAGGATAAGTTATGCCTGATATTTCTAGTGTTATTTTAGGCATTTGTTGTTCAGAGGCAACATTTGGATTTTATGGTCGGGGAGCGTCATTGGATGGATCATACTGATCAATATTAGAAAGAACTTGGGAAAGTTCTTGTTGAGGTTGAGTAGTATAGGTAGAATAGGGGTTGATCATAGTTTTATTAGTGGTTGTGGTGGTGTTGGTTTTAATGTCAAAATCATCAAAAGCTTCTGGTGAGGGATAATCACAAAGTTTGGAGATGAAGAAGGTTCAGATGTTGATAAAAGTACTGATTTAATAATAGAAATGAAAGAAGAGGTACCTTGTTTCTTAGCAGCTTTAGGAGTCTTGTTAGAAGTTCCTTCACCAACAGCTTTCCTTTTCTTCGACTTTCTTATGAGTGTCTCTGGTGGTTGAGGAATATTCTGAATGTTAATATCAGGAACAATTCCATCCTTTTTGCAAGCATCTAGATATCCAGAAATAACTTTAGGAGGATCTTCTTGAGTGAAGAAGGGAAAGTCATCCAGAGGAATTCTTCTTGTAGAGATAATTTCCTTTATGATTTTGGTTGGGTCCTCCTTGATGTGATCTACGATCTTCATCTTTTTGAGGTTTCTGGCATTGAGAGTTTTTCCAACGTAGGTTTCCAGCTCACTTACTTGTTGAGCTTCACTCAGTTATTCTATCAGCCTGTTTTCTGTTAGAATATCTGAGATCGACCTTCATAATGGAATCCAATCTCTTTTGGTTTTTTCATCTTCTCTTATTTCCTTGACTATGATCTGCAGATGATTGAACAAAAGTTATGAAAGGTTGATTATGACCATGGTGTGATCGGTGGATCTGGAACTGACTGTTTTAAAGCTGGTTCGCGAAATGTCGCGGTAAGCAAGAGTCGCCACCGTCTTTTATTTTCTCCAATAGGAAAGGACAAAAGCACAGAAAAATTCCTTTAAAGAGATTGCTCTCGGTTCGGGAGGTAGGTTATAGAAAGGGAAGGTGTTAGCACCCTTTCTATCCATGGTTATCCATGGGCTCTTAGGTACTTGCTCAATGTGTTTTCAAAATTGTTGTTTGCTTTTCAATTGTGGGTTTCAAAAATATTCTTTGAAAAGTTTCAGTTCGACTCGTACGTCAGAGTGTTTGAAAAGTTTGTTTCGAAAGTTTTTGAAAGTGTGTTGGTGTGAAAAGAGTTTTTGTTTTGTTTGAAATTAGAGCAAGTACCCTTGAGAACCTACCTACCCTAAGGAATTCGTCTGTGTAAATGTCTTTTGAAGTAGTGCCATCCCACCATTGAGAGGTAGGTAGCACCACCATTGGAGGTGTTCGGGTCAATTCGAGTTTTAGGGACGTGGTGGTCACCGGAGCAATAGGAAGACACCTCAGAAGCTACCCTCATGCCAGGTTCCCGGACCATGAGGACTTACTAAGACGTTTTCTACTCGACGACCACCTTTCGAAAGGCAACAGTGAGGCGTACCCTAGGGGTGGTGTGTGCGAATTGTGTGTCATTTTCAGTTCATTGTTTGTCTTGTCGTGCATTGGTGATCTAACGATTCAATTTTATTTTTCGGGCATTCATTCTTTCATGCATATTTATTAACAGTTATATTTGCGAGAAAATAAATCTAACTATTACAATTGGCGCGGGTCCACATCGCCAAAAAAAAAACCGAACCCGATTTGACTGAAAATAAAATAAAGCGAATAAATAAAAAGTCCGAGAGTTTTTAATTACATGGCTTTGGGGCATATACAAAGGTATTTAAACAATATAAGACAAATGCGCGAAATAAAGACTAAACAAAATTAGGGCATTGGACCCTTTTACAAATAATTAAAATTAATCAAGGAAATTAAAAATTAAATGAAAAAATAATGTTTTTGTGTTTTTTAGGTTTGAAAGAAAAAAGAAAAGTTAATTAAAATTAAAATCCTAGTTCTAATGTTTTTTAAGTTTATTATGAAAAAAAAAGATTTAATTTCTAACCTAATTAAATTCTAAATCGATTTATGTACAATTTTTTGATTTATAGAAAATAAATAATAAATAATAATATTGTGAGAAAAAAGGAAAAAAATTAAAAAAGATACAAAAAATTAATAATTAACCTAATTCTACATTTTTTGATTTTTTTATTATGAAAAAAGAATTAAAATTAGAATTAAAACCTAATTAAACTAAATAATTTACATTTTTATTTATTTAAAAAAAAAGAATCAAAATTAATTATACTTTTTTTTGTCTTTTCTGCATTTTTAATGTTTTTATATTTTTTTGATTAAAATTAAATAAAACAAGTAATTAAAATAATACAACAATTGAAATAAATGATTTAAAGATAAAAAAGAAAAAAAAATCAAATGGGCAAACCAGGGGGGGGGTAAACCCCAGAATTGGAGGGTGTTAATTAGAAAGGCCTGGCCCATTTTTGGTGAGAACTTGTTGACTTTTTTTGATCCAGTGAGATGCCTTTGACTGAAGTGCAGCATGTTTCCCAATCCTGGCCTTTGATGTGAGTGCTCTAGGACACGTGGCTGGTGCATTTTGATGGAGTATGGTGAGTACCAATATGAGCGCTGCATGTGAATTAGAAATGAAAAATAATATTGGAAATGTGTGAGACCTGGGGTTTGAACCCAGGTCATTGTGGTTAACACGCTTATCCCTTGCCACTGAGCTAGTTGTATTACAATTAACATATAATAGTTAATAAATAATAAAAAGAATAATCAATGCATAGTGGTCCAACGCGCGCGAATTTTGAACAAACCAATCACCAGCTGACACATCTTCTTCTTCTTCGCATGTCCTGTAATACAAATACATAAAGCAACGGTTTTGAAACGTGGGGTTAGGGAAGCTACAGAAAAATAGCGAATAGCTCGTATCCTAATATAAATTAGGCGCGAGCATCTCATTTTCTTCGTCCAGATGCTAGGAATGCAGTGGTCATGGTCTTGAGGGCCAATTTTGCAGTATGGTGAAAACCCCAAAATCAAAACTTGAAAACCCTAGAACGTGGGCATGGCAGATTCGCGTAGGATGGACAAAAATGCAATTAAATGTAATCAACAGCTTGGAAACTTCATCATGAGTATGAATATGTACTTAAAAATGCAGAAAGATGCTTAGAATGTAAATCACGATTGCCACATTTTTGTTGTACAGTTTGAGTTGTGTGTACCAATTCAGGGGGTTTTGGAAGATGCTATGAATTGAAATATGTTCAAAATCGTCTCAGGAAGCTATTGGTACAAAGATTTTTGCTTGAAAAGATCCCTAGCTTTGAAATCAGTTTTGCTTTTTATGTCCAAAATTTCAAATGTCCAAATGCCTTTTCAGCGTGCTTTGTGCTATGTTCTAGGTAGGGTTGGACTCAGTGATCATCCTGCAATTGAATAGGCTTGTTAACTCTCCTTAATCCATGCTTGAGAAAGAATTGGCATTAGGGTTTGTCCATTAACCATTTTTTCCTAACTTCTAGCCAAAACCTAGACTTAGTATGAAAATGAACCTTGGCCTGATTTTTGAGTTGGTTCATGATGTATAGAACTTGTCCAAATTCATTTGACACCATTTCATTGATTTTTAAATTTTATTTGAATTTTCAATGAATTAAAATGAATTAAATCATCAAAAATTAAATAAAATAAAAAAGTCAACATTTGGTCTTGAAATCAACCATGGGCCACGTGTGTGGCATGACAAGGATGGACAAAGTGAGAAAAATGGGGGCCTTTTGTCAAAATTGGATTTTCAAGGATAGTTGACTTTTGCCATTTCACAAAATTTTCCCAACTTCTACAAGGCATAACTTGCTCAATTTTTAAGCTTTTCACATGTTCTTGGACATTTTGGAAAGGTCTTTGAGTCCTTTAACCAATGTCTTTGGTCCCATGTCATTTTGATTTACCAATCTCAAGTTATGGCCTTTGACTTAAAGTCCCTTTTTGTTGACTTTTGAAAATGACCTATAATGTTGAAATTGATAACTTTTTGTGAGAGCATTTCTTGGACTTGAAGTATGAAGATGAGTTGTAGGAAATGTCTTTCTCTTCAAAATGAGCTTTGGATGGAATTTTTCTGATAATCCATGTGAAAGTTATGCCCTGGTCAATTTCAGTTGACTTTTTCAGCTGTCCAAATATAGCAACTTTTGCATCTTTGATGATTTCTGAGCCAAATTTTGAGAATCATGATCAAGCATTGATCAAATGATGTTTGTGGCTTCAAAATGATATGTTGACCAAAAATTTGAACTTTTGACTGCCAAATGACCATTTTGCCCCTATAGTTGCCTGTAGTGCAATTTAGGGTTTTGACTGTGCAATTTTGAACTGAATGCCTTGAAACTTGATATGAGGATGCTTGACCATCTTTGTAAGCATATGAGACTTGATTGGACCTTTGAAAACTTCCTTTTCTTGATCAGACTCAAAACCCTAATTTTGACTGTATGGGAGACTGTTGCATTGTGCAACCCTTGGGGACTTTTTCTAGCTTGGCTTGGCAATTTCTTGAGGAATATGGGAGGGCAAATTTTGGGGTATAACACATGGTAGCAATGTAGTACATAAGATATTGTTGATCAATGTTGATGTAGTTAGGATAACTTATTGGTTTTCTATGATTGATACATCCTAGAATGATTCAAGCCCAGATTCTGAGGTAGTCTTTCATATCTTTAATCTTGTTGAAGTGCAGTCCAGAAACAAAAATCTCTTGAGATACTTTGTTCAGATATGATTTTCTTTCTACCATGTCACTACACCCGACTCTGGTTCCATCATATACAATAAGAGTTGCAATGAGTTTCTCAGTGATGATGATCTTTTTCCCTATTATAAATGAAGTAACTTGAAGATTTGACACTTTTGCATGAATCCAGAATTCCTTAACCAGTTTTAGGAAAACTCGACCAACCAACCTATCAAAGAAATTAGTCCACCCTCGAAATTCAACATCAGGAACAAGATCATACCAATTTTCTTGAATACTCTTGAAATCTACCATAAGTTCACAGCTTCAAGGTTCTTGACTGGTGTGAGGAGGATTCTTCCTGCTTCAGTGTAGTTCTCTTCATTTTGGATGGACTTGATTCAGGAATGGTGTTTGTAAGAACGAGATCTTGTTAAGTGTTTTATTGAGAAGAGGAAGCCATTGTTAACAAGATTTAGGGTTTTAGAAGAGAAAAAAATACAGAGAAAATGAGTGTGTGAAGGTAATGGTGAAAAGTGTATGTGAGAAGGTGTATAAATAGGAAACGAAGAAAACATGAGATTAATTACAATTTAAAAAAATTAAACATAATGATTAAAAGCATTAAATGATTTCTGACAAGGGAGAGGTGTGAAGATATTCAAAACAGTTACTGATGTGACTCGCGCCTCAATGCATTAACTCAAACGTTTTGGCCAACCCGAGTGTAAACATGTGCTCAATATTAGAGAGTGACGTTACGTTTTTGGTTGACAAATGTTGATGTGGTAAACTGTTGATAATATCTTGAAATGAAACATTTTTGCCTTACGTTCATATCTTCTAGATAGTTTATGAGTCAATCTTCCTTCTCGCTTCTAGATAGTTTGTTTCCTTTCACGTTTGCTTGTGTGTTGGTTAGGACTAACCAGGTAGAAGCAACTTGGAGGAACATTCTTAAATAACAGACGTCGAGCTTACGACGTAAAACAAGCATGTTTTTATTGTTTTCTATTTTATTAGTTTAGGTAGTGTGTTGATTGTTGTATAAACAAGTTAAAATTGGACTTGCTCTAAATTCTTATATCTTCACTTTTCAACTTGTTTATTTCACTTTCATTTGTTTGTTTTTGTTGTTGTTGTTTGGACTCTAATTTTGGTTTGATAGCTTAAGAATATTGAGGTGATTTGTCAAGTTTGATCGTTTCGAGTTACGAATGCATGGTAATGATTTTTATTAAAGTTTTGTACACGTTTGAAGTATGTGTTTACCGCTTTCTATAATTTATCATATTCATGATACTTAGACTTTTTACAATTTTTATGCCATTCAGTCTTTTGTATACTTGTTCATTTGTGAATCACTTTAGTTCCTACCCTTTTTGTGAGGTAGCTTTCCATTGTTCACATATGCTGGAGACCACAATTCTTGTTTTAATTGGATTTTATTATGCTTAATCTTTTGTTTGTGTTGATTGTATGAATGCTTGAACATGATCAAGGCATTTTTTTATTTCATTTTGAGCATAACTATATTGGACAAATAAGTCAATTCACCTTATGAGTGTGTGATCATTTTGAACCCCTTTTAGCCTTTTTTCACTATCCATGTTGTATTTGCTCAATGCTTGTCTATGAGTGTTAAGTATCCCTTTTTGTATGGATGTTGATTCATTGTTTTCTTGAACCCTCAACCATTATTTTGGTTTGAATTTTTACCTTGCCTTAGAAAGTAGGGAGTATTCACTTTAATGTATTGTTGAATTCAAGTTGGGGAGAAAAATGATTGTGTATTTATTGGTTGATTGCTATGAGGTTGAAAAGTAAAAAAAAAAGTGAGAAAAGAAATGAAAAAAAAAGGTGATAGAAAAAGAAATGAAAAAAATAGAAAAGCTTTGAAAAATAAAAACAAATAGAGTATGGAATAATGTTGTGTTAATAAATGATGCGTGTTGGTGTGAAACTTGTGGCAAAGAAGAAGTTTGATTTAAATTCTATTGTTTGAAACTTTGTGGAAGTAATTACTCCCTTATGTTTAGGCAAGTTTTTGTTTCGATTAGCTTTAGGACTTATCACTTGTTTGTTAACCAAAGCATATTACAACCTTGAAAAGCCCTTGACATTCTTGCTTTTATATTTTCAATGTAAATTTTTAGATGAATGCATAATTTAGTCTATTGTTTGCAAGATTGTTGGATGAGTGAAAATACCCCATTTTTGTGTGTTTTTCATTTATCGATGATTGTGTTTGGTAGGTGTGATTCATTTGTGAACTAGTATTTTTTTTAGAATGTTTGGCTTAATTTTTGTATTTATCATTTGTTTCGTGTTTATGTTATAGTCGTGGTTTAATGGTAAGTATTTACTTTGTTGTACTATTTTTCATTGAACCATTGCATTTGTTTTCCATTTTCAAAAACCTGTTGATTCGTGATTCTTTGATTATCGTCTTTTGCTTCTTTAAGTTTGTGATACGGTGGAAAAGAACAGACTGTTTTTTGGAATGCGGGTTTGCGTTTTGCGTTTGTTTTCGCAAAATATCGCGGTAAGCAAGAGTCACCACCGTCTTTTATTTTATCCAACAAGAAAAGGAAAAAAGCACAGAAAAATTCCTTTTTGAGATATTTCTCGGGTTCGGGGGGTAGATTATAGAAAGGGAAGGTGTTAACACCCTTTCTATCTGTGGTTATCCACGGGCTCTTAGGTACTTGCTCATATTGTTTTCAAAAATTTGCTTTCTTTGTGTTTGTGGGTTTGAAAAAGTTTTTGTTTTGAAACTTCGATTTAACTCTTGCTTCTGTCCTCAAGAGTGTAATGAAGTGTTTTTGAAAACTTTGTTTAGAAAGTGTAAGTGTGAAAGAGTTTTTGTTTTTGAAAGAGCAAGTATCTAAGAACCATCTACCTACTCGAAAAGGGAATCGTTCTATGCTATCTTCCTTTAGACAATGCTATCCTACTATTGATGAGTAGGTAGCACCGTCGTTGGAGTTTTAAGGGTCAATTCGAATTTAGGGACTTACGGTCACCAAAGCAATGTTAGGATGCTTTAGCGGTAACCCTAATATCTTAGATCATTTATTTTGAGGCAACAATATCTGAGGCAACCGTTTCGAGGCGACTATGATCTTTGGACAAGAGGGTGACCTCTAAAGTGACCTATACTTAATGACTGCGTACGAAGGCAACCAAGTGGGGTGTATGTAATTGCAAGCTTCTCAAGTCATGTTTAAAGCATTGGTTTTGATGAAGACAACATGGATATCAACATTCAAAGGATGTGCAAAAAGTTTATCAATATCATATAAAACCTTGTTACAAGTCTTGAAGATTAGAAGAAGAATTATTAAAGAAACAACAAATGTCAAAAGGTATAAATAATTCTTAAACTTGAATATAGATGTTCACAAATATGCATTCATAATCATATACATATCCCACATTTTTAACAATAAGAAAAACTACGTTTGAGATCTTTTTCAAAAGGATTTTTTGAAAATAAACTTTCAGGAACCGGTTCCTACCTAACAGGAAACCGGGTTCCAAACTTGTTTAAAAATCACTTCCCTGGAATTTGTACCAGGAACCGGGTTGTACCTATAGGGGAACCGGTTCCTGCGTGTTATTTTTTGAATTTTGGGTTATAACGTTCACTAAGAACCGGGTTCTGCCTGGGTCGGAACCAGTTCCCAGCGAACCAGTACAGATTTTCTTTTGTTTTTTGAACATAATTCAAATGGTATTTTTTCATGATTGCATTTCATCTTTTCATATCAAATGTCATGAATGAAGAGGTATTTGTGACATTATAAATTGTGCAGATTTTCAAATTCAAATAACCTTCTTCAATTAACAATTTTCATCATTCAAATTTGCATATTCTTACTGTAAGTCTAAGAGTGCCTAAGAGGGGGGGGGGGGGGGGGGGGGGTGAATTAGGTATATAAAAATTTATTCGGTTTTATGAGAATACTTGTAGTAATTTTTGGTTAAGTGTTAGAAGGTTTTGATTATATCTTATCTTTTCTTGATTATGGTGATGAAAGCGATAAAAGCGGAAAAGTAAAGAACACGATGATATATCCTGGTTCCCCTCACAATCCGAGAGTACTCCGGTCCCCTTTCCAACACGAAAGAGATTTCACTATAGTTAGAATGATTGTATAGCCTATGCTTACTATCTAACCTATAGGGTGATCAAAGGTTCTTAACACCTTTAAGATCAAACAAACACTAATGTGAATGAAGAACAATCCTCTTCAAATCACAACACTTACTTCCAACAATCCTGGATAGTAAGGGAATAATTTCTTTTGTAATACAATGATTAATTTGAAATAGATGGAGAGCACTATCAATCTTCAATTGATCTTCTTCTTTAAGATAGAAACAATTCTCAAGCAATGATTATAAATGTTCACAATGTATGTATGAAACTTGTAATGATTTCTTAATGAAAATGTGTATGGCAAGTTTCACAAAATTTATGAACACATGAAAGTTTAAGTGCAATTTTGAATGAGTGAAAATTGTTAATATGAAGAAGGTTTATTGTTGTTATTGATTGATATTGAAAATCTGAAAATCTGCACATTTTATAAAGTCACAAGAATCTCTTCGTTCATGCCAATTCATATGAAAAGATGCAATGCATTCATGAAAGAATACCACTTGAAAAATGTTCAAAAACCAAAAGAAAAGCTGCACTGGTTCGCTGGGAACCGGTTCCGACACAGACAGAACCCGGTTCTTAGTGAACGTTATAACTCAGATTTCAAAAATATCACGCAGGAACCAGTTCCCCTATTGGTACAACCCGGTTCCTGGTACAAATTCCAGGGACGGTTTTTTGAAAAAGTTTGGAACCCGGTTCCCTGTTAGGGAGGAACCGGTTCCTGAAAGGTTATTTTCAAAAATTCTTTTTGAAAAAGATTTCAAACATAGTTTATCTTAACATTAAAAATGTGGGATATGTATATGTTTATGAATGCATATTTGTGAACATCTATATTCAAGTTCAAGAATTATTTATACCATTTGACATTTGTTGATTCTTCAATAATTCTTCTTCTAATCTTCAAGACTTGTATATGATATTGATAAGCTTTTTGCACATCCTTTGAATGTTGATGTCCATGTTGTCTTCATCAAAAAAAATGCTTTAAATATGACTTGAGAAGCTTGCAATTACATTCTCCCCCTTTTTGATGATGACAACCAAGTCTTGAAAACGATTCTTGAGATGTTTATGATGTTTTTTTGTGTAGCACAAATGTTGAGCAAATGCAAGGCTCCCCCTAAATTGTATGCTCCCCCTAAGTCCATGATTCTTTGAATTTTGGAGTGAGTATGATAGTTATTTGGGGCTGCAATTTCTTTGAAACAAAACAACACATATGCATATTCTTCTCCCCCTTTGTCAACATCAAAAAGGATGGGGAAAAAGAGTGAAACAAATACATTTAAAAATTAAGACGTACAATATAGACACACATATTTTATCAAATAAAAACATATAAAAGAAGGAGTAGAAGCAGAGTGTACTGAAACATAAATTTTTGAAGAAAAAATTAAGACGTGCACCTTATGAGAAACATTTAGAGATGACTTTCATCCAAAATACCAAGTTCTCTTCGGATTTTGAAGAATGGTTCTTGAGCAAGCGGTTTTGTTCTTGATGGACCAAAGAGATCCATGTGTAACAATTGTAGTGGCCTTGTAGTAGACACCACATTCTTAGATTTGAAAGTTGATTTGGTCTGTTTGCCCTTTTGGCAAGCGCTACATAATTTGTCTTTGATGAACTTCATCTTTGGTATACCAATAACTAAGTCATGCTTAACCAATTTGTTCAAGTGCTCCATGTGAATGTGAGCAATCCTCTTGTGCCATAACCAAGCGTCATTGTTGTTTACCATAAGACATTGTACCTTCATAGACAAATCATCTAAAGTAATCATAAAAATATTGTTAGATCTTATACCTTTGAGTTTTACCTCATTGGTTGCCACATCCATAATAAGGCATTCTTCTTTGTTGAATTTGATCTTGAACCCTCTATCACAAAGTTGACTTATGCTAAGAAGGTTGTGCTTTAATCCTTCAACATAGAGAACATCCTCAATTTGAATGGATGGAGGTGTGCCAACTATTCCAACGCCAAGAATCTTTCCTTTGGTGTTGTCTCCATAGGTGACATACCCTTTGGCTTTATGTACTAGATATGAAAATTGGTGTACATCTCCTGTCATATGCTTTGAACATCCACTATCAAGATACCAAACATTTGATGTGGATTTCAAGCATACCTACAAAAACAAATTATTTCTTGTTAGGTACCCAAGTTGCCTTGGGTCCTTCATAGTTAGTTCCCTTTTTCACCCACACATAATGCCCACTTGCCATACTAAAGTTTCTAACATAGCAAGCATTAGGTGTATGGCCTTTAATACCATAATAAAAACAAGTAGGTTCAAAGTTACTTCTATATCTAGAAGGATAAGATTTTTCTTAGGAAATGTTTTATTTTTTGATACATTAGCCTTTTTCTTTTGATGATTATGAACAACTTGCTTCTTTTCTACTTTCTTGGGATTGGAACTATTACTAGCCTTTACAAAAACAGTGGGATTGTTACTTGGTTTCTTAGAATTCACATAACCAAGACCTCTTTTATCATTTGGATAACGTTGTTGGCTTAGTAATCCTTCCAATCCTATTTGTCCTTTTTCATATCGTTCAATGACTCTTTTTAATTGAACAATTTGAAAGACATTTGATTCACACTTGGAGCATGCAAAGTTTTCCTTTTCTTTAATAAAATTTTGTTTTTGAAGATCAAAATCTTTAGTCATGGTGTCAATTTTTTCTAGACAAATTAGAAGTTCTTTTTCTTGATTTTACACCTTTTTGTATAAAATTTTGCATTCTTCCAAGAGTTCATCAATAGCACCTTGAACATCATCATCAAAAAGATTAAATTCATTACTAACCTCTTCTTCATCGTCAGAGTGATGTGAAGCCATCAATGCTAGATTTGCACATTCGTCACTTTCCGAATCGGATGAAGAACTTATCTCATTATCTTCTCATGCAACATAAGCCTTTTTGTTCTTGAACTCCTTTTTGCCTTTGAATTCATTTTTCTTGGAGAGTTTTGGAAAATCCGGCTTTATGTGACCTTGCTTTCCACATTCATAGCATGTGACATCTTGTGTTGATGTGGAGGCTTCTTTATCTTTATGCTTATAGAATTTCTTCCTTTTGACAAAGTTAGCATTATGAAGATTATTTTTATGACCAAAATATTTTCCTAACCTTTTTACAAGAAGCAAGAGATTTTCATCTTCTTCCGATGCATCTTTATCTTGACTTTCTTTTGAATCAACTTTTAAAGCAATTCCTTTGGATTTCTTCTCATGATTCTCATGTTTTTCAAGTCTTCCAAGTTCCGTCTCATATTCTTGAAGCTTTCCGAAAAGTGTTGCGGAAATCATAGTTGCTAGGCTTTTCTTTTCGGATATTGCCGTCACTTTTGGTTTCCATTCCCTCGTTAAAGACCTAAGCACTTTAATATTTAATTCATCATTAGTTAAAGTCTTACCGAGTGCCTTCAAATGGTTTGTCAAGTGAACGAATCTCTTTTGCAAGTCAAGGATGGATTCTCCGGGCAGCATTCTGAATAATTCATATTCTTGACTCAAAGTGTTCAATCTAGACCTTTTGACTTCGAGGGTTCCTTCATGAGTTTCTACAAGAGTATCCCAAATTTCTTTTGCCGTTGTACATGCCGATACTCGGAAAAATTCATCCATACTAAGAGCACTTTGAAGAATATTGATTGCCTTTTTGTCAAAGAGAACTTTTTTCTTGTCATCGTCATCCCATGATGCTTTAGGCTTTGATGACCCAACACCATTGACAACACACACCGGAGTAAATGGACCATTCTCAACAACATTCAATATTTCTTCTCATTGCGCTTCAAGATGAGCCTTCATGCAAATTTTCCAAAAGTCAAAGTATTCACCACAAAACAATGGAGGCTTGTTGTTACTACCACCATCTTTGAAAACCGGATTTGGATTTACGGAAGCCATTCTGGATCTTTAGGAACAAGTTACCTATAACTTACTCTGATGCCAATTGTAAGTCTAAGAGTGCCTAAGAGGGGGGGGGGTGAATTAGGTATATAAAAATTTATTCGGTTTTATGAGAATACTTGTAGTAATTTTTGGTTAAGTGTTAGAAGGTTTTGATTATATCTTATCTTTTCTTGATTATGGTGATGAAAGCGATAAAAGCGGAAAAGTAAAGAACACGATGATATATCCTGGTTCCCCTCACAATCCGAGAGTACTCCAGTCCCCTTTCCAACACAAAAGAGATTTCACTATAGTTAGAATGATTGTACAGCCTATGCTTACTATATAACCTATAGGGTGATCAAAGGTTCTTAACACCTTTAAGATCAAACAAACACTAATGTGAATGAAGAACAATCCTCTTCAAATCACAACACTTACTTCCAACAATCCTGGATAGTAAGGGAATAATTTCTTTTGTAATACAATGATTAATTTGAAATAGATGGAGAGCACTATAAATCTTCAATTGATCTTCTTTTTCAAGATAGAAACAATTCTCAAGCAATGATTATAAATGTTCACAATGTATGTATGAAACTTGTAATGATTTCTTAATGAAAATGTGTATGGCAAGTTTCACAAAATTTATGAACACATGAAAGTTTAAGTGCAATTTTGAATGAGTGAAAATTGTTAATATGAAGAAGTTTTATTGTTGTTATTGATTGATATTGAAAATCTGAAAATCTGCACATTTTATAAAGTCACAAGAATCTCTTCATTCATGCCAATTCATATGAAAAGATGCAATGCATTCATGAAAGGATACCACTTGAAAAATGTTCAAAAACCAAAAGAAAAGCTGCACTGGTTCGCTGGGAACCGGTTCCGACACAGACGGAACCTGGTTCTTAGTGAACGTTATAACTCAGATTTCAAAAATATCACGCAGGAACCGGTTCCCCTATTGGTACAACCCGGTTCCTGGTACAAATTCCAGGGACGGTTTTTTGAAAAAGTTTGGAACCCGGTTCCCTGTTAGGGAGGAACCGGTTCCTGAAAGGTTATTTTCAAAAGTTCTTTTTGAAAAAGATTTCAAACATAGTTTATCTTAACATTAAAAATGTGGGATATGTATATGTTTATGAATGCATATTTGTGAACATCTATATTCAAGTTCAAGAATTATTATACCATTTGACATTTGTTGATTCTTCAATAATTCTTCTTCTAATATTCAAGACTTGTATATGATATTGATAGGCTTTTTGCACATCCTTTTAATGTTGATGTCCATGTTGTCTTCATCAAAACAAATGCTTTAAATATGACTTGTGAAGCTTGAAATTACACTTACAAACTTTCAAGTGTTCTTACAAATCATAAATTTTGTGAAACTTGCCATATACATTTTCATTAAGAAATCATTACAAGTTTCATACATTCATTGTGAACATTTATAATCATTGCTTGAGAATTGTTTCTTTCTTGAAGAAGAAGATCAATCAAAGATTGATAGTGCTCTCCATCTCTTTCAAATAAATCATTGTATTACAAAAAGAAAGTATTCCCTTACTATCCAGGATTGTTGGAAGTAAGTGTTGTGATTTGAAGAGGATTGTTCTTCATTCACATTAGTGTTTGTTTGACCTTAAAGGTATTCCCTTACTATCCAGGATTGTTGGAAGTAAGTGTTGTGATTTGAAGAGGATTGTTCTTCATTCACATTAGTTTTTGTTTGACCTTAAAGGTGTTAAGAACCTTTGGTCACCCTATAGGTTAGATAGTAAGCATAGGTTGTACAATCATTCTAAACTATAGTGAAATCTCTTTTGTGTTGGAAAGGGGACTGGAGTACTCTCGGATTATAAGGGGAACCAGGATATATCGCCGTGTTCTTTACTTTTCCGCTTTTATCGTTTTCATCACCATAATCAAGAAAAGATAAGATATAGTCAAAAACCTTCAAACACTTAACCACAAATTACTACAAGTATTCTCATAAAACCGAATAAATTTTTATATACCTAATTCACCCCCCTCTTAGGCACTCTTAGACTTACAATTGGCATCAGAGCAAGTTATAGGTAACTTGTTCCTAAAGATCCAGAATGGCTTCCGCAAATCAAAATTCGGTTTTCAAAGATGGTGGTAGTAACAACAAGCCTCCATTGTTTTGTGGTGAATACTTTGACTTTTGGAAAATTCGCATGAAGGCTCATCTTTAAGCGCAAGGAGAAGAAATATGGAATGTTGTTGAGAATGGTCCATTTACTCCGGTGTGTGTTATCAATGGTGTTGGGTAATCAAAGCCTAAAGCATCATGGGATGACGATGACAAGAAAAAAGTTCTCTTTGACAAAAAGGCAATCAATATTCTCCAAAGTTCTCTTAGTATGGATGAATTTTTCCGAGTATCGGCATGTACAACGGCAAAGGAAATTTGGGATACTCTTGTAGAAACTCATGAAGGAACCACCGAAGTCAAAAGGTCTAGATTGAACACTTTGAGTCAAGAATATGAATTATTCAGAATGCTGCCCGGAGAATCCATCCTTGACTTGCAAAAGAGATTCGTTCACTTGACAAACCATTTGAAGGCACTCGGTAAGACTTTAACTAACGATGAATTAAATCTTAAAGTGCTTAGGTATTTAACTAGGGAATGGCAACCAAAAGTGACGGCAATATCCAAAAAGAAAAGCCTAGCAACTATGACTTCCGCAACACTTTTCGGAAAGCTTCAAGAATATGAGACGAAACTTTGAAGGCTAGAAAAACATGAGAATCATAAGTAGAAATCCAAAGGCATTGCTTTGAAAGTTGATTCAAAAGAAAGTCAAGATAAAGATGCATCGGAGGAAGATGAAAACTTCTTGCTTCTTGTAAAAAGGTTAGGAAAATATTTTGGTCATAAAAATAATCTTCATAATGCTAACTTTGTCAAAAGAAAGAAATTTTATAAGCATAAAGATAAAGAAGCCTCCACATCAACACAAGATGTCACATGTTATGAATGTGGAAAGCAAGGACACATCAAGCCAAACTGTCCAAATCTCCAAAAGAAAAATGGATTCAAAGGAAAGGACTCAAAACAAAAGAAAGCCTACATAGCATGGAAAGATAATGATATGAGCAGTTCATCGGAATCGAAAAGCGACGAATGTGCAAACTTAGCCTTAATGGCATCGCATCATTCCGACGATGAAGAAGAGGTTAGTAATGAATTTAATATTTTTGATGATGATGTTCAAGGTGCAATTGATGAACTCTTGAAAGAATGTAAAAGTTTATACAAAAAGGTGTCAAAACAAGAAAAAGAACTTCTAATTTGTCTAGAAAAAATTGACACCATGACTAAAGATTTTGATCTTCAAAAACAAAATTTTATTAAAGAAAAGGAAAACTTTGCATGCTCCAAGTGTGAATCAAATGTATTTCAAATTGTTCAATTGAAAAGAGTCATTGAACGATATGAAAAAGGACAAATAGGATTGGAAGGATTACTAAGCCAACAACGTTATCCAAATGATAAAAGAGGTCTTGGTTATGTGAATACTAAGAAACCAAGTAACAATCCCACTGTTTTTGTAAAGGCTAGTAATAGTTCCAATCCCAAGAAAGTAGAAAAGAAGTAAGTTGTTCATAATCATCAAAAGAAAAAGGCTAATGTATCTAAAAGAAAACAAATTCCTAGATACAAGAGCAAATTTGTTCCAAACTGTTTTTACTGTGGTATTATTGGATACACACCCAATGCATGCTATATTAGAAATTTCAGTATTGCTAGTGGACATTATGCATGGGTGAAAAAGGAACTAACTATGAAGGACCCAAGGCAACTTGGGTACCTAACAAGAAATAATTTGTTTTTGTAGGTATGCTTGAAATCCACATCAAATGTTTGGTATCTTGATAGTGGATGTTCAAAGCATATGACAGGAGATGTACACCAATTTTCATATCTAGTACATAAAGCCAAATGGTATGTCACCTATGGAGACAACACCAAAGGAAAGATACTTGGCGTTGGAATAGTTGGCACACCTCCATCCATTCAAATTGAGGATGTTCTCTATGTTGAAGGATTAAAGCACAACCTTATTAGCATAAGTCAACTTTGTGATAGAGGGTTCAAGATCAAATTCAACAAAGAAGAATGCCTTATTATGGATGAGGCAACCAATGAGGTAAAACTCAAAGGTATAAGATCTAACAATATTTTTATGATTACTTTAAATGATTTGTCTATGAAGGTACAATGTCTTATGGTAAACAACAATGACGCTTGGTTATGGCACAAGAGGATTGCTCACATTCACATGGAGCACTTGAACAAATTGGTTAAGCATGACTTAGTTATTGGTCTACCAAAGATGAAGTTCATCAAAGACAAATTATGTAGTGCATGCCAAAAGGGCAAACAGACCAAATCAACTTTCAAACCAAAGAATATGGTTTCAACAACAAGACCACTTCAATTGTTACACATGGATCTCTTTGGTCCATCAAGAACAAAAAGCTTCGGAGGTGATGTATACGCTTTGGTTATTGTTGATGATTTTTCTAGATATTCTTGGACTTTGTTTCTTGTGCAGAAAAGTGATGCCTTTAAAAGCTTTTAAGAAGTATGCTAAGCAAATCCAAAATGAAAAATCACTAAAGATTGTATCCATAAGAAGTGATCATGGTGGAGAATTCCAAAATGCACAATTTGAAGAATTTTGTGAAGAACATGGTATCTCTCATAATTTTTCAGCACCTAGAACTCCACAACAAAATGGAGTAGTTGAAAGAAAGAATAGGTTTCTAGTGGAACTTGCAAGAACAATGCTTAGTGATGCAAATCTTCCTAAATATTTTTGGGCGGATGCGGTTAGTACGGCATGTTATGTTGGAAATCGAGTTATCATTAGACCTATAATAAAGAAGACTCCATATGAACTCTTCAAAGGAAGAAAGCCAAATATTGCTCACTTCCACATTTTTGGATGCAAGTGTTTTGTTCTTAACAATGACAAAGACAATCTCGACAAGTTTGACGAGAAATCCGACGAAGAGGAAGTAGTTGTGTGTGATGTTGATGATCCTATAGATTTACCCCCGGAAGAACTTTCAAATGATCAAGTTGTGAAATCACCGGAAAATCAAGAAGACATTGTACAACAAGATTCAAACATCAATGATCTACCAAAAGAATGGAGAACTCATAGAGACCATCCTATTGACAAAATTATTGGTGACATTAGCCAAGGAGTATCAACAAGATTAAATCTAAAAGATGCTTGCTTAAACATGGCGTTTGTTTCTCAAATTGAACCTACCAAAGTTGATGAAGCCTTGGGAAATGATCAATGGATTATTGCTATGCAAGAAGAATTAATGCAATTCGAGAGAAATCAAGTTTGGGAACTTGTTCCTAGACCAAGTGGTAGTGAAAATGGAAGTGAAGATGATGGTGATGAGATGAATTTGGATGAAGGTGATCTCTAAATGTTTCTCATAAGGTGCACGTCTTAATTTTTCTTCAAAAAATTTATGTTTCAGTACACTCTGCTTCTACTCCTTCTTTTATATGTTTTTATTTGATAAAATATGTGTGTATATATTGTTTGTGTTTTTTAAATGAATCTGTTTCACTCTTTTCCCCCATCCTTTTTGATGTTAACAAAGGGGGAGAAGAATATGCATATGTGTTGTTTTGTTTCAAAGAAATTGCAGGCCAAAATAACTATCATAAAACTCACTCCAAAATTCAAAGAATCATGGACTTAGGGGGAGCATACAATTTAGGGGGAGCCTTGCATTTGCTTAACATTTTTGCTACACAAAACAACATAAACATTTCAAGAATTGTTTTCAAGGCATGGTTGTCATCATCAAAAAGGGGGAGAATGTAATTGCAAGCTTCTCAAGTCATGTTTAAAGCATTGGTTTTGATGAAGACAACATGGATATCAACATTCAAAGGATGTGCAAAAAGTTTATCAATATCATATAAAACCTTGTTACAAGTCTTGAAGATTAGTAGAAGAATTATTAAAGAAACAACAAATGTCAAAAGGTATAAATAATTCTTAAACTTGAATATAGATGTTCACAAATATGCATTCATAATCATATACATATCCCACATTTTTAACAATAAGAAAAACTATGTTTGAGATCTTTTTCAAAAGGATTTTTTGAAAATAAACTTCCAGGAACCGGTTCCTACCTAACAGGGAACCGGGTTCCAAACTTGTTCAAAAATAACTTCCTTGGAATTTGTACCAGGAACCGGGTTGTACCTATAGGGGAACCGGTTCCTGCATGTTATTTTTTGAATTCTGGGTTATAACGTTCACTAAGAACCGGGTTCTGCCTGGGTCGGAACCGGTTCCCAGCGAACCAGTACAGATTTTCTTTTGTTTTTTGAACATAATTCAAATGGTATTTTTTCATGATTGCATTGCATCTTTTCATATCAAATGGAATGAATGAAGAGGTATTTGTGACATTATAAATTGTGCAGATTTTCAAATTCAAATAACCTTCTTCAATTAACAATTTTCATCATTCAAATTTTCATATTCTTACAAACTTTCAAGTGTTCTTACAAATCATAAATTTTGTGAAACTTGCCATATACATTTTCATTAAGAAATCATTACAAGTTTCATACATTCATTGTGAACATTTATAATCATTGCTTGAGAATTGTTTCTTTCTTGAAGAAGAAGATCAATCAAAGATTGATAGTGCTCTCCATCTCTTTCAAATAAATCATTGTATTACAAAAAGAAAGTATTCCCTTACTATCCAGGATTGTTGGAAGTAAGTGTTGTGATTTGAAGATGATTGTTCTTCATTCACATTAGTGTTTGTTTGACCTTAAAGGTATTCCCTTACTATCCAGGATTGTTGGAAGTAAGTGTTGTGATTTGAAGAGGATTGTTCTTCATTCACATTAGTGTTTGTTTGACCTTAAAGGTGTTAAGAACCTTTGGTCACCCTATAGGTTAGATAGTAAGCATAGGCTGTACAATCATTCTAAACTATAGTGAAATCTCTTTCGTGTTGGAAAGGGGACTGGAGTACTCTCGGATTGTGAGGGGAACCAGGATATATCATCGTGTTCTTTACTTTTCCGCTTTTATCGTTTTCATCACCATAATCAAGAAAAGATAAGATATAGTCAAAAACCTTCAAACACTTAACCACAAATTATTACAAGTATTCTCATAAAACCGAATAAATTTTTATATACCTAATTCACCCCCCCCCTCTTAGGCACTCTTAGACTTACAATGTACCCTAAGAGTGTGCATGTGCGAGTGTGTCGTTTTCAGTTAATTTTTGTCTTTGTACATGTTAATGGTTGTCTATGTTGATTTTAGGTTAAATATTCAATCTTGTCATGCATACCTATTATCAATCATCTAACAGTTATATAAGTTACGGAAATTAAATTGCGGAAATTTAACTAACTATTACAAGGCGTCGGGTATTTACATCGCCAAAAGCAAACCTTTGAAATTTAAATGCGAAAAATAAATAAAGCGATAAAATAATTAAATGGTCCTAATTATCTATTACATTCCGGGAACAAATACAATATTGGATAAAAGAAAGTAAATCGCTTGCGGAAATTAAATCGGGTGCAAGTTTAGGGTTTTGACCCTTTTTTGAAAGAAAAGTATCTTTTTTATTGTTTTTTTGATTTAAGGAAGAAATTAATCTAAGTTAATCATTAAATTAATAAATTAATTAATAAAAATAAAAATATTTTTTGGGTTTTTGGTATTTTAAGAAAGAAAATAAAAATTGATCAATGTTAGTAAAAACCTAATTAAGTCTAATTTAATTTTAATTATTTACAAAAATGTGAAAGTTATTCTAATTAAAATTCTAAATCAATTAATTAATGTTTATTAACAAAAATAAAAGTTAGAATTTAGAATTTTTTTTATTAATAACCAAGTATTAAAAAAATATTTCGCAAATAACCGGGTTTCGGAAAAAATTACGCAAATAACCATGTTTGAGATGGCTCCACAAAGGAGGAGCCAAGTCATTTGGCGCATGCACCTAGGGTTTTGCCCTAGGCGCCATCTCACTTGGCGCCTCCATTGGCTTTTAGCCAAGTGAGATGGCGCATGCTCCTTAAAAAGGAGAGGAGGCGCCATCTCACTTGGCGCCTAGGGCAAAACTAGGGTTTTTTGCCGTTTTATAAATAATTCGTCCGTTTCTTTGAAATTTCTCACACTTTCTCGCACTGTATTTTTATTTCGTACTCCCTTATTTACGTAATGACGTCGCCTATGATTTTTAGCAGAGATGGTTACGTTATATTCTCCGCCACGAAACCCGCGATGAAAATGAAATTCTGGCACATTCACTCCATGGAGCGTCTGAAGCGGGAGTTGATGCGGTGGCTAGATGGAGACATCGCCGAGGGGGAAAAAATTCGAAGGATCCAGCGAAAACGAACAACAACCTCGCATGCGACAGGAAGACCTAATGTGTGGTTGGAGGAAGTCAAAACAGACAGTGATGTAATGCTGATGATGCATGGGTCAGATGAAATTGTGTTAACAGTTGTAATTTCCTAGATTGATTATCGTTAATCATTGTTGTACGCGAAAACCCTAATTTAATTTCCTAGATTGATTATCGTTAATCATTGTTGTACGCGAAAACCCTAATTTAATTTCCTATATTGAATTTCTTAAATTGTGTGAACAGTTTTATTAACGGAAAACCCATAAAGTTTACAACACAAATATTGAAAAGATTTATTGTATTACAAAATTTATGTGGTCGAGCCAGACGCCCGATTCGGACAGTTTTTGCGATTGTGTCCGACCTGACGGCATAAACCACACTTTCTTTCCAACCTGTCAAGATCGTCCATTTCTGTTGTTATGCGCCTGCTTTTGGGACGACCCTTCTTGTTCCTTCGCATTTGGTCATTGTGCCAAACTATATCACCGCTGTATTCAGGCCAATAGTCCGGTTTTGCCACCAAAGGAAAGTTGTTGTTGTAAACAGTTAGCAACGTTTCAGATTTATAAACGTTTGATAGCAGTTGAAGCGCGTCTTGATGGGTATGCGCACAAGCGGCAATGACATGAGAGCAAGGCATACGAAAAGCTTGAAACCTGCCACAATCGCACCATTGAGAAGGTAAAATGACCCTGTATTCCTGTCTTGCCAGGCCTTCATTGTGGTCAATTGTCTCTTTCATAATGAAGTTGTGGCTATGGCGGTCAAACCGTGTAACCATGTGAGTGTTGGCTTTTGCACTTTCAGCCTTAATGTATTTCATACAACTTTCACTCCACAGTTGTCCTGATTGCAAGACCGAATACCACATTTCACCTCTTTTGGCAAATAACGCAGCCATCCTAAAATACGTGGATTTCACCAAGGCAGTGATGGGGAGGTTTCGTATGCCCTTGAATACCCCATTCATTGATTCAATAAGATTTGTTGTCATATGCCCCCATCTTTGGCCATTGTCGTATGACCTAGTCCACTTTTCGACCGGTATGTTGTCGATCCACGTACCGGCTTCTGGGTTAGACAAACGGATCTCGTTGCGGTAATATTTGAATGTGGGTTGTGTCAGTGCGTATCCCGCATTCATCACCGCTTTCCGCAATGTTTTGTCCTTGACCTCCCTCGAGAAATTCTGGACGATATGCCTGATGCAATAGACATGCGTAGAAGGAGGGTCATGCCAACCATTTGCCGGATTATTATAGGCACTTTCAATAGAGGCATGTCTGTCCGAGATCAAACATAGATCCGGTTGAGGAGCCATGTCTATGCCTGCCACCCGTCTACTCCAATAGCCTTGCATGCAACAGAGAAAGGAATCCCAAAGGCTGTCACGTAGCCTGAGACAATGCTGTAAAACGTGACACCTCTTATTCGCCAAATGGGGTGGCGACAACATTCATTTTTGTACTATTTCGCCAAGTGAGATGGCGCCTCCCTTACTGTCCAATAATATTACATGCATGGGCTTATGCTGCCACCTAGCCCGGCCCTATAATACACACATTAATGTTTTGTCTAAGCCTGCCACCTGTCAGCTCCAATGGCCTTGCATGCAACAGAGAAAGGCATCCCAAAGGCTGTCACGTAGCCTGAGACAATGCTGTAAAACGTGGCACCTCTTATTCGCCAAATGGGGTGGCGACAACATTCATTTTTGTACTATTTCGCCAAGTGAGATGGCGCCTCCCTTACTGTCCAATCGTATTACATGCATGGGCTTATGCTGCCACCTAGCCCGGCCCTATAATACACACATTAATGTTTTGTCTAAGCCTGCCACCCGTCAGCTCCAATGGCCTTGCATGCAACAGAGAAAGGCATCCCAAAGGCTGTCACGTAGCCTGAGACAATGCTGTAAAACGTGACACCTCTTATTCGCCAAATGGGGTGGCGACAACATTCATTTTTGTACTATTTCGCCAAGTGAGATGGCGCCTCCCTTACTGTCCAATCGTATTACATGCATGGGCTTATGCTGCCACCTAGCCTGGCCCTATAATACACACATTAATGTTTTGTCTAAGCCTGCCACCCGTCAGCTCCAATGGCCTTGCATGCAACAGAGAAAGGCATCCCAAAGGCTGCCACCTAGCCTGCAAGAGTGACACCTTACATTATTTGTAAATGCATGCATGCATATGTGTAACTCCCTAAGCATGCAAATGTGACACCTCGCATGCATGCAACCACTACATCAGAATTAGTTGCCTATAAATACATACCTTATGAAACATATCTCACACCCACACAACTCTCACTCTCTCACTCTCTGCTACGAAATATTTCTTAAGTCTATCATACTCCTTATTTCTTCCTAAGTCTTTCATTCACTCAAGCGTTCTGAAGAATGGCCCTTCTAACAATGGGAGATACTCACAAAGGCACAAGGGAAAACATTGCTGCATTTGTAAGTCTCTTCTTTGGTTATACATTTTTCATACTTTAAAAAACGTGTTGTTCATCTTAATTAATCTTACTCTTGTTTAATTATGATCTCAGGATACACAAAGATTCAGAATCCGTTCGCACAAATACCTGGCCCCCGACCCTTTTATCGTCCCTTATCTGGAATATGCAGGTTTTGGACACGTGATAAAGATCTCCAACTGCACCATTGACTCCAAATTCATCCTTGCAATGTTGGAGAGGTGGAGACCGGAGACCCATACATTTCACCTACCAATAGGTGAATGTACCATCACTCTCGAAGATGTCTACATGCTACTGGGCCTCCCTATTGACGGTAAAGCGGTGAACGGGTCGGTTCAACAACCCAACTCACAGTGTGAAGAACTGTTGGGTAGGGACATGGTAGAAGGTGGTGGAGCAAGAGGGCAGGGAATACTACTCACTGACCTGAAACGGCATTATGCAAGTATGGAATTAAATGAAAATTCCTCAGAAAATGACCGAGTAGTAAAAGCCCGAACGTATATTATGATACTTTTTGGTACTTTTTTATTTCCCGAAAGTACGGGAAATAGTGTAAATTTCATGTACTTACATTTACTAACCAATTTTGATAAAACTAGAAAATTTAGTTGGGGTTCTGCAGTATTAGCCCACCTGTACAGTTCCTTGTGCAAAAACGCAGTCAAGGAAAAATGTACATTTTATGGGTGTGCATTTTTACTACAAGCCTGGGGTTGGTGGAGGATGGAGTCCTTAAACCCCATCAACAACAACACTTTTGGTTTCCCTTACGCAACAAAGTAAGTCATTAAGTTATAGCATTTATAACTATTCTTCTCTTTCCAAAATATATGCTAAAAATAACATGTTTCTCATTTCCTATAGGTACTGCGTGAGGGGTATGGATTACGGCAAGAATCCCAGATTCAATGTCGCACTCTACCGGAATCTGTTGGATCACCTAGGCCCAGATGACGTAAGTCGTAGCTTTTAACTTTTGTTCATTTTATTTATTTATACATTACTTTTGCGCTTACCTGATTTAAATTTTATCGCAGTTCGTCTGGAGACCATATTTGGGTTTGGACCATTCTCCAAATCCAGAGGATGCAGCAACTTGGACTGCAAAGACTGCACTCATTCGGTTCAACATTGTGGAGATGCACCACAGCGACCGCGTGAAGATGCAGTTCGGAATGATCCAAGAGATACCAAGTGACCCAACAGATTTGTCCCCCTGGCATCTAAAAAGGGTCGACGCCCAGTGGAATCTAACCAACTGGAAAGACTTTGCTCCAGAATGGTGTAAAATGTGGCAAAGGCGTCACCGCTACATCTTGCAATCCCCTGTTTTCCTTACTCAAGGTAACATGCGACACACCGATCAATATATGTCGTGGTACAGGTCGGTTAGTAACCCAGATATGCACGTGTCTCATCCGAGGTACTTGGTTGACCCACGCACACAATGGGCACAACCCTCGATTCCCCACCAACAAACCCAAAATCCTTCAACCTCAAACCCACCCCCAAGAAGAAACAGACCAACAAACACACAACCACATTCCCCACCACAACACAACTACAACCAAATGTCGTACTACCAACCACAGTCACCGCCAAACTACCAATACCCAGATATGCCTCAAACCCAACCACAATACCAACCCCAATACCAGCAAACCCACATACCCCATACACAATTTCAGTCTTCCACATATCCCAATATGGGGCCCTCAACATCCAGCCTTAGCCCTGATATGGGAATGTCAGAAGATTACGACCAACCCGACCAAACCTACCATCAACCACCATATCACCAAACAACCCAACATCCACAGTACCAAACACCCCAAGATCCATTTCCTTTCTACCCCCCATACTCAGACGACCAATGCTACCGACCAACCATGGAACCCCACCCACCGCCAACACGACCAAACTTCGAGGGCATGGGTAACCGACTGTACCAGAGCGGATCTTCGAGATATGGAGATCTTACTGATTTTATGGATTCGGATCGCATTGACTTCGCTGGGCCATCGACCTTGCCGCAACAGGAAACGAGACGGCACCCAGCAAGAGAAAGGCGAGGACGGGGATGCGGAACTGGGGGTCATTACCGGGTTCCTGGGGATCATTGATGTATCTTTTTTTTTTTCAGTATTTTTTGTATCTATTTTTTTACTGTTATTTAAATGTAAAACAGTTGAATGTAATTATTTTTTTTCAAATAAAAAATCAATTTTGGTTATCTCTGTCTAATACGCAACGCGCAGGAAAGGAAAAAAAAAAATTTTTTTTGACCTAATTTTCCTCATAGGCGCCATCTCATTTGGCTTAGGGCTTGCCATTTGCCCTTAGGCGCCAAATGAGATGGCGCCTCCCTTATAAAAATAGGAGGATGCGCCAAATGAGATGGCTCCTCCTTTATGGAGCCATCTCAAACATGGTTATTTGCGTAATTTTTTCCGAAACCCGGTTTTTTGCGAAATATTTTTTTAATACTTGGTTATTAATAAAAAAAATTCTAGAATTTAATTTGATAAAGAAAATGTTTTTGTGGTTTTTTTTTAATATTTTAAGAAAGAAATAAATCTAAATTAATCACTACATTAAATTAAATTAATTAATTAAATGAAAAAAAGTTATTTTTGGATTTTTGGTTATTTAAAGAAAGAAAATAAAAATTAATTGAATTAGTAAAACCTAATTAAGTCTAGTTAATTTTAATTATTTGCAAAAAGGGTTAAAATTATTCTAACATTAAAACCTAAATTAATTTAATTAATGTTTATTAATAAAAATAAAAGTTAGAATTTGATTACATAAAAATATTTTGGCGTAATTTTATTTTAAAGAAAAAGAATTTTAATGATTGGTTAGAATTAAAAACAAAAATAATAAAAATAATTAATAAACAAAATAAATAAAATAAAGAGAGAGAGAGAGAGAGAGAGAGAGAGAGAGAGAGAGAGAGAGAGAGAGAGAGAGAGAGAGAGGTTTGGGCCTGAATTTTGTGGTGCATATAGCAATGCTGAGGCCCAAATGTAGGTGGCCCTGTTGACTTTTGAGATTCAGTGTGTGTGCGTTGACTTTGCCTATGGTGGTCCTTCAGATCTTGGCCACCAAATTTGGCCCTGGGCCATCTGGCAATTGATTGAACGATGGTGCATGGTAAGCTGCAAATCTGGATATGCACACAATTGCCTGAAAAAGAAAAATAACAAGGGAAGTGGGGACCTGGGATTCGAACCCAGGTCCTGAAAGTGATATGCTTGTCTGCCTTGCCACTAGGACGCTTTGCTTCAATTGTTAGTAATATACAAAAATAATATAATAAAATAAAACAAATTATATGCCAGAAAAACAAAAAAATTGTGCGCGCTATTTGAACGGACAAATGGGGAAGCGACACGCCATCGTCTTCTTTGTTGAACCGTGGCTAAAACAACTCGGGCCTATACCAACGGACAAAAGTCCGTAGCTATAAGTCAAGCATCTCTAAAATCCTATAGGCGCCATGAAAATGCATTCTGAACCCATGGTTGTGTTCGTCTTGGCCAGCTAGTCACAACCATAGCCATTATTATGGCCAATTGTACCTGAAAATAAAAGCCCCAAAAACAAGGACGAAAACCTAGCAATGGCAGATCTCCATATTGGTCATATAAATTAAATTGGTTAATGTCAGACGTTGGCAAATGGCATGGTGATTACAAATATGCAATTATTTCATTGTAACAATGCATAATTTTTGAGATATGAAACCAAGTACAGAAGGGAATCGTGTGACACTTACAGCGCTTTGTGGTGTGTGAGAACACTTGCTTTTTATTGGTTTAGCTCCAATGAACGTCCAGGAAGCGATTGGGATGCTTGCTAAGTCCTGAAAATGTCTCTAGCTATGAATTCGAATTTAAGCTTTTTGTCACTTTTTTCAAGTTTTGTTTTGAGTGTTCTTCCAGCCTCTAGCCCCCAAATTCGTGTGCCTCTCTTGTATATGTATTATGGGATGTATTAGGTCAAGAATTATGCTTTGAATCTTTGCACATCAATGCCATGGGATTTGATTTGATCCACCATTGAAAGCTTGCCTAGTTTGTCAAAAATCTATCTTTTTGTACATGATACGGTGAGATACGAATTTGATGTTGATCATGATGATGATTAAGTCCTAAAATATCCAAAAAGATATCAAGCAATCAATATTTGGATTTAATTTGATTTAATTTGATTAAAAATGAAATAATTCAATAAAAAATCAAATAAAATAATAAAATTGATAAATGGACACAAGGCTGAAGCTAGGACACGTGTGCAATGTGGCAAGTCCAAATCAAGTGGAAAATAATGGGCCCATTTGACAAAATTTGAAGTTTTGGGGATAGTTGACTTTTGGCAATTTTGCAAAAATGTCCAACTTCAACAATGCATAACTTCTTCAATTTTGAACTTTTGGAGGTGTTCTTGGACTTTTTAGAAAGCTTGAGATGTCCTATAACCTACCCCTTTGGTCTCATCTCATTTTTATATTCCATTATCAAGTTATAAGCTTTGGAAAAAAAGGTGTTTTTGTTGACTTTCAAAAATGACCTATAATGTCCAAATTTGTAACTTTTTGTGAGTGCATTTTATGATCTTGAGGTATGAATATGGATTGTAGGAAATTTCATCATATTCAAAATGAGCTTTGGATGGGTCATTTCTCATAAAGTATGAGAAAGTTATGCTTGGTCAAAGTTGAGTTGACTTTTCCTACAAAACTCTAATTTAGCAACTTTTGAGTCTTGATGAATTTTGAGCAATCCTTGATGAATCATGATCAACCCGTGATCAAATGATGAAATATCCTTCAAAATGATAATTTTGACAAAAAATCTTGAAGTTTGACTGTTTATAGGTCACAGTTGACTTTTGCCCTAGCACAGTCGATTTTGGGACTCTTTGAGCAATTGACTGACCAAACTTCCTCTGCAAGGCTTGAAATTTGACATGGATGAACTTGAGAACATATTAGGACATTGGGGAGCACTTGAGGTCATTTGGATGCAAGGACCTTGATACAACACAAAACCCTAATTTGAGGTTGACTGCTTTAGGAGATAGCTTGATTGTCCAACTCTTGAGCAATCTTGAGCAACTTGGAGATTTTCCTTGCAATGTCTTGGAAAATATGAGAGGGAAAATTTTGGGGTACAACAGCTGCCCCTGTTCAATTTTCTTAAACCTGAGGATTTAGATTGGCTTTCGGGCCTTTCGTGATCCGAAGGTGGAAGATGATTGAACACTAGAGTGCCCAGAAATTTGCACTCGCATGAAGTGGTATTAGACTGGTGATGTCGGGAATGGGCTTACAGATGCCATTTGGAGACTGTTGATAGGTGGTCTGAACTTCGACTGGAAAAATGAATCAGGGAGATCTTTGCATCGATCTGATTGAACCAGAGGAGGTCTTGGATTAACTTTGACTGGATCGGCATCAGAAAAATCTTCGAATCGATTTAACTAGACCAGACAAAAGTCTTGGAATAACTTCAACTGGAATACGAATCAGGGAGATTTTCACATCAATCTGACTGAACCAGAAGAGGTCTTGGATTAACTTTGACTGGATCAACATCAGAAAAATCTTCGAATCGATTTAACTGGACCAGACGAAAGTCTTGGAATAACTTCAACTGGAATACGAATCAGGGAGATCTTCGCGGCGATCTAACTGAACCAGAGGAGGTCTTGGATTAACTTTGACTGGATCAGCATCAAAAAAATCTTTAGGAATCGATTTAACTGGACCAGACAAAAGTCCTGGAATAACTTCAACTGGAATACGAATCAGGGAGATCTTTGCAGCGATCTGACTGAACCAGAGGAGGTCTTGGATTAACTTTGACTGGATCAGCATCAGAAAAATCTTTAGGAATCGATTTAACTGGACCAGATGAAAGTCCTAGAATAACTTCAACTGGAATACGAATCAGGGAGATCTTCGCAGCGATCTGACTGAACCAGAGGAGGTCTTGGATTAACTTTGACTGGATCGGCATCAGAAAAATCTTTAGGAATCGATTTAACTGGACCAGACAAAAGTCCTGGAATAACTTCAACTGGAATACAAATCAGGGAGATCTTTGCAGCGATCTGACTGAACCAGAGGAGGTCTTGGATTAACTTTGATTGGATCGGCATCAGAAAAATCTTTAGGAATCGATTTAACTGGACCAAACAAAGGTCTTGGATAACTTTGACTGGATCGGCATCAGAAAAATCTTTAGGAATCGATTTAACTGGACCAGACAAAAGTCCTAGAATAACTTCAACTGGAATACGAATCAGGGAGATCTTCGGGTCGATCTGACTGAACCAGAGAAGGCTTTGATTGGATCGGCATCAGAAAAATCTTTAGGAATCGATTTAACTGGACCAGACAAAAGTCTTGGAATATCTTCAACTGGAGTACGAATCAGGGAGATCTTAGGGTCGATCTGACTGAACCAGAGAAGGCTTTGACTGGATCGGCATTAGAAAAATCTTTAGGAATCGATTTAACTGGACTAGAAAAAAGTCTTGGAATATCTTCAACTGGAATACGAATCAGGGAGATCTTAGGGTCGATCTGACTGAACCAGAGAAGGCTTTGACTGGATCGGCATCAGAAAAATCTTTAGGAATCGATTTAATTGGACCAGACAAAAGTCTTGGAATATCTTCAACTGGAATACGAATCAGGGAGATCTTAGGGTCGATCTGACTGAACCAGAGAAGGCTTTGACTAGATCGGCATCAGAAAAATCTTTAGGAATTGATTTAACTGGACCAGACAAAAGTCTTGGAATATCTTCAACTGGAATACGAATTAGGGAGATCTTAGGGTCGATCTGACTGAACCAGAGAAGGCTTTGACTGGATCGGCATCAGAAAAATCTTTAGGAATCGATTTAACTGGACCAGACAAAAGTCTTGGAATAACTTCAACTGGAATACGAATCAGGGAGATCTTCGCGGCGATCTAACTGAACCAGAGGAGGTCTTGGATTAACTTTGACTGAATCGGAATTAGAAAAATCTTTAGGAATCGATTTAACTGGACCAGACAAAAGTCTTAGAACATCTTCAACTGGAATACGAATCAGGGAGATCTTAGGGTCGATCTGACTGAACCAGAGAAGGTCTTCGACATAGTTGAGAACTTAACTGCATCTTTCCTGAAAGGTAAAGGTCAGTTATATGCAATGCATGATATGGATCAAACAATGATGTTCTCAAAATAAATGAGATTGTGTTATATGATGCGTATATGCATGTATCATGATGTATGGAGATGTAATGTTTTAGCTGGGGAAAATAAATCCCGGATAGCTGCTGGAGAATAGAGTTGGATTCTTCGTTTCCGTTGGGGATGACGAACGAAGATGATTGCGAGAATAAGCTTGTAGGAGAGGACGACTCCGTTGGGGAAAATACCGATGATGAGATTACTCTGTGGGGAAGAGATGCTCTGTTGAGGATTTCACTGATAAATTCCGTCGGGATGCATTATCGTTGCTGGTGATATTGAATCTGCTGAAGATTAGATTCCTGTTTGTGAAAGGAAAGGACTCCGCTGGGGATATTCTTTTAGTTGCAACTTGCTGAGGATAACCCTGTTAGGCTTTTGTGGGGATAATCCTCTGAATTCTGCTGGGAATGATCCTTTGAACTCGGTTGAGGAGATTTATTTTGTACTTCGCTGGGGATAAACTTCCAGAGTCTACTGAGGATGATGCTTCAACTCTGTTGGGGAAGCTTTTTTAGACCGCGCTGGGGAAATAATGACTCCACTAGGGGTATCTTGTATTCTGCCAGGGAACATTCTTATACTCTGCTAGGGAATATTAAGATTGCTGGGGGGTATCAAGCCTTTTTAGTGCTGATGGTAGATCAACTCTGCTTGGGGAGAGCATTGTTGATTCGTTCATAGTTGCAAGTCTCAGTTGGGGGAGAGCTACCATTATTGTCTTACTCTGCGGGGAGTGAAGGCATCTTAGCCATATTCTTCAACTGAATTTACCTTTGTACCTGGTGGATAGAGCAACTATACAGCTTGGACAATTCTATTGCCCCTGTTTCTGATATTACCAGTAATTCGTCTTTTGTTTCGCATGTAAGTATTTATGAGCAGCAATTAATGTCAAATGCATATATATAAAAAATGAACATTGGACGTTCTTCGCAAAACAAAACAGATAAAGGAAAAACAGTTTGAAATTTATTTAAAAATGAATTGCATTGATTTTGAAGTTTGGCCTGTAAATAGGCGTTTTTGTACAAGAGGCTGACGTCCTAGTAAGAGAACGCTGCCGAATAATAGAATTTATACAATTTGTGAAAAGAAAACAAAACAGCTATGTGAACAATCCCACTGGGTTCCAACTCTGCTATTGCCTTTATGTCTTCGAGCATCTCATCACTTTTCTACTTGGTTGAAGGTAGATCAGATTGATTAGTGTCGTCCGAGCTTGATAGTCGATACTGAAGTCTGGATGCAAGGTGATCCAATGAGACATAGTGTTACGCTTTGATCCCTAATTTTTGCCTGGACCGCCCTTTCGGGTTTTCAGTCCACCGGGATACCCATTTTTGCCCAAGCCGCCTTTTCAGGTTTTCGACTTGCCGGGTGTACAGTTTTTTTTCTTTTTCATCCCTTATTTTTTCCTGAACCCTTTTAGTTCGCCGGGAAGCCCTTATTTTTTCCTAGGCCAGTCAACCTAGTGGGTCTTTGATTATGCGTAGTATCTTTTCACTATGTCTGCATTGACAGGGTGAGGCAGGTCATCACCATCCATGGTGGTTAGAATCATAGCTCCGCCTGAGAAAATGTTCTTAACCACAAATGGCCCTTCGTTAGTAGGGGTCCATTTTTCCCTGGGATCACCTTGAGGTAATATGATGCGCTTGATAACCAGGTCCCCCACTTGATACTCTTGTCGTCTAACTTTCTTGTTAAATGCCTTGATCATCCGTTTTTGGTACATTTGACCATGACAAATAGCAGTAAGTATCTTTTCGTCGATTAGGTTCAGCTGATCAAGCAGGGTCTGAATCCAGTCATCTTCACTAAAACCTGCATCCTTCATGATCCGAAGAGAGGGTATCTGAACTTCAATGGGCAAAACTGCCTCCATACCATATACCAAGGAATAGGGTGTTGCCCCTGTTGACGTCTGTGCTGAGGTACGGTACCCATGGAGAGCAAAGGGTAACATCTCGTGCCAGTCTTTGTATGTCAATGTCATCTTCAGCACAATCTTCTTAATGTTCTTATTAGCCTCTTCGATAACCTCATTCATCTTCGGCCGGTAGGGAGAAGAGTTGTGATGCTGTATCTTGAACTGCTTGCAGAGCTCGGTGATCATTTTGTTGTTGAGATTGGTACCATTGTCCATAATGATCCTCTCTGGTACACCATATCGACAGATCAGATTGTGCTGAATGAATCGTGCCACGACGTTCTTGGTTACAGTAGCAAAGGAATCCGCTTCAACCCATTTCGTAACGTAATCAATTGCTACCAGGATGAAATGATACCCGTTGGATGCCGTAGGTCTGATCTCGCCGATCATATCAATGCCCCACATTGCAAAAGGCCAAGGTGCCGTCAAGATGTTCAGAGGAACTGGAGGTATGTGCACCTTATCAGCATAGACTTGGCACTTGTGACATGTTCGAGAATGCTGATAACAGTCAGCTTCCATTGTGGACCAATAATATCTTGCCCGAAGGATTTTCTTTGCCATAGTGTGTCCACTGGAATAAGTTCCGAAAGTACCTTCATGTAAATCTGCCATGATCCTTTTTGCTTCATTCTTATTCACACATCGCAGTAAGGTTGAATCATGGTTTCGCTTGTAAAGAATACCATTGCTGATGAAGAACTTCACTGCGAACCTCCTCGGAAACTTCTTATCATTAACAGATGCACCCTCGGGGTATTCCTGAGTCTCAAGGTATCTCTTCACCTCATGAAACCAGGGTTTATCTGCTACCTCTTCAGTCTCAATGTCACAACAATGTGCAAGTTCGTCCAATCTTTCAATGATAATTCGGGGAGCCTCGTTGTCCCAATTGACTTTGAACATAGAAGACATCGTAGCCAACGCGTCTGCCAACTGATTCTCCTCTCTAGGGAAGTGTTCAAAGGTTATCTCCTCGAAATGGGGAAGCAATGTCAACACATACTCCTTGTAAGGAATGAGATTCAGGTGTTTCGTATCCCACTCTCCTTTGATCTAACTGATCACAAGAGCGGAATCTCCGAAGACATTTAGAAACTTAATCCTCAGGTCAATAGCTGCTCAAAGACCCATGATGCATGCCTCATGCTCCGCCATATTGTTGGTGCATTTGAAACATAGTCTGGCGGTGAATGGAGTATGAGAGCCTTTAGGAGATATGATCACGGCACCAATGCCATTACCCAAAGCGTTCGAAGCTTCATCAAAGTACATAGACCATCGGGATCCTTCCTCAGGTCCTTCATCCGGTCCAGGTGTCTCACAATCTGTTACCAACATGATATTCTCGTCCGAGAATTCAAAGTTTATAGACTAGTAATCATCCACTGCCTGATGTGCCAGATGGTCTGCCAACACACTTCCCTTAATTGCCTTCTGGGTCGTGTACTGGATGTCATACTCAGTCAGGATCATCTGCCATCTCGCTATTCTTCCGGACAAGGCAGGCTTTTCGAAGATATACTTGATTGGATCCATTTTTGAAATCAATAGAGTCGTGTGAATCAACATATACTGTCTCAGCCGGCGAGCAGTCCATACCAAAGCGCATCAAGTTTTCTCGAGCAACGAGTATCGGGTCTCGCAGTCGGTAAACTTTTTGCTAAGGTAATAAATAGCATGCTCTTTTCGGCTAGACTCGTCATGCTGCCCCAGCACACACCCCATTGAGTTGTCGAGTACTGTCAAGTATAAGATCAAAGGTCTCCCCTCAACTGGTGGCATCAGAATAGGTGGCTCTTGGAGATACTCTTTGATCCTTTCGAAAGCGGCCTGGCATTCATCGTTCCAACGTACTACTTGATCTTTCTTCAGTAACTTAAAGATTGGCTCACAAGTAGCAGTCAGGTGTGAGATGAATCGGGCAATGTAGTTCAGTCGTCCCAGAAAGCCTCTGACTTCTTTCTCTATTTGGGGAGCTAGCATCTCCCGTATGGCCTTCACCTTTGCAGGATCCACTTGAATACCTTTATCGCTTATAACGAAACCCAGTAGCTTACCAGATCTCACCCCGAAAGTGCACTTGTTCGGGTTTAACCTCAACTTGTACAATTTCAACCTGTCAAACAACTTCTACAGATGGTCAAGGTGTTCCTCCTCAGTTTGGGACCTTGCAATCATGTCGTCGACGTAAACCTCAATCTCATGATGGATCATGTCATGAAACAAAGCAACCATGGCACGCTGATACGTTGCCCCAGCATTCTTCAGTCCAAAAGGCATGACCTTGTAACAAAAGGTACCCCACTGAGTAACAAAGGTTGTCTTCTCCATGTCTTCGGGAGCCATCTTAATCTGATTATAACCGGAGAAACCATCCATAAAGGAGAATACCTTATGTTGAGCGGTGTTGTCAACCAGAACGTTGATATGAGGTAGAGGAAAATCATCCTTGGGACTTGCCCTGTTCAGATCCCTATAGTCAACATACATTAGAACCTTACCATCCTTCTTCGGCACAAGAACCACATTGGACACCCACTGTGGGTAAGAAGTTACTGCTAGAAAACTGACGTCAAATTGTTTCATAACTTCTGCCTTGATTTTCTCAGACATCTCTGGGCGCATTTGACGGACCTTCTGTTTCACTGGAGGACAGTCTTCCTTGGTAGGCAATCGGTGAACCACAATATCGGTATCCAACCCAGGCATATCTTCATAAGACCAGGCAAAGATATCAACGTAGTCACGCAGCATCTGAATCAACCGTTGTTTCACACTAAGCTCCAGGTTTGCACCAACCTTGACCTCTTTCTTGTCTATCTTTGTACCCAGATTCACTGATTCCACAGGCTCTTCATGCGGCTGAATAACCCTCTCTTCCTGAAGTAATAGTCTTGCAAGTTCACCAGGCACTTCGCAATCATCTTCACCTTCGTCTTCGGCTAAGTTGATCAGACTTTCGAAGTCATAACTGGCAGTAGCAGAGTCGTTACCAGTGAGATCCAGAGTGGATGAAGACCTGTATATGTGAGTGTGTGTAAAATAGCTGTTTTGCAATATGTAATAAAAGAAAGACAAGGAGCGCAAAATTTGAAATGCAAGAAACGCCCAATGCTTTTATTAATGATATATGAAGATGACACACATAAAGCCCTCACAAATGAAACCACGGTGCCCCGGGTAAGACACCGGGCCTTAAAGTTTAAAACATTGTCTGTTACAAATTCAAAACAAAAAGTCTCATTACTGGGTGATAACAGAAACGGGCATGGAATCCTTCGTTTTCCAGTTGCTTAATCCACCATCGGCAGTTGGGTAGATCCAATTGTCAATATCAAACTCTTCATCATCGTCGTCCCTAATAGCATTCACTCCCACATCCTATTTAGGCTTTTTTGGTGCTCCGAACTCAATCTCCTTCGCATCGATCAAGTCTTGTACCTTGTTCTTCAAATCCCAACAATCATCCGTATCATGCCCCGGGCTATCAGAGTGAAAAGCACAGCGGGCATTAGGGTTGTACTTTGGTGATGTTGTATTTGGATTCTTCGGGGCTTCCCTTGGAATCACCAGGTTGGTCTTTAATAACTGCGGCAGAATCTGAGACAAAGTCATGTTGAGATGGGTGAATTGCCTTCGAGGTCTCTTGGCCTTTTGTTGATTGTTGCACTGAGGAGCCCCAACAGGTCTTGAAATAACAACTACATTAACAGCTTGGCGGCGTTCAGGTCTATTTTGGCTTTTTGAACTGTAAACAGCACTGGACTCTTTCTTAAAAGGCTTTTTCTCAGTGCTTGATGAGGCACCCTTCTGTATCTTACCAGCCTTAATACTAGCCTCAATCCTTTCACCGGTCATAATTAGCTCTGTAAACCCAAACGAAGAGCTTCCAATCAGGTGGTTGAAAAATGGACCAGACAAGGTCCCTAGAAACATATCCACAAGCTCCCGATCAGCCAAGGGTGGTTGCACTCTTCCGGAGAGCTCCCTCCACTTCTGAGCATAATCTTTGAAACCTTCGCCCGTTCCCATTGACATACCCTAGAGTTGGGCACGCGTGGGAGCGAGGTCGGCGTTGTATTGGTACTGCCTGTAGAAAGCAGCTGCCAAATCTTCCCAACTGCGGATACTGGCTCCTTCTAACTGGTAAAACCATTCAAGCTGAGTCCCTGAGAGACTGTCTTGAAAAAAGTGGATCCATAAGTTCTTATCAGCGGTGTACGGCTAAATCTTCCTTACATATGATCGGAGGTGCAGCTTCAGACAAGAAAATATGTCATACTTAGCAAAGGCGGGTGCCTTGAATTTGTGGGGAATCACCACCCCAGATGACAGACCCAAATCACCAAAGTCCAGACCAGGTACTTTCTGAACTTCCATCGCACTCAACCGGTCTTCCAGTTGTTTGTATATATCCTCAGCAGGAGGATACTGGTCTTCGTCGAAGTTCATCTCGTTGTCGGAGACCACAGGGCTAGGAGCCCTTCTTTCCTCTTGATTATCTTTCCCTCCAAATGAGGTGGTCAAATCAACTTCCTCCCGTAGCCTATTTCCAAACCTATGACCGGTGTTAAACAGAACTGTCCTCTTCTTCTTCTTCTTCTTCTTCTTCTCTTTCAGAATCAGGGTCTTCAGATCTTGCTGACCCTTAGCTAGATTCATGAACAGCTCTTGAAATTGGGCATTTTGAGCCTGTAGAGCCTTGATAGCTTGTTCAGTTGATGGTTCAGAAGACATGATGAGAGCTAAAATAAACAACGAAGAAGATGAGAAAACCTGTAACGGTACCTGTTATGAAGTGCACGGGATGAAATGCGTATGATATGATTTCAAAGACATCGAGAGATTCAAATTTTTAAACAAAAAATGAAACACACTATTATTAGATAAACTTTGAAATTCAAATTGTTCAACAAATTGCCCTTAAGGCGTTACAAGAATGGAAATACTGAAAAGTAAATAAAAACTGGAAATGATCAAAAGATATCAATGCTCCCATGGTCATTTCTTGTCGGTGCGGACATAGTCATTAAGGATCCGCTCGTTCTCCACTGTCTAGTCATCTTCTGGATCTTCTGCTCTTGCTTGTTGAACTTTTCTCGGTAAGCATCCCGTTCTTCTCTCAGCTGCATCCAAGACCTTTTCAGTGCCCTAGTGTCAGTGGGCATGTAAGGGTGGAGGATGGTAGGAAGAACCCCCTCTTCATTAGCAACTTCAATAGTGATAGGCCGGACGACTTCATACGGCATACCCAGATTTTGGGCATGGATACAGACCCATCTGAGATATGGCTCCATCGGAAGAGAAGTATTTGGACCCAGCTCATGTGGATCAGATCTGTGAACTCTATCCCAAGCCCTTATGAATCTGCAGCGTTGCTCGTTGCTATCCCCTTGAATATCAAAGATGATACTAGGCGTTAGCAATTCATGAGGACCTTCCCTCCTAGCACGCCCAAACTGACGTAAGGCCAAGCACGGATTATAAGAAATTCCTCCATGGGTTCCTATTAATGGAACATTGGGGTACTCCCCACAACGATCAATAATAGCCACCTCGTCCATACCCTTAATGGTCCAAATGATGTCATTATGAGAGAGAGACATGACCCTATAGGCCCAACCCATGCCTTCTTTGTTTTTCAGCACTGATTTGGGGAGGTGCGAAATAAACCATCTCCCCAATAACGGAGCACAGCACATCAAGGTTCCCCGCTTTCGGGCAATACGGGCATAAAGCTGATGAAGAATGTCACCCAAGAGAGTGGGTACATGATTACGAGAGATGAAGATTTTTACCGTATTCACATTAACAAAGGAGTCAGAGTTCGGAAACAATACCAAGCCATATATCAGCAGAGCCAGAATATCTTCGAATGCCTGAAAGTCTAGACTATCCCAGAAATAATTAGCTTTACCAACCAAGAACTTAGTCAGAAAGCCCTTTGCTCCACTTCTAGTTTCCCAATTATCCATTACCTCAGCCTTTGTCAAATGAAGGGCTAATGCAATCTCTTCCGGCCTAAGGATCTTCTCCCAACCAGTAAACAGAGTCTGTTCCAGAATAGAGATACCGAGCAGATCAGAGAACTCTTCTAAGGTAGGGACCAACTGGTAGTCCTGAAAAGTAAAGCAATGGTACAACGGATCATAGAACTGGACTAAGACTTTCATCATCTGTTCGTCCATCTGGGAGGTGACCAAACTAAGAATATGCCCATGTCTTCTGATGAAGGAAGTAGTATCTGGCATCTTTGCAACCAAATCTTTTAGCAGAGTAGGAACCTGGACAAAGTTGATCCTGATGGTGTTTCTACGCATGAGTGCCATGACCTACAAAACAGAACAAAGATGAATCCCTCCTGTCTTTGAAATAGGTTAGTCCAATGCAAGATGTATGCAATGTTATGATATCATGATGTCATGATGTTATGATAGAAAGAACACCACAAGTATCCACAAATAGAAAACATGGTAAAGGCACACAAGTCACACAGAGAGCCCTTAGATTTCAGGCTGGCAAGGAGCTTAGGTATTACCCTCTTTCAGTTCAGTTGGTTTAAATATGTCCTAAAAATAGTAACCGGGTTCTAGAGGATCTCAATATCACTGACTACCCTCAATCGGTCATAATTCCAGTTTAGCAACCTTTTCTTGCAGCCAGAATCATCGCGAGAGTTTAGTCTCAATGAGTGTAGCATACTGCTACTGTTCTATGGCCAAGTTGGTCAATTTAAAGGTTCTAAGGTCAGTTAGTGCTTAATGACCCCTTAGTAGACCCATATTCTCCTTGTTGTGCCACAAGGGATATCGGTACATACTAAAGTGCCATACCAACGTAGCTACTGCTTCAACCGTATCGGTCTACACCGTTGTTTCCAGTGATTTCTGGTAAACAACCGCTAGTCTTCCAAACTATTGAATAAACTTTCTGACTGTTATTCAATTCCTCTGGTAACTCACAGGATCGACTAGATTGATCCTAGGATTCCTTGGTCATTAGGGTAACTCTCATGATCGAACAGATGTTCATGGTTGATATTTGAGTGTTGTATAGGTGTTTGGCTTATTTCGATTTCTCTCTTAAAGGTCTAAAGATGTAATCAAAATGTGCGTGTACGAAACTAAGTTACATGAATAAATGTTAATTGTAAAGACATGTAAAATTGCATAAAAGGGAAGTAAATGGTTTCGAATTATAAAAACAGTTAATGTAAAGGATGTTCTGGAACGAAAAAGGTTTGAAATATGAAGAAAGCGTTTAATGCAAGAAATCTGTAAATGACTTTAAGTAAAAATAGGCGTTCGAAGGATAAAGCTTGAAGGTAAAGGCATGGAAAGTATGACAGTTTTCTGAAATGTAAAGTGCTTGAAATGTAAAGAAAGCATTGAAATGTAAAGCTTTAGTGAAGAGATTTCGAAGTGAAAAGACTTTAAATGAGAAAACTTATAAATGTTATTTGACAGAAAGATAAAGGAAAGTGCTGGAAATGATAAAAGGTTTTCATTAAATCATAAATATGTAGTGCTATCATACGTACATTGCTCTTGCATTCGTTTCCCTTGCCATGTGGTAGTTTGAATGTTACTGAGTATTTAGTACAATAGATATGACACCCGAAATCCTAATACTAAGACTTCTATTTATACTAATTCGACCATAACGGTCTTGCTATAGGATTATGCCACGTTCAGAACATGCAGAACAATGCCTCTCTCTTCTTTCCACGTGTCTCCAAATGCTCCAGCACATAAATTTCAAACTTCGAATGTCCCGCTTCCATTTGAATTTCAAATGCTTTGGTACTTCTCCGTTTCGAACGCACTTCCCAGACACAACCTTGTTGATATTTCGAGACTTCTTTAGATATGTTTCCATAATTGCCACTCGAAGCTTCAAGCTTTGATATGCTTATTCGAAACACTGCTTCTGCTACTTCGAAATATGACGCTTTGTTTCATTTTGATCGAAATGTTCAATTCGCTTGGCTTCTAATAATATTATCAAAATCTTCAGCCAACAAAATGCCCCTTTAAAATATGTATTTCGATCTCTCTGAGAAATACCTATTTTAAACATCTACACAAGATTTTGATGCGACCTTCGAATCATCGTAACATTTAATGCAATTGACTCCAGTCACGTCAATCATAACACTTTTTGGATTCCTTAACCGCCTGGAGCCACTTCACAGTATGGTGCAGTTACAAACAATGATTATCTTTAAATCACGCCTATTACCCATGTTAACTTTACGCCACCTCTTCATCACACCAACCCATGATTTCCACGTATCACACCCTTATTCAGTGGATGCTTAAACTTCCCCATTATAAAACATCACCAACTTAATCTTTTTCTTTTCTTTTCACACTCTGAATCTTTTACCCTCCTTCTCTCGCTAAAAACCTAAGCTTTCAACATCCTTCAAAAATGTCTTCTTCTACTTCATCCCAACTCAAGAAAGTTTCCAAGAAGAAACGAAAAACTGTAGGAACTACCATGGAAAGTAAGATTATCACTTACCAAGGTCAATCCGTTCTTGCTCCTCAGATGATCTCAAAGGAAAAAGAAATGTTGTATGCGTCACAGGTACTCATTTCTACCACCGTTGCTGGTAAGAGGTTAGCTTTAAATGGCCCTCTTACGGTTTTTGAAATTTTAAAAGATACCAGGACAATTTTCCCAGTTTGCTATAGTTTCAAACCTTTGTTTAACAAAATGGACGCCCCTAAGGCAATAGAATCTTCTGGCTCAAACACCATAGAAAACCCAACTGTTCCTCCTAAGGACCCCTTTGTATTGGATTATGTAAAAAGTAATTTTAAGCCATTTCGATCTTGCCCCACTTCTGATACTGCTTATCAAAACTGGTTCAAGAAAGTAGAAGCTAAGAAATCCCAGCAATGGGAAGAATTAGGTATTTATAACCTGATTAAGCTATCGAAGCCTGGTTTCACCTACAGCCACCCTCTGCTATTCGCGTCCCTCTATTTCTGGGACAGTACCTATAACACTTTCCATCTCCCAGGTGGAATGATCACCCCCACCTTCTTCGACATAGCGGCCATCACTGGGCTATCGCCAGTAGGAGAAACTTATATCCCCGACAACGAAGAACATTCAAGCATAATTGACTTCGAAGTCAAGCTAGCAAGTTTTTCCAAGTTTATCAGTCATTACCATGCTGAGGGAGACAATGTGTCTGACGTAGAACATATTGCTTTCCTAACCCTATGGCTGTCAAGATACGTTTTCTGCAGTAGATCCCTACAGGTAGCCAGTAGGTTCATTCCTCTAGCTAGGGACTTGCATGAAAATCGAAAAGTGTGCTTAAGTGAACTGCTCTTAGTTGACCTTTATGAAAGCCTGAGGTCAGCTGTTTCGAGCCTCAAATCCCATACCTCCAAGAATATCCTGTTGGCTGGCCCTTTTTGGTTACTTCAGCTATGGCTAAACGCCATGTTCGAACCCTCCTTGTCAACTGCCAACACCATTGACGAACAAGACCCTGAGATAATTGATAGGATAGTCGAAGGCACGAGGATTCGAAGATTAACTCCAAATGATGACAAAGACGACTTCAAAGTCCAATTCTCGAAGTACATCATGATATTCTCCAAAAGGCACAAGTTCGAAGAGAGCATGGCGCCTTTTGCTTCGAGGGCTCATGGACCTTCTTGGTTCACCATGGCTCTCTCAGAAGCTATCAAGAGCAAGGAGATTCAGGATGTATGGAGAGCTTTTTTGCTACCTAGACTCATTTCTTCAAGAATAACTCCATCCAAGAACCAAATTTTTCTTTTCGCTTACCAGCCAAATTTTGTTTCGAGACAGTTTGGCTTATGCCAACTGATTCCTGAACCTTTATTTCAAACTGAGAGTGCCATTACTTTTGGGCGAACTTTCAAGGCACGGGAAGCCAAAATACAGCAAGAACAATATCAAGGCTTTGCCCAGTTTGAGCTGATAACCTTCGAACCTACCCATCTCACAGCTAAAGGGTTTCTGAAATGGTGGACCAAATTTTTACAAACTTATATGTTCGATACACTTACAATTCAACAGAAACTAATTGATGCCTTCGATGTGCAGGTACCAGCAAAGAAAGGTATGTTTACTCATGCCAAAGAGATTAAAGCTTTCCAAAATTATTTTGAAACTACTTATGACCCCACGCGCTTGGACTCCACTGTGCATCAAGCGGCTGAGACCTTGAAGGAAAAATTTAAACAAAAAGTTTCTAAGTTAAAACTTCCTTCAGGGTTGTCACCTGAGGATAGGTATAGGTTGGAATTCGAAATGCATCCACCTAAATTTCCCAGATTACCTACCTCAAAACTGGCTCTGGCCTGGTTCCCCCCATATCCTTGGTGGTTCACTTGCAAAGAGATGTTCAAACATCTTCAAAGGAAACCAAAGCCATCTGAGACTGTGACATGGGCTCGACACTGGCTTCATGATTTCCCAGGACACCTTCGATACGACCTTTCTGCCATGTCAATTAAATCTGATCAAGGCACGGGTGCGAATGCTTGGGAAAATCCCAAACGTCTTTTATTTTCCATATCTTTAACCTTTGCTTTAATTGTTTCGATTTTCAGCCATCAGGATAAAGACAACTGCCTCGAAATCGAAAGAAGGGAGTGCCTCTCAAGCCTCCATCGAAACTACTGACAAAGTGACTCCACCCGAAACAACCACTATTGCTGCAACCACAACAACAACAATACCAACAACAACCAGTGTTCCGACTCCAACGGTAATCACTTAGCCTTGATGTTTTGAATTCACTCATGTTTTATGGTTTGCACCTAACTCTTTGTTTAAATCTTTTCAGACCAACAAGCTTCCTCCTACTACTCCCAAGAAGCGGAAATCAAGCACCACTGGGGAAGACCCCAAGGCTGGAGGAAACTTAAAAAATGCTTCGAAGAAGAAGCCAAAGAAAGATATTTCGAAAAATACCGTTCCAACTAGTGTCTCTGGACTATATTCCAGGGATGCTGCTCCTTTACCCAAATCCAAAATTCCACCTTCGACCTCCAACACAATGTTGGAACGCATAGCTAGTAACCTCTCTGTAAGATTAAGATTGCGCCTAAGAGGGGGGGTGAATTAGGTGATGGTCGATTTTTGACTTATTTTATACTTTCTGGTTTTGATATAGTGCTTTGAAAACTGTAAAGTGCAGAAAGTAAAGAGACACGGAGAATTATCCTGGTTCCTTCCACAACCCGGAAGTACGTCCAGTCCCCTTGCAAACACGCAAGAGATTTTACTATATTGTTAGAACTTTTACAAGACTCTTCCTAGTCTTATCCACTAAAGAACCTAACAAATAACCAAGAACACCCTCTTGGATTTCCAATAAGTCTAATGAGAACAATCCTCTCAAAAGATACCTCTTGTTTCCAACAATGGACAACAAGGAACAAAAAATAATCTAATACTTAATTCCAACAATCCTGGAAATAAGTTACACTTTGTATGTTTTTATGAAGTATGATTTCTTTGAAAGATGTTGATCACTTAGAGTGACTTCTTTGAAGTTTCTTCTTTCTTCTCTTGTAAGCAATTCAAACTGTAACACAATGGTTAGATAATGCTCAAAGATTTCTGTTCTTTATATGTGTGAAAGTGCAGAAAATCTTTGTTCTTAAAAGTTAAGAAATATGAAGTTTGAATATTTTACAAAGTTCAGATTTTATTGCAAGAGAAGAGTTCTGTTTATGATTTGAAATATTTTGCAATATATAGTAATCAAGATACCTTTCCAAAAGGACACTTTTCTGTTTGTAAAACTTGACAAGATGCAATGTTTGATCATGCAACCATTGGAGAAAAGGTATGAAGGATATCTTGAAACCATTTCAGATTTTTCAAAATTTTCAATGTGCAAATCGATTAACATAACATGCAAATCGATTGCACGTGTTTGTAACGTTCAGAATTTCAAAAAGTTTGAAGTGTAAATCGATTAGCATGTAGTGTCAATCGATTTACAAGTGTTAAAAAATCAGTTTGTTCTGTGATCAATCGATTTACACAACCTGTAAATCGATTGCTGGCAGGAGCAAACAGTTTTTGAAAAAGCATGTGTAAATCGATTTACACAAGATGTTAATCGATTTACAGCAGAGAAAAACTTAAAAATTGTTTTTGAAATATACTTGAAGTGATGTGGCAAGTGTGTAAGTGTGGCAAGTGTGTAAGTGTGTATATCATTTTTGGCAAGTGATGTGGCAAATATACTTGAATTGATATACTTGATTGCTTGCCAAGTTCCTTGAAGCTTTGAGTGAATGATGCTTTAAGATGATTTCCACTTCTTTTCCTTCTTTCCATAATGCTTGTTTGTCTTTCATCAAACTAGCTTGTTTGTCTTTCATCAAAACTAAAGTTGAGTTGAGGCTTGAGATTACATTCTCCCCCTTTTTGATGATGACAAACCATTTTCCTTTATGTGTTGATCAGAATTTGAGCAAAAGGTGTTTTCTCCCCCTGAGAAGATTTCTCCCCCTATGGAGAAAAAGATTTGAAAGTTTGCTCTGTAAAGACAATGAAAACAAACAACCATAAAGTGCTATTACATCCTTCTCCCCCTTTGACATTATCAAAAAGAAGGGAAAGATGCAACAAGAAAGTATACCAGAAAGAAATGTATAGGAACATGAATGAAAAACACAAATTGCATACATAAAAAATGCTTCAGATTCTGTGGTAAATCGATTTACCCTTTGGTTAAATCGATTTACACAGAACATTTTTCATAAAAAGTAATTTTCGTTCAGTGGTAAATCGATTTACATATTGTGTAAATCGATTTACACACAAGATTTTATTAAAAAAAATGATTTGCTTCAGTAGTAAATCGATTGACATATTGTGTAAATCGATTTACACAGTAGATTGTAATAAAAGAAATGATTTGCTTCAGTAGTAAATCGATTGACATATGGTGTAAATCGATTTACTTAAAGAGAAAATTTAAAACATCATTATTTTTAACATTTGAAACAATGTCTAACCACATATATATGTACATTAAGGTATAGTCAAGGATTGAGTGCACCTTAAATATCTTGTTCATCGAGGATTCCAAGTTCACGACGAATTTTGAAAAATGCATCCTTTGCAAGTGGTTTTGTGAAGATGTCCGCGAGTTGATTTTGAGTGTCCACAAATGTGATCTCGACATCTCCTTTGAGTACATGGTCTCGGATGAAATGATGTCTGATGTCAATGTGTTTCGTCCGGGAATGCATAACTGGATTTTTCGTAATATTGATCGCGCTTGTGTTATCACATCGAAGAGGAATGCATCCAAGGTTTACTCCATAGTCAAGTAATTGTTGTTTTAGCCAAAGAATTTGAGCGCATCCACTTCCAGCCGCAATGTATTCTGCTTCGGCAGTGCTGAGAGCTACGCTTGCTTGCTTTTTGCATGACCATGAAACCAAGGCATTTCCAAGAATGTGACATGTTCCACTTGTACTTTTGCGATCAGTTTTGCAACCTGCATAGTCAGCATCAGAATAACCAACTAGATTGCACATACTACCTTTTGGATACCATAATCCGACGTTGGTTGTTCCTTTGAGATATTTTATTATGCGCTTGACTGCTGCAAGGTGAGACTCTTTAGGATTGGCTTGATATCTTGCACATAGGCAAACGCTGAACATAATGTCAGGTCTACTTGCTGTTAAATAAAGGAGTGAGCCAATCATTCCACGATACTTAGTTATGTCAATAGAATTTCCTGATTCATCTGGGTCAAGATAGGTGCCGGATCCCATAGGAATTGCACTTTCTTTGCTACTTTCCATCTCAAACTTCTTTATAAGGTCTTTGCAATATTTTGATTGGTTTACGAAGATACCATGTTTGAGTTGCTTAATTTGAAGACCAAGAAAGAAATTCAATCTTCCCATCATAGACATCTCAAACTCTCCTTGCATCATAGACGAAAATTCCTTGCACATATTTTGGTTAGTTGAACCGAAAACAATATCATCTACATAGATTTGTACAAGTAAGGTATGATGATTAACATTTTTTATGAAGAGAGTGGTATCAACTTTACCCTTTACAAACCCTTTTTCACATAGGAATGCGCTTAGTCTATCATACCAAGCCCTTGGTGCTTGCTTCAGCCCATAGAGAGCTTTCTTCAGTTTGAAGACATGATTAGGATGTTTGAAGTCTTCAAATCCGGGAGGTTGCTTTACATAGACTTCTTCATTTATGAATCCGTTGAGAAATGCGCTTTTTACATCCATTTGAAAAAGTTCAAAGTCCAATGAGCATGCATATGCAAGTAATAGTCTTATTGCTTCCAAACGTGCTACCGGAGCAAAAGTTTCTTCAAAATCAATTCCTTCTTCTTGGTTGTATCCTTGAGCAACTAGTCTTGCCTTGTTTCGAGTGATTATTCCATTTTCATCCATCTTGTTTTTGAAGACCCATTTGGTTCCAATGATACGTTTATTTCCTGGATTAGGAACAAGTTCCCAAACTTCATTCCGCTCGAATTGGTTTAACTCTTCTTGCATGGCAAGGATCCATTGATCATCTTCTAGTGCTTGAGCCACTTTAGTAGGTTCAACTTGAGATACAAACGCCATATTTAAGCATGCATCCTTAAGATTTAGACGAGTAGATACTCCTTTGCTAATATCTCCAATTATATTGTCAATTGGATGATCACGATGAGTTCTCCATTCTTGAGGAAGATCATCATCATTTTCATTTTGATGTGAAAGTTCATGTGTTTGTTCCGGATTGACAATTTTGCCATCTCCGCAGGAAATCTCATGAGATAAATCTATAGAATCATCATCATCACAAATAGCAACTTCCTCCTTGGAGGTGTTAGATTCATCAAAAGAAACATGCATTGATTCTTCTATAGTTAAAGTTCTTTTATTGTAAATTCTAAAAGCTTTGCTAGAAAGGGAGTAACCAAGAAAGATACCTTCATCCGATTTTTCATCGAACTTACCGAGATTGTCTTTGTCGTTGTTAAGGACAAAACATTTGCACCCGAAAATATGAAAGTGAGAGATATTTGGTTTTCTTCCTTTGTAGATCTCATATGGAGTTTTCTTTAGTATAGGTCTTATGATCACGCGATTGCTTACATAACATGCCGTGCTTACCGCATCCGCCCAAAAATATTTAGGCAAACTTGAGTCACTTAGCATGGTTCTAGCAAGTTCCACCAAAGATCTATTTTTCCTTTCAACTACTCCATTTTGTTGTGGAGTTCTTGGTGCTGAAAAATTGTGGAAGATCCCATTTTCTTCACAAAATTCTTCAAATAGACTGTTTTGGAACTCTCCACCGTGATCACTTCGGATTGATGTTATCTTTGATGACTTCTCATTTTGAACTTGTTTTGCATATCTCTTGAATGCCTTGAATGCTTCATTCTTGTGTACTAAAAACAAAGTCCAAGTGAAACGGGAAAAATCATCTACAATAACTAATGCATAAATGTTACCTCCGAAGCTTCTTGTTCTAGATGGACCAAAAAGATCCATGTGCAACAATTGAAGTGGTCTTGTTGTTGAAACCACATTCTTTGGTTTGAAAGTTGATTTGGTCTGTTTGCCCTTTTGGCATGCACTACATAATTTGTCTTTGATGAACTTCATCTTTGGTAGACCAATAACTAAGTCATGCTTAACCAATTTGTTCAAGTGCTCCATGTGAATGTGAGCAATCCTCTTATGCCATAACCAAGCGTCATTGTTGTTTACCATAAGACATTGTACCTTCATAGACAAATCATCTAGAGTAATCACAAAAATATTGTTAGATCTTATACCTTTGAGTTTTACCTCATTGGTTGCCTCATCCATAATAAGGCATTCTTCTTTGTTGAATTTGATCTTGAACCCTCTATCGCAAAGTTGACTTATGCTAAGAAGGTTGTGCTTTAATCCTTCAACATAGAGAACATCCTCAATTTGAATGGATGGAGGTGTGCCAACTATTCCAACGCCAAGAATCTTTCCTTTGGTGTTGTCTCCATAGGTGACATACCCTTTGGCTTTATGTACTAGATATGAAAATTGGTGTACATCTCCTGTCATATGCTTTGAACATCCACTGTCAAGATACCAAACATTTGAAGTGGATTTCAAGCATACCTACAAAAACAGATTATTTCTTGTTAGGTACCCAAGTTGCCTTGGGTCCTTCATAGTTAGTTCCCTTTTTCACCCATGCATAATGTCCACTAGCCATACTGAAATTTCTAATATAGCATGCATTTGGTGTGTGTCCAATAATACCACAGTAAAAACAGTTTGGAACAAATTTGCTCTTGTATCTAGGAATTTGTTTTCTTTTAGATACATTAGCCTTTTTCTTTTGATGATTATGAACAACTTGCTTCTTTTCTACTTTCTTGGGATTGGAACTATTACTAGCCTTTACAAAAACAGTGGGATTGTTACTTGGTTTCTTAGTATTCACATAACCAAGACCTCTTTTATCATTAGGATAACGTTGTTGGCTTAGTAATCCTTCCAATCCTATTTGTCCTTTTTCATATCGTTCAATGACTCTTTTTAATTGAACAATTTGAAAGACATTTGATTCACACTTGGAGCATGCAAAGTTTTCCTTTTCTTTTATAAAATTTTGTTTTTGAAGTTCAAAATCTTTAGTCATGGTGTCAATTTTTTCTAGACAACTTAGAAGTTCTTTTTCTTGTTTTGACACCTTTTTGTATAAACTTTTGCATTCTTTCAAGAGTTCATCAATTGCACCTTGAACATCATCATCAAAAAGATTAAATTCATTACTAACCTCTTCTTCATTGTCGGAGTGATGCGATGCCATTAAGGCTAAGTTTGCACATTCGTCGCTTTCCGATTCCGATGAACTGCTCATATCATTATCTTCCCATGCTATGTAGGCTTTCTTTTGTTTTGAGTCCTTTCCTTTGAATCCATTTTTCTTTGGGAGATTTGGACAGTTTGGCTTGATGTGTCCTTGCTTTCCACATTCATAACATGAGACATCTTGAGTTGATGTGGAGGCTTCTCTTTTCTTGAAGTGCTTTCTCTTTTGAGCATGAGATCCGCCTTTGTCATTTCTGCCAAAAAACTTTCCAAGTCTTTTCACTAGAAGCATGAAATTTTCATCTTCTTCCGGATTGTCTTCTTTTACCACTTCTTTTGAATCAATTTTTAAGGCAATGTTTTTGGACTTCTTTTCTAGATTCTCATGTTTTTCAAGTCTACCGAGTTCCGTTTCGTATTCTTGAAGTTTGCCGAATAATGTAGCGGAAGTCATTGCGGAGAGACTCTTCTTTTCCGAGATTGCCGTTACCTTTGGTTGCCATTCCCTAGTCAATGATCTAAGGATTTTCAAGTTGAGTTCATCATTTGACAGGGTTTTACCAAGAGCAATTAAGTGATTTGTCAAATGCACAAATCTCTTTTGTAAGTCAAGAATGGATTCTCCGGGCTGCATTCGAAATAGTTCATATTCTTGACTCAAGGTATTTAGCCTTGATCTTTTTACTTCAGCCGTTCCTTCATGAGTTTGAACCAAGGTATCCCAAATTTCCTTTGCTGTTTTGCAGTTTGAGACACGGAAAAATTTGTCCATACTGAGAGCACCTTGAAGAAGGTTTATTGCCTTTTTGTCATAGAGAACTTTCTTTTTATCATCGTCGTCCCATACAGTTTTGGGCTTTGCAGACCCAACGCCATTGATTACCGTTATTGGGATAAATGGACCATTTTCAACAGCATCCCATACTTCCTCTCCTTGTGCTTCTAAATGCGCCTTCATGCGTATTTTCCAAAAGTCAAAATATTCACCACAAAATAGAGGAGGCTTGTTGTTACTACCACCATCTCTGAAAACTGGTTGATGATTTGCGGAAGCCATTCTGGATCTCTAGGAGCAGGTTACCTATAACCTGCTCTGATACCAATTGTAAGATTAAGATTGCGCCTAAGAGGGGGGGTGAATTAGGTGATGGTCGATTTTTGACTTATTTTATACTTTCTGGTTTTGATATAGTGCTTTGAAAACTGTAAAGTGCAGAAAGTAAAGAGACACGGAGAATTATCCTGGTTCCTTCCACAACCCGGAAGTACGTCCAGTCCCCTTGCAAACACGCAAGAGATTTTACTATATTGTTAGAACTTTTACAAGACTCTTCCTAGTCTTATCCACTAAAGAACCTAACAAATAACCAAGAACACCCTCTTGGATTTCCAATAAGTCTAATGAGAACAATCCTCTCAAAAGATACCTCTTGTTTCCAACAATGGACAACAAGGAACAAAAAATAATCTAATACTTAATTCCAACAATCCTGGAAATAAGTTACACTTTGTATGTTTTTATGAAGTATGATTTCTTTGAAAGATGTTGATCACTTAGAGTGACTTCTTTGAAGTTTCTTCTTTCTTCTCTTGTAAGCAATTCAAACTGTAACACAATGGTTAGATAATGCTCAAAGATTTCTGTTCTTTATATGTGTGAAAGTGCAGAAAATCTTTGTTCTTAAAAGTTAAGAAATATGAAGTTTGAATATTTTACAAAGTTCAGATTTTATTGCAAGAGAAGAGTTCTGTTTATGATTTGAAATATTTTGCAATATATAGTAATCAAGATACCTTTCCAAAAGGACACTTTTCTGTTTGTAAAACTTGACAAGATGCAATGTTTGATCATGCAACCATTGGAGAAAAGGTATGAAGGATATCTTGAAACCATTTCAGATTTTTCAAAATTTTCAATGTGCAAATCGATTAACATAACATGCAAATCGATTGCACGTGTTTGTAACGTTCAGAATTTCAAAAAGTTTGAAGTGTAAATCGATTAGCATGTAGTGTCAATCGATTTACAAGTGTTAAAAAATCAGTTTGTTCTGTGATCAATCGATTTACACAACCTGTAAATCGATTGCTGGCAGGAGCAAACAGTTTTTGAAAAAGCATGTGTAAATCGATTTACACAAGATGTTAATCGATTTACAGCAGAGAAAAACTTAAAAATTGTTTTTGAAATATACTTGAAGTGATGTGGCAAGTGTGTATATCATTTTTGAGCATTTCTAATCAATGTAGTTTAATTGAGAATTGATATACTTGATTGCTTGCCAAGTTCCTTGAAGCTTTGAGTGAATGATGCTTTAAGATGATTTCCACTTCTTTTCCTTCTTTCCATAATGCTTGTTTGTCTTTCATCAAACTAGCTTGTTTGTCTTTCATCAAAACTAAAGTTGAGTTGAGGCTTGAGATTACACTCTCCTCCGAGAGTCCACAGGTAAATTGAACTTTTAAATCTTTTTGACAATAATAACTTCTTATTACCTTGGTGCATGTTTTTTAACATTCTGTTGCTCCTTGCAGAACATCTTGAATCCAGCTTCCACTACTTCGAACTCACCATCCAAAGCTGCTGCTCCACTTAATTCCTCTCCTCAAGGAGATTCCAGCAACCTTGTACAGAATAAAGGTTCGTCTAATATGGCGGTTCTGGCTGGAACTTCTGAACAGCAGGATGATCAAGGTACCTCCATTCCTCTGAAAGAGACAAACTAAACACCACTTCAAACATCTGCAGAGGATTTGCAAAGAGCTTCTCTTCAAAAGTCCCCTCTTGAAACTCTTCAAGAGGACCCAAAGGACACTCAAACTGAAGGAGAGAAAGCTGATTCTGGGCAAAGAGACGAAGAATCTGCAGACGAAGAGTCTGAGGAGGAGAATGCCAATGACGGTTCGACTGCTGGGACGGAGTCCAATGCAAATAGCAGTGAAAGGGAAGGAATCGAAGTGGTAGACTTGGATGATGATGAAGAAGATCATGAGCACGAAACGAATGAAGGGGATGGTGATGCAACCAACGAACCCATGGAGGTTGAAATGGACGTGGCTCCCCTACGTGTGGAACTCCCTCAATCCTCTTTGTCTCGAATGACTGACGAGGAGCTTGCACTTCTGAGACGAAATGACCCTATTGGGTATATGAAGGAAAAGTTGGCTCAGAGGGACGTCCCACTTGCTAGGGCTGGCACAAGTTCGACCAGCTATCCTCTTCCCACAGATGAAAGAATTGTACTTCTTAATAAGATTAGGAAAACAATTCTCAATGTGGATATATTCGAAGTGCTCAAGCAAGATAGTACTGCTTGCTATACTATGAAGGAGTTGCTTACAAAGGTCAATCTTTCTACCTGCTCCTTGCCAGTTAGTACTCTCTTGTTCGATCTTCAGGCTTTGCTGGACAACGTAACTGGTTACCTTCTCCAAGACGAATCTGCTGCCAAGAAGGTTCAAGAGAAACGCATTGCAATGGATGCTGCTTATGAACAAGCTTCAAAACTCTCTCAAGAAGCTGAGGATCAAGCTATGCATCTAAAGCAGGCGAAAACTGATTATGAGGCTCGAGCTGAGTCTATACTTCTTTGGGAAAGGCAGATTCTGGAACTTCAACAGAAGGTTAAGGAGGCTAAAGAACAACAAATAGCCTTCGAAACCAATACTGCTGGTAACCAATTCGAAGAGCTTCTCAACCAGGGGCTTGCAAAAATGGAGACTGCAGAACAACTTAAAGGAGAAGTGGCAACTTTGGAAGGAGCCATGCGTTTCGCTCAGCAGAAGCTTGAATCATTTCGAAGCACTTTCAACCGATTGAAAAATAACTCTTATTTCTAGATTTTGATGTTTATTTGACTACAATTTTGGTTTCTTATATGTAATATTCGAACAACGCCATTTTGGCATTTTATCTTGCCATTTTGGCCTTTTATAACATCCTGGTTACATTGTTACTATTCGAATCTCCTGCATGCGTGGCTTATATTTCTTTAAATATTTCCCATTAACCTTTAGGATACGTTTATCATCCACCAGTTCTTCGATTTCGTATGCATTGTTTGAGAATACTTTTAATATTCGAAAAGGTCCTTCCCAATGAGGTGACCATTTACCTAATGCTTTATTTTTCTTGTCCATGGGCAATATGACTTTCCAAACTAAGTCATTAATAATGAATACTTTTTTCTTCACCCTTTTGTTGTATGTTCTGGCCACTCTTTCTTTTTGTCTCATCAAAATTTCCAATGCATGTAATCTAATTTCGTCCAACTCAACTAATTCATTCATCATCATTTCCCAATATAATGCAGCTGGGATTTCGTTTTGTCTCTGAATTCGAACTGATTGTAGATGAATTTCTACTGACAACACTGCATCATGACCAAATGTGAGTTGGAAAGGCGTAGTGTTAGTAGCTTCCTTAGGAGATGTTCTACAAGCCCATAATATTTGGTCCAAAGTTTTGTGCCAGTTTCTTGGCTTTTTGCCAATATGCTTCTTGATTAATCCTATTATCACTTTATTAGCTGCTTCGACTTGACCGTTTGCTTGAGCATAATATGGCGTTGACGTTAGCAATCTAAACCCCATTTCTTGGGCAAATTCTTGCATCTTTCTACCAGTAAACACAGAGCCTTGGTCTGTGGTTATGCTCTCTGGCAATCCGAACCTATAGATAATGTGCTTCTGTATAAACTCAATAATAGCCTCTTGATCAGCAACTATTAATGGTATAGCTTCGATCCACTTGGTAAAATAATCTATTCCCACCAAGATGTATTTCTGTCCTTTGGACGAAGCAGGATTTATTTCTCCTATCAAATCCAATGCCCATCCTCTAAATGGCCATGGTTTGATGATCGAATGCAACTCACTTGCAGGGGCATGTTGAATCCCTGCATGTTTCTGACATTCCTCACATCCTTTAGCAAAGTCTATGCAATCTTTGAGCATGCTAGGCCAATACAAGCCGTAGCGAAATAACAGCCATTTCATTTTATGGCCTGCTTGATGTGCCCCACATGCCCCATTGTGGACTTCTGATAATGCTAAATATGCCTCACTTTCTCCTAGGCATTTAAATAATACACCCTCTTGGGTCTTTTTAAACAATTCGTTCCCCATGAGGAGATATGACAATGCTCTGTATTTTGTCTTTCTATCCACGTTCAGAGTTGGGTCTGCTAAATAACTCTTCAGTGGACTTCGCCAATCTGCATCTGACAAAGTATTTATGGCTAATATTTCGAATCCCTGTTTCTCAGCGTATCCCAATTTCATACTTTCCAGATCTGATGGTGTGAATCTAGTAGCCATAACTCTACCCCTTAATTCAACTAAATCCTTAAAGTTCTTGGTAGACACTTTATAACCCGAAGCCAACTGCGCTAAGTCATTTGCTTCTTGGTTCTCTATTCTTGGTATGTGTTAAATATCCATGTATTCAAATTTCCTCAATAGCCTATTGACTATGACGAAGTATACCATTAAGTTTTCCTTTATGCACTTATATTCCTTTGTAATTTGTTTGACCACTAATTCTGAGTCTCCTTTAATTTCGACTCTGGTTGCCCCCAATTCCAACAAAGCTTCAAGTCCAACAATGAGCGCTTCATACTCAGCTTCGTTGTTCGAGCAACGAGGACCATCTAATTTATACTTGAATTTTGTTGGAATTCCTTCAGGAGAAATCAGAAGGACTCCAACGCCACTTCCATTCCTGTGGGTTGAACCATCAAAGTACAATTTCCATGGTTGCATTTCAACGTAACTCATGACAGTCTGCTCAACCAAAGAATGGTCCACAATGAAGTCAGAAATCACTTGACCTTTCATAGCTTTTAAAGGCATGAAAGTCAAAGAATATTCTGTTAAGGCTAAAGCCCATTTACCAACTCTGCTATGCATTATTGGTTTTGAAAGCATATGTTTAATGACATCGAAATGAGATGAAACATAAACATCAACAGGTTTTATATAATACTTGAGTTTCATACAAGAGAAATACAAACAGAGACATAGCTTTTCTAAATTGCTATATCTGGTCTCTGCATCATTTAGCACTCTACTTAAATAGTATATGGCTCTTTCGATACCATTGCTATCTTCTTGTGCTAGCATACTACCTATACTAACTTCAGAGGAAGATATGTATAATCTCATGGGCTTCCCCCATGAAGGTGGAGACAAAATAGGAGGCTGAGAGAGGTATTCTTTTATCCTGTCAAATGCCTCCTGGTGAGCTTCGTTCCATTCGAAGGCTTGGCCTTGCTTTAGACGAAGTAACGGAGAGAAAGCTTGGGTTCTTCCACTCAGGTTCGAAATGAATCTTCTGAGGAAGTTAATTTTCCCTAGCAGAGATTGCAATTCCCTTTTTGACGTAGGTGCTTTCGTCTCCATTATGGCTTTGGTTTTGTTCTGGTTGATTTCAATCCCTTTCTTGTGAACCACAAAACCAAGAAAATCTCCAGCCTGCACAAAAAATGCACATTTAAGGGGATTCATTTTTAAGCCATGTTTTCTCATTCGCTCGAATGATTGGCTCATATGATGCAAATGTGTTTCTGCAGATATAGATTTGATGACTATATCATCAATATACACCTGCATGAAGGTTTCAATGAAATCATGAAAAATTGAATTAATTGCCCTTTGATAAGTTGCCCCAGCGTTCTTTAAACCAAAAGGCATCACCACCCATTCGTAGGTGCCTAAGGCTCCTGGGCAACAAAATGCTGTCTTTGCAACATCTTCTTCAGCAATGAAAATCTGATTATACCCAGAGTATCCATCTAACATACTCAAGTATTCGAACCCTGCAGCAGAATCTACTAGCATTTCTGCCACAGGCATGGAATATTCATCTTTAGGGGTTGCAGTATTTAAATCCCTAAAATCTATGCAAATTCTTAAAGAACCATTTTTTTAATGACAGGTACTATGTTTGCTAACCATTCGACGTACCTTGTTGTTCTGATGAATTTACAACGCAGCAACCTTTCGATCTCAGTTTTAATTTTTGTGAGAACCGCTGGTGCGAATCTTCTTGGAGTTTGTTTGATGGGCTTCTTGCCATCTTTGATTGGCAGTCTGTGTTCGACCAACTCCCTCTTTAAACCAGGCATCTCGTCATAATCCCATGCGAAGCAATCTTTGTTATCCTTGAGGACTTCGATTACTTCCTTCTTGAGGCCTGGGCTGAGTTTTGCACTTATGTAGGTTATTCTTTTCGTTTTTTCATCCCCTAAGTTGACTTCTTCGAGTGGATCTTGTGCCAACATTTTGGCACCTGAGTTTATGGGATCCCTTTCGAAGCCTAAGGGTTCTTTATCGTAGATGGCATCCAACCTTTGATCCATCTCAAACTCTTTGAAGGGTGAGCATTTCGAGCCATCCCCACTTACTTCGTTCATCTTTATAGTTGATTTATTTATTTCAGCCTCTAAGGCCGCTTTTGATTCGTTCTCAGCCATATAGGCCGAAATCCTTTCGAAAAAGGTGGACTCAGTCATGGATAAGGTTGTCGAAGTCCTAGCCTGCTGGCCGTTTTTGTGTAGTGCTTTCGACTCCTTCTTCTTCACTGATTATGGTTCTATCCCAGTAAAGGCCATCATGGCGAAGGGTCATGTAGTAGTGGGCGTTTCTGGTTTCATTAATATCATCATTTGGAACACACAGAGCAATCTTTGCCAGATTTTTATCATAATCCCTCTTGTCAACTAAATTGACTGTTGACATAAAGTAACTCTGGTCTGCTTCGATGTTTTCCACGATTCCATCATCTCTCCACAGAACTAGTCGCTGATGCATTGACGAAGGAACTGCCCCCACGCCATGGATCCACTCCCTTCCCAGCAATAAGTTGTAGTTGGCCTTGGCTTCGATCACCATAAACATGGTGGGCCTACAGCTTGAGCCTATTGTCAATTCCAACTGGACCACTCCCAGTGTTTTGCCCACTTTTCCCTCATAATTGGACAGAACCATATTATGGGGCTTGATGTCTCCTTCGCGGATCTCTAATCTTTTTAGCATGAAATGGGGTATCAAATTGACTTCAGCACCCCCATCCACTAGGACTTTGTTCACACCATGGACACCAACTTTTGCCCGAATAAAAAGTGGCTTAAGATGGTTCTTCATAGCAGGTTCTGGACGTTCGAAGAACGCATTTTGTTCCTCAACAGCCCCATTGTCCATCACATAGTAGCACACGGGCCTATGTTTCATCAAATCTGTGGTATCTTCTTCCTCATATTCATCAATTTCAGTTTCCTGCCCAAATTCACAGGGAAGCACAGATACCACGTTACAGTTCAGGTTGAATGAAGACTCCCCCTCCAATTCGAAGTTATCTGTTATCATATCTTTGTCCTCTTCTGGGCCTGGAGTGTATTCCTTTGGTTCATCCCGTTGTACTTCAGAGAAAAGCCTCCTATTGACTGGAGGTTTTTCTTCAGTTTGATTCTTTGGTTTGTTGGTGCTAGATTCACCTTGGTTCTTTGTTGAAGTGACCCCTTTGTTTGCCACAGCTTCCCTCTCAGCCTTTCGAATCCTTTGTTGCCTGCGCCACTGGGATCTTGACATGGGGTTCCTTCCTTTGTAATTTTCTAATCTTACCTCCTCCCTTTTTGCTGTGTTGAATTGCCTTCTGTATGTCACAGCATGGCGTGCATTTCGTTCGGCGCTTCTCCATCTATCTTTGCCTTTGTCATTTCTGACTTATAACCATCTGTCGGTTGGAACTTCAGCAAGGAGTTTGAAAGTCACTCTTCGAGCAGCCTTGGGGTGAGGGCTATCAGGCCTTCGTTGTTTGTGTCTGCTGTCAAAACGTGGGCCCATCTGGACAGTTTCTTAATGGTTCCAGCAAGGGGCGAAGGGAATCGTTTCGAAGGCTCTGGCCATGCTTTGGTCATACACAGCAGAACACCTTGGGCAAATCAAGCACTTGGTTGCCCCTTTGTAGCAGCGAAACACAAATTCTAGCAAACTTTCTCCAGCCTTGGGATAACACCTAAAAAGCTGGTTATCCTGGCGCCAATTGTTGCCAGTTCGAGTCCTCTGTACCCTTTCGAAATTCGCAGCGATTCTTTGATTGCAGAGGACGCTGCACCTAGGGCATAATATCATGCATGAATCTCCTTTGTGGCATGTCATGAGGTAATCCTTGAGACTATCATCTCCAGTGTGATTATCCTCCATTCTATACTTTTCTTTTTCTAAGTATTTTTCTACTTCCTCCATCTCAGAGCGAGGCCTTTCCATATCCACCATATTTATCTCAACATCTTCCCCCTTAGCTTCATCATCGCCCCATCCTGTGGGCTTTATATCCTCAATCTGAACCTTCGAACTCTCTGGGGCAGAATATTTGACCAAATAGTCAAATTTTCCACTGGGTTCCCCTAGAGTGTCCCATATTTCCTTCTGAGGGGGAGTTGGCTTCGTGATTTGGACTTTCTCCAACTCCAGCCTCAAGCCTTCAGTGACTTGTGTTAGTTCTTGGTTTTGATTTCCCTGGCCTTCAGTAGCCTGGGTTTCTCTTGCAACAGCTACAGGTGCTGCAATCGAAGTTTCTGGCGTCTTCTGGATGTCTTCAGTGACCTCCTTATTGACTTCGACCATCACCCAGTTTTTAGTTTCAGTACCCTTCTCTCCTGTTAGGGTGTCGCTTTGATCAGTTTCCACCATGTTGATCTCTCCAATGCATGTAGGTTCGGAGTAGTTGGTGTTTGCGACGTCCAAGGGATCTTCGTCCACTTTCATCTTTACCTTATCAGCAAACTTTAGTCTGCCATCTTTGATTGCATTTTGAATTAGGTCCCTGAAAAGAAAACATTGTGAGGTTTTGTGGCCTAAGAAACTATGATATTTGCAAAACCCTCTCTTCTTTCTCTGATCTAAAGGAGGTATTTTGACATTTGATGGCACAATGAGTTGGCCATCTTTGACAAGTAAATCGAAAATCTCGTCACATTTGGTGACATCGAAGGTATAAACCTTCTTTGGGAATTTGTCACTTTTCTCATTTTCAACAATCTCTTTCCCTTTTGTGGGAACCAATAATTTGCAAGAATAAGGTGGAGCCTGTTTTAATTCAGCGAGGTCGATTTCGACCTCTTCGAATTCGAATTCAGGATATTCTTCCGCTTCCTCAGTTCCAACATAGGAAATCCTTTCTTTCTTGCTATTCTTAAAGACTCTGGCTTTTTCGGCCTTTAGCCTTTCGACCTGTCGAACCCTATCGGCTAACTGAGCCATATCCCTCAAATATTGAGTGTCTAGTTTCTTTTGAATAGAGTAATCCAAACCACCAGCGGCCATTTCGACTAACTCATGTTCAGGCACTACTGTGTAACATCTGGATTTCAAAAGCCTAAATCTATTCAGATAATCATCTATGGGTTCGGTGAACTTTCTCTTGACACTGGCTAATTCCTTCAAACTTATTTTCGACTGTCCCATGTAAAATTGTTCATGGAATAATCTCTCCAAGAGAGCCCAAGTGTCAATGGACCCAGGAGGCAAAGTGGTAAACCATGTGAAGGCGTTTTTAGTCAAGGAACTTGGGAAGTATTTGATCCTGAGATCTTCATTATTGGCTATATCTCCCGCTTCGGTTAGATATCTCGCTATGTGTTCGACTGTTAACTCATTGGTATCCCTAGAGAACTTTGTAAATTTAGGGACTTTATATCCCCTTGGTAAATCAGTATGCATTATGCAATCCAATATGGGAGAAGCATAATTTGGCCTTCTCATTCCTGTGTTGAGGCCATTCTGGGCCATGACTCTTTCTATCATGGTGGTTAGATTGTTTTCTGCCAAGATGTTATCGTTTCGAATTCTATGAACGACAGCATCGGCATCTTGATTTCGAACAACCAGGACAACTCCCCTAGGTTGTTCTTCTCGAAACTCTAGGGCTTCTAGCCTTTCGACCCTTGCCCCTGGTTCCATAATTTCTCTTTATGGGCCTGGGATTATTGGGGCTTCTAACCTTGGTGCCCTGGCCCCTAAGTTAACTTCTTCTCTGGGTGGTCTATAAATTGGGTCGTTAGCAATTTGTTCTATAACAGGCATGTTTGCTCGAAATCCCGCCTGATTCTGCCTACGCCTTTCTGGGGGAGCAAAGAAATCTGCTATTCGACTCATGTTGTCAATGTTTTCCCTGTTTGTCACAGTCACATTTTGCACTATTGGGGCAAATATCTCCTGCATGGTTTGTGCTAACACCCCTATCATATTATGGTTACTGTCATCCATCAATTGCCTAAAAGCCAACTGGTTTTCTGTGGTTAAAATAGGCATTGTGCTATAACCCACTGACCCTTGGTTATTTGTCATAAACTGATTCGCCCCAGACCCAGACCCTAATTGTGGGGATGAATTCGATGTGGAATTGTGTAAACCTGCCATAAAAGATGTTGGCATTCCATAAGAGGAATTTCTGGTTCTATTTCCATCGAAACCGGGTGGTCTAGTTAATGGAGTGGCGAAATGGGATTGTGTCCCTGATAGTGGAACGAATCCCCCAGGGTAACCAATGGTTCCAGTATTTCCTAAGATCGAACTATTAGTTGATATGCCACTTACTCCATTGGTGGCTATATTACTGGTTGAAGATGCAACAGACTGTGCATTAAGAGGGATCACATTAGATGTTCCCATCGAAGTGGACACATTAGTGGCTGTTGTATGTGGGGCATTTTGTTCCCCTTGTTGATTGTCAGAATTAGACATTTTGGCCAAACGTTTTCTTCTGGATAAAGGTTGGTTGCTGTTGGTTATTTTACCACTTCTCAGGTTCATAAAACAACAAACTTCTTAGGTTCCAACGTTTTTATAATGGTTATGTCTCAACAATCTTTATTTCTAATGTCCAATTATTGGTCCCACCAGGTGTGCCAATTTGTTTCCAGTGATTTCTGGTAAACAACCGCTAGTCTTCCAAACTATCGAATAAACTTTCTGACTGTTATTCAATTCCTCTGGTAACTCACAGGATCGACTAGATTGATCCTAGGATTCCTTGGTCATTAGGGTAACTCTCATGATCGAACAGATGTTCATGGTTGATATTTGAGTGTTGTATAGGTGTTTGGCTTATTTCGATTTCTCTCTTAAAGGTCTAAAGATGTAATCAAAATGTGCGTGTACGAAACTAAGTTACATGAATAAATGTTAATTGTAAAGACATGTAAAATTGCATAAAAGGGAAGTAAATGGTTTCGAATTATAAAAACAGTTAATGTAAAGGATGTTCTGGAACGAAAAAGGTTTGAAATATGAAGAAAGCGTTTAATGCAAGAAATCTGTAAATGACTTTAAGTAAAAATAGGCGTTCGAAGGATAAAGCTTGAAGGTAAAGGCATGGAAAGTATGACAGTTTTCTGAAATGTAAAGTGCTTGAAATGTAAAGAAAGCATTGAAATGTAAAGCTTTAGTGAAGAGATTTCGAAGTGAAAAGACTTTAAATGAGAAAACTTATAAATGTTATTTGACAGAAAGATAAAGGAAAGTGCTGGAAATGATAAAAGGTTTTCATTAAATCATAAATATGTGGTGCTATCATACGTACATTGCTCTTGCATTCGTTTCCCTTGCCATGTGGTAGTTTGAATGTTACTGAGTATTTAGTACAATAGATATGACACCCGAAATCCTAATACTAAGACTTCTATTTATACTAATTCGACCATAACGGTTTTGCTATAGGATTATGCCACGTTCAGAACATGCAGAACAATGCCTCTCTCTTCTTTCCACGTGTCTCCAAATGCTCCAGCACATAAATTTCAAACTTCGAATGTCCCGCTTCCATTTGAATTTCAAATGCTTTGGTACTTCTCCGTTTCGAACGCACTTCCCAGACACAGCCTTATTGATATTTTGAGACTTCTTTAGATATGTTTCCATAATTGCCACTCGAAGCTTCAAGCTTTGATATGCTTATTCGAAACACTGCTTCTGCTACTTCGAAACATGACGCTTTGTTTCATTTTGATCGAAATGTTCAATTCGCTTGGCTTCTAATAATATTATCAAAATCTTCAGCCAACAACCGTACAGTTCCTTCACAGTTTATTGCTACTTACCTAAAGGGTATCCCCCAGATCCGGGTTAGGACCTATAGAAATTCCGATACAAGCCCACAAAATATAAAGCATACAAAGCAAACAATTGAAAACACAATGATCTAATCCTAAGATACACCCCACTTATTAAGCGTCCCCAGCAGAGTCGCCAGTTCTGTGATACGGTGGGAGAGAAATGACTGTTTTTCAGAATGCTGGTTTGCATTTTGCGTTTGTTTTCGCAAAATGTCGCGGTAAGCAAGAGTCGCCACCGTCTTTTATTTTATCCAACAAGGAAAGGAAAAAAGCACATAAAAACTCCTTTTTGAGATATTTCTCAGGTTCGGGGGGTAGATTATAGAAAGGGAAGGTGTTAGCACCCTTTCTATCCGTGGTTATCCATGGGCTCTTAGGTACTTGCTCATATTATTTTCAAAAATTTGCTTTCTTTGTGTTTTTGGATTTGAAAAAGTTTTTGTTTTGAAACTTCGATTTAACTCTTGCTTCTGTCCTCAAGAGTGTAATGAAGTGTTTTTGAAAACTTTGTTTAGAAAGTGTAAGTGTGAAAGAGTTTTTGTTTTTGAAAGAGCAAGTATCTAAGAACCATCTACCTACTCGAAAAAGGAATCGTTATATGCTATCTTCCTTTAGACAATGCTATCCTACTACTGATGAGTAGGTGTTTCCAGTGATTTCTGGTAAACAACCGCTAGTCTTCCAAACTATCGAATAATCTTTATTAACGCTACTCAATCTCTCTGGTAACTCACAGGATCGACTAGATTGATCCTAGGACTCCTTGGATATTAAAGTTACTCTCACAATCGAACAATTATTCATGGTTGCTATTGTACAAGTGTTTGGTTTATTTCGATCCTTCTCTCTAAGAGTTTAAAAATGTGGTCAAATTGTACATGAAAACTAAATTATACGAATAAATGCTAATTGTAATGCTGATTGAAGAGACATATAAAACTGTATGAAAAATGAAGTAAATGGTTTCGATTTGCAAAACATTTAACATAAAAGGTTTCTGGAATGTAGAAGTTTAAAATGTGAAGAAAGCGTTTAATGCAATTTTAAGTAAAAGGATGCGTTTGAAAAACAATACTTGGAAGTAAAGGTATTGAAAGCGTAACAGTTCTCTGAAATATAAAGTGCTCGAAATATAAAGAAAGCAATAAAGAGTAAAACTTTTGAGGAAAAGACTTTGAAATGAAAAGACGATAAATAAAGAAACTTGTAAATGTTATTCGGTAAAAAGAAAAGAGGAAAGTACTGGAAATGGTAAAAAGGCTTTCATTAAGTTAGAAATACATGGTGCTATCATACATACATCTCTCTTGCATTCGTTTCCCTTGCCATGTGGTAGTTTGAATGTTATTGAGTATTTTGTATAACAGATATGACACCCTGAAATCCTAATACTAAGACTTCTATTTATACTAATTCGACCCTAACGGTCTCGCTATAGGATCATGCCACGTTTCGAACATGCAAGACAATGCTTCTTTCATCTTTCCACGTGTCCCCAAATGCTCCAACACATAACTTTCAAACTTTGAAAGTCCCGCTTCCATTTAAATTTTAAATGCTTTGGTGTTTCTCCGTTTCGAACGCTCTTCCCAAACCTAGCCTCGCTGTTGTTTCGAGACCCCTTTGGATATTTTCCCATGATCACCGTTCGAAGCTTCAAGCTTTGACACACTCATTCGAAACACTGCTTCTGCAACTTCGAAATATGGTGTTCAATTCCATTTCGATCAGAACTTTTAACTCTTTTGAATTCTAGATAACATTATCAAAATCTTCAGCCAACAAATTGCCCCTTTAAAATATGTATTTCGATCTCTTTGAGAAATACCTATTTTAAACATTTATACAAGATTTTGATAGGATTTTCGAATCATCATAACATTTAATGCCTTTGACTCCAGTCACATCAATCATAGCACCTTTTGAGTTCCTTAACCGCCCAGAGTCACTTCACAGCGTGGAGCAGTTATAAGTAATGATTGTTTTTAAATCACGCCTATTACCTATATCACCTTCTCGCCACCTCTTCATCACACCAACCCATGATCTCCACGTATCACACTTTTACTCGGTGGATGTTTAATCTTCTCATTATAAAACGTCAATTTACTCTTCCTTTTCCTTTTTTACACTCTAAATCTTTCATACTCTGAATTTTCACTCTTCTTCTCTCATAAACAATCTAAGCTCTTAAACAACAAAAATGTCTTCTTCCACCTCTTCCCAACTCAAGAAAGTCTCAAAGAAGAAGGGAAAGACTACAGGAGCAACCATGGAGAGTAAAATCGTCACCATTCAAGGCCAATCTGCTCTTGCTCCTCAAATGATTTCCAAAGAAAAAGAAATGCTGTACGCATCACAGGTACTCATCCCTACCCATGTTGCTGGTAAGAGGTTAGCCTTAAATGGTCCTCTTACAGTTTTTGAAATACTAAAGGACACCAGGACAATTTTTCCCGTATGTTATAGCTTCAAACCTTTATTCAACAAAATGGATACCCCTAGGGTAGTAGAATCCCTCAGTTCGAATACCGCAGAAACCCCAACTGTTCCTCCCAAGGACCCATTTGTTTTGGATTATGTAAAAAGCAATTTTAAACCATTTAGATCTTGCCCTACTTCTGATATTGCCTATCAAAATTGGTTCGCGAAAGTAGAAGCCAAAAAATCCCAGCAATGGGAAGAACTAGGCATTTATAACCTCATTAAGCTATCGAAACCTGGATTCACCTATAGCCACCCTCTGCTGTTCGCGTCCCTTTATTTCTGGGATAGTACCTACAACACTTTCCATCTCCCAGGTGGAATGATTACCCCAACTTTCTTTGATATAGCGGCTATTACTGGGCTGTCGCCAGTGGGAGAAACTTATGTTCCTGACAACGAAGAACACTCCAGCATAATTGACTTCGAAGTCAAGTTAGCCAGCTTTTCCAAATTTATCAGCCATTATCATGCTGAAGGGGATAATGTGTCTGACATAGAGCATATTGCATTCTTAACCCTGTGGCTGTCTAGGTACGTTTTCTGCAGTAGATCCCTGCAGGTAGCTAGTAGATTCATTCCTCTAGCTAGGGATTTACACGAAAATCGCAAAGTGTGCCTAAGTGAATTACTCTTAGTTGACCTCTATGAGAGCCTGAGGTCAGCCGTTTCGAGTCTCAAATCCCACACCTCTAAAAACATTCTATTAGCTGGCCCATTTTGGTTACTCCAATTATGGCTAAACGCCATGTTCGAACCTTCTTTACCAACCGCCAACACCATAGATGAGCAAGATTCAGAAATAAGTGATAGGATAGTCGAAGGCACTAGGCTTTGAAGACTAACTCCTAATGATGACAAAGATGACTTCAAGGTTCAATTCTCGAAGTACATCATGATCCTCTCCAAAAGGCATAAGTTCGAAGAGAGCATGGCGCCTTTTGCTTCGAGGACTCATGGACCCTCTTGGTTCACCATGGCTCTCTCAGAAGCCATCAAGAGCAAGGAGACCCAAGATGTATGGAGAGCTTTTTTGCTTCCTAGACTCATCTCTTCAAGGATAACCCCAGCTAAGAATCAAATTCTCCTCTTTGCCTATCAACCAAACTTCGTTTCGAGGCAGTTTGGCTTATGCCAACTGATTCCTGAACCTTTGTTCCAGACTGAGAGCGCCATCACATCTGGTCGAACTTTCAAGGCAAGGGAAGCCAAGATTCAACAAGAACAATATCAAGGCTTTGCCCAATTTGAGCTGATAGCCTTCGAACCTACCCATCTCGCGGCTAAAGGGTTTCTGGAGTGGTGGATTAAGTTTTATCAAACTTGCATGTTCGATACACTTACAATTCGACAGAAACTAATTGATGCCTTCGATGTGCAGGTACCAGCAAAGAAAGGTATGTTTACTCATGCCAAAGAGATAAAAGCTTTTCAAAATTATTTTGAAACTACTTACGACCCCACGCGCTTGGACTCCACTGTGCATCAAGCAGCTGAGACCTTGAAGGAAAAATTTAAACAAAAAGTTTCTAAGCTAAAACTTCCTTCAGGGCTGTCACCTGAGGATAGGTATAGGTTGGCATTCGAAATGCATCCACCTAAATTTCCCAGATTACCTACCTCAGAACTGGCTCTGGCTTGGTTTCCCCCATATCCATGGTGGTTTACTTGCAAAGAGATGTTCAAATATCTTCAAAGGAAACCAAAGCCATCTGAGACTGTGACATGGGCTCGACACTGGCTTCATGATTTCCCAGGACATCTTCGATATGACCTTTCTGCCATGTCAATTAAATCTGATCAAGGCACAGGTGCGAATGCTTGGGAACAATCCCAAATGTCTTTTATTTTCCATATCTTTAACCTTTGCCTTAATTGTTTTGATTTTCAGCTATCAGGATAAAGACTTCTGCCTCGAAATCGAAGGAAGGGAGTGCCTCTCAGACCTCCATTGAAACTACTGAAAAAGCTAATCCACCCGAAACAACTGCTACTGCTGCAACTACAACAACAATAACGCCAACAACAAGTGCCCCAATTCCAACGGTAATCACTTAGTTTTTGATGCTTCGAATTCACTCAAGCTTTTTATATCTAACTTCGTTAAAATTCGTTCAGACCAACAAGCTTCCTCCCACTACTCCTAAGAAGCGAAAACCAAGCACTACTGGGGAAGATCCCACTGCTGGAGGAAACTCAAATACTGCTTCGAAGAAGAAGCTAAAGAAAGCTACACCTAAAAGTACTGTTCCGACTAGCGTCTCTGGACTCGACTCCAGGGATGCTGCTCCCTTACCAAAATCCAAAAATCCACCTTCGACCTCCAACCCACAGTTGGAACGCATAGCTAGTAACCTCTCCTCTGAGGGCCCACAGGTAAATCGAACTTCCTCTAAAAATGTTTAACTTCTTATTATCTTGGTGAATATTTTTCTTTAACATTCTGCCACTCTTTGCAGAACATCTTGAATCCCACTTCTACCATTTCGACCTCACCGTCCAGAGCTGCTGCTCCGCTTAACTCCTCTCCTCAAGGAGATTCCAGCAATTTGGTCCAAAACAAAGGTTCTTCCAATGTGGCGGTTTTAGCTGGAACTTCTGAACAGCCAGATGACCAAGGTACCTCCATTCCTCTGAAAGAGGTAAACGAAACGATACTTCAAACGTCTGCAGAGGATTCACAAAGGGTTCTTCAAAAGTCCCCTCTTGAAACTCTTCAAGAGGACCCAAAGGATACTCAGACTGAAGAAGAAAAAGCTGATTCTGGGCGAGAATTCGAAGAATCTGCAGGCGAAGAATCTGAGGAGGAAAACGCCAATGAAGAGGAAAACGCCAATGATGGTTCGACTGCCGGGACGGAGTCTAACGCACATAGCGGCGAAAGGGATGGTATCGAAGTGGTAGATTTGGACGAAGATGAAGAAGACCAAGAGCACGAAGCAAATGAAGGGGATGGTGATGCAATCAACGAAACCCTAGAGGTTGAAACAAACGTGGTTCCCCTACGCGTGGAATTCCCCCAATCCTCTCCGTCTCGAATGACTGACGAGGAACTGGCACTTCTGAGGCGAAATGACCCCATTGGGTATATGAAGGCAAAGTTGGCTCAGAGGGACGTTCCACTCGCTAGGGCTGGCACAAGTTCAACCAGCTATCCTCTTCCCACAGATGAAAGAGTCGTTCTTCTTAACAAAATTAGGAGAACTATTCTCAATGTGGATATCTTTGAAGTGCTTAAGCAAGATAGTACTGCTTGCTATACTATGAAGGAGCTGCTCACAAAGGTTAATCTTTCCAACTGCTCTTTGCCAGTTAGTACTCTCTTGTTTGATCTTCAGAATTTGTTGGACAACGTAACTGGCTACCTTCTCCAAGACGAATCTGCTGCCAAGAAGGTTCATGAGAAACGCATTGCCATGGATGCCGCCTATGAACAAGCTTCGAAGCTTTCTCAAGAAGCTGAGGATCAGGCTATGCATCTGAAGCAGGCGAAAACTGAATATGAGGCTCGAGCTGAGTCCATTCTTATTTGGGAAAGGCAGATTCTGGAACTTCAGCAGAAAGTTAAGGAGGCTAAGGAACAACAACTAGCCTTCGAAACTAATCCTGCAGGTAACCAATTCGAAGAGCTTCTCAACCGGGGGCTTGCAGAAATGGAGACTGCAGAACAACTTAAAGGAGAAGTGGCAACCTTGGAAGGTGCCAGGCGGTTTGCTCAGCAGAGACTTGAAACATTTCGAAGCACCTTTAATCGATTGAAAAATAATGTTTATTTCTAAATTTTTATATCTCATCTGACCATAACTTTGGTTTTTACATGTAATATTCGAACAACGCCATTTTCGCATTCTTATCTTGCCATCTTGGCTTTTTATAATATTTTGTTTATGTTGTTATTATTCGAATCTCCCGCAGGCTTGGCTTATATTTCTTTAAATATTTCCCATTAACCTTTAGGACACGTTTATCATCCAAGAGTTCTTCGACTTCGTATGCATTGTTTGAGAATACTTTTAATATTCGAAAAGGTCCTTCCCAATGAGGTGACCATTTACCTAACGCTTTGTTCTTCTTATCCATAGGCAATATGACTCTCCAAACCAAGTCATTAATAACGAATACTTTTTTCTTTACCCTTTTATTGTATGTTCTGGCCACTCTTTCTTTTTGCCTCATCAAAATTTCCAACGCATGTAACCTAATTTCGTCCAACTCAACTAATTCATTCATCATCATTTCCCAATATAATGCAGCTGGAATTTCGTTTTGTTTCTGGATTCGAACTGATTGCAGATGAATTTCTACTGGTAACACTGCATCATGGCCGAATGTAAGTTGGAAAGGCGTAGTGTTGGTGGCTTCCTTAGGAGATGTTCTACAAGCCCACAACACTTGGTCCAGAGTTTTATGCCAATTTCTTGGCTTCTTGCCAATATGCTTCTTGATTAATCCTATTATTACTTTGTTTGCTGCTTCGACTTGTCCGTTTGCTTGAGCATAATATGGTGTTGATGTTAGCAATCTGAACCCCATTTCTTGGGCAAATCCTTGCATCTTTCTACCAGTAAATACAGAGCCTTGGTCTGTAGTTATACTTTCTGGCAATCCAAACCTATAGATAATGTGCTTTTGTATAAACTCGATAATTGCCTCTTGATCAGCAACTACCAAAGGTATAGCTTCGATCCATTTGGTGAAATAATCTACTCCTACCAAGATATATTTCTGACCTTTGGACGAAGCAGGATTTATCTCCCCTATCAGATCCAATGCCCATCCTCTGAATGGCCATGGTTTGATGATCGAATGCAACTCACTTGCAGGGGCGTGTTGAATTCCTGCATGTTTCTGACATTCCTCACATCCTTTAGCAAAGTCTATGCAATCTTTGAGCATGCTAGGCCAATACAAACCATATCGAAATAGCAACCATTTCATTTTATGGCCTGCTTGGTGTGCCCCACATGCCCCATTATGGACCTCAGACAATGCTAAATATGCCTCACTTTCTCCTAGGCATTTCAATAATACACCTTCTTGGGTCTTTTTGAACAATTCGTTCCCCATGAGGAGATATGACAATGCTCTATATTTTGTTTTTCTATCCACCTTTAAAGTTGGGTCTGCTAAATAACTCTTTAATGGACTTCGCCAGTCTGTATCTGACAAAGTATTTATGGCTAGAATTTCGAATCCTTGTTTCTCAGCATATCCCAATCTCATACTTTCCAGATCCGATGGTGTGAATCTAGTAGCCATAACTCTTCCCCTTATTTCGACCAAATCTTTAAGATTCTTGGTAGATACTCTATAACCTGAAGCCAACTGCGCTAAGTCATTTGCTTCTTGGTTTTCTAATCTTGGTATGTGTTGAATGTCCATGTATTCAAACTTTCGTAATAGCCTATTGACTATGACGAAGTATACCATTAAATTTTCCTTTATGCACTTGTATTCTTTTGTGATTTGTTTGACCACCAATTCAGAGTCTCCTTTAATTTTGACTCTGGTTGCCCCCAATTCCAACAAAGCTTCAAGTCCAACAATGAGCGCTTCATATTCAGCTTCGTTGTTCGAACAACGAGGACCATCCAATTTATACTTGAATTTTGTTGGAATTCCTTCAGGAGAAATTAGAAGGACTCCAACACCACTTCCATTCCTGTGGGTTGAACCATCAAAGTACAATTTCCATGGTTGCATTTCGACGTAACTCATGCTTGTCTGCTCAACCAACGAATGATCCACAATGAAATCAGAAATCACTTGACCTTTCATAGCTTTTAAGGGCATAAAAGTCAATGAATATTCTATTAAGGCCAGAGCCCACTTTCCAACTCTACTATGCATTATTGGCTTTGAAAGCATATGTTTAATGACATCGAAGTGAGACGAAACATAAACATCAACAGGTTTTATATAATACTTGAGTTTCATACAAGAGAAGTACAAACAGAGACATAGCTTTTCTAAATTGCTATATCTGGTCTCTGCATCATTTAGCACTCTACTTAAATAGTATATGGCTCTTTCGACGCCATTGTTATCCTCTTGTGCTAACATACTACCTATGCTAACTTCAGAGGCAGATATGTACAATCTCATGGGCTTCCCCCATGATGGTGGAGACAAAATAGGAGGCTGGGAAAGATATTCTTTTATTTTGTCAAACACCTCCTGGTGAGCTTCGTTCCATTCGAAGGCCTGACCTTGCTTCAGACGAAGTAACGGAGAGAAAGCTTGGGTCCTTCCACTCAGGTTCGAAATGAATCTTCTGAGGAAGTTAACTTTCCCTAGTAGAGATTGCAACTCCCTTTTTGACGCAGGTGCTTTCGTCTCCATTATGGCTTTGGTTTTGTTCTGGTTGATCTCAATTCCTTTCTTGTGGACCACAAAACCGAGAAAGTCTCCAGCCTGCACAAAAAATGCACATTTAAGGGGATTCATCTTTAAGCCATGTTTTCTCATCCGTTCGAATGATTGGCCTAAATGATGCAAATGTGCTTCTGCAGATATAGATTTGATGACTATATCATCAATATACACCTGCATGAAGGTTTCGATGAAGTCATGAAAGATTGAATTCATCGCCCTTTGATAAGTTGCCCCAGCATTTTTTAAACCGAAAGGCATCACCACCCATTCGTAGGTGCCTAAGGCTCCTGGGCAACGAAATGCTGTTTTTGCAACATCTTCTTCAGCAATGAAAATCTGGTTGTATCCAGAGTATCCATCTAACATGCTCAAGTATTCGAATCCTGCAGCAGAATCTACTAGCATTTCTGCCACGGGCATGGAATATTCATCCTTAGGGGTTGCAGTATTTAAATCCCTAAAATCTATGCAAATCCTTAAAGAACCATTTTTCTTAATAACAGGTACTATGTTTGCTAACCATTCAACGTACCTTGTTGTTCTGATGAATTTGCAGCGCAGCAACCTTTCGATCTCAGCTTTAATTTTTGTGAGAACCGCTGGTGCGAATCTTCTGGGAGTTTGTTTGATGGGCCTCTTGCCATCTTTGATTGGCAGTCTATGTTCGACCAACTCCCTCTTTAAACCAGGCATCTCATCATAATCCCATGCGAAACAATCTTTGTTTTTCCTAAGGACTTCGATCACTTTTTCCTTGAGGCCTGGGCTAAGTTTAGCACTCACGTAAGTTACTCTTTTCGTTTCTTCATCCCCTAAGTTGACTTCTTCGAGCGGGTCCTGTGCCAACATTTTGACACCTGAGTTTATGGGGTCCCTTTCGAAGCCTAAGGGTTCTTTGTCATAGATGGCATCCAACCTTTGATCCATCTCCAATTCTTTGATGGGTGAGCATTTCGCACCCCCCCACTGACTTCATTCGTCTTTACAGTTGGTTCATTTATTTCAGCCTCTAAGGCCGCTTTCGATTCATTCTCAGCCATATAGGCCGAAATCCTTTCGAAGAAGGTAGACTCAGTCATGGTTAAGGTTGTCGAAGTTCCAGCCTGCTGGCCGTTTTTGTATAGCACCTTCAACTTCCTCCTCTTCACTGATTATTGTTCTATCCCAGTAAAGACCATCATGACGAAGTGTCATGTAGTAGTGGGCGTTTCTAGTTTCATTCATCTCATCGTTTGGGACACATGGAGCAATCTTTGCCAGATTTTTATCATAATCCCTTTTGTCAACTAAATTGACAGTTGACATAAAGTAACTCTGGTCTGCTTCGATGTTTTCCACGATTCCGTCCTCTCTCCACAGAACTAGTCGTTGATGCATTGACGAAGGAACTGCCCCCACGCCATGAATCCATTCTCTTCCTAGCAGTAGGTTATAGTTGGCCTTGGCTTCGATAACCATAAACATGGTGGGCCTGCAACTTGAGCCTATTGTCAATTCCAACTGGACCACCCCCAGTGTTTTGCCCACTTTTCCCTCATAATTGGATAGAACCATATTATGGGGCTTGATATCTCCTTCGCGGATCTCTAACCTTTTTAGCATGAAATGGGGAATCAGGTTGACTGCAGCACCCCCATCCACTAGAACTTTGTTCACACCATGGACACCTACTTTCGCCCGAATGAAAAGTGGCTTGAGATGATTCTTCATTGCAGGCTCTGGACGTTCGAAGAACGCATTTTGTTCCTCAACAGCCCCATTGTCCATCACGTAGTATCACACGGGCCTATGTTTCATTAAATCTGTGGTGTCTTCCTCCTCATATTCATTGATTTCGGTTTCCTGCCCAAATTCGCAGGGAAGCACGGACACCACGTTACAGTTCAGGTTGAATGAAGACTCCCCCTCCGATTCGAAGTTATCTGTTACCATATCTTCGTCCTCTTCCGGGCCTGGAATATATTCCTTTGGTTCGTCTCGTTGGTCTTCAGAAAAAAGCCTCCTATTGACTGGAGGTTTCTCTTCAGTCTGATTTTTTGGTTTGTTGGTGCTTGATTCACCTTGTATCTTCGTTGAAGTATCCCCTTTGTTTGCCATAGCTTCTCTCTCAGCCTTTCGAATCCTTTGCTGTCTGCGCCACTGGGATCTTGACATGGGGTTCCTTCCTTTGTAATTCTCTAATCTCACTTCCTCCCTTTTTTGTGTGTTGAATTGCCTCCTGTATGTCACAGCATGGCGTGCATTTCGTTCAGCACTCCTCCATTTGTCTTTGCCTTTGTCATTTCTGACTTGTAGCCATCTATCGGTTGGCACTTCAGCAGGGAGTTTGAAAGTCACTCTTCGAGCAACTTTGGGGTGAGGGCTATCAGGTCTTCGCTGTTTGTATCTGCTGTCGAAACGCGGGCCCATCTGGGCAGTTTCTTGATGGTTCCAGCAAGGGGCGAAGGGGATCGTTTCGAAGGCCCTGGACATGCTTTGGTCATACACAGCAGAACATCTTGGACAAACCAAACACTTAGTTGCCCCTTTGTAGCAGCGAAAAACAAACTCCAACAGACTCTCTCCAGCCTTGGGATAGCACCTAAAGAGTTGGTTATCCTGGCGCCAATTGTTGCCAGTTCGAGCCCTCTGTACCCTTTCGAAATTTGCAGCAATTCTTTGGTTGCAGAGGATGCTGCACCTAGGGCACAATATCATGCCTGGATCTCCTTTGTGGCATGTCATGAGATAGTCTTTGAGAGTAGCATCTCCAGTGTGATTATCCCCCATTCTGTGCTTTTCTTTTTCTAAGTATTTTTTCACTTCCTCCATCTCAGAACGGGGTCCTTCCATATCCACCATATTTATTTCCACATCCCCCTCTTTAGTTTCGTCATCGCCCCATCCTGTGGGCTTTATATCTTCGATCTGGACCTTCGAACTTTCTGGGGCAGAATATTTGACCAGATAGTCAAATTTCCCACTGGGTTCCCCCAGAGTGTCCCATATTTCCTTCCGAAGGGGAACTGGCTGCGTAATTTGGACTTTCTCCAATTCCAGCCTCAAGCCCTCAGTGACTTGTGTCAATCCTTCGTTTTGATTTCCTTGGCCTTCAGTAGCCTGGGTTTCTCCTGCAACAGCCACAGGTGCAACAATCGAAGTATCTGGCGTATTCTGGATGTCTTCAGTGACTTCCTCGCTGACTTCGACCATCACCCAGTTTTCGACTCCAGTGTCCTTCTCTCCTGTTGGGGCATCGCTTTGATCAGTTTCCACCATGTTGACCTCTCCAATGCATGCAGGCTCGGAGTAGTTGGTGTCTGCGACGTCCAAAGGATCTTTGTCCACTTTCATCTTCACCTTATCAGCAAACTTTAGTCTGCCATCTTTGATCGCGTTTTGAATCAAGTCCCTGAAAAGAAAACATTGTGAGGTCTTGTGGCCTAGGAAACTATGATATTTGCAAAATCCCCTTTTCTTCCTCTGATCCAAGGGAGGTATTTTGACATTTGATGGCACAATTAGTTGGCCATCCTTGACAAGCAAGTCAAAAATTTCGTCACACTTAGTGACGTCGAAGGTGTAAACCTTCTTTGGAAACTTGTCACTTTTCTCATTTTCAACAATATCTTTCCCTTTCGTGGGAACTAACATTTTGCAGGAGTAAGGTGGGGCCTGTTTTAATTCAGCGAGGTCGATTTCGACCTCTTCGAATTCGAATTCAGGATATTCTTCTACTTCCTCAGTCCCAACATAGGAAACCCTTTCTTTCTTACTATTCTTAAAGACTCTGGCTTTTTCAGCTTTTAGTCTTTCGACCTGTCGAACCCTGTCGGCTAATTGAGCCATATCCCTCAAATACTGAGTATCTAATTTCTTTCGAATAGAATAATCCAAACCCCCAGCGGCCATTTCGACTAACTCATGTTCAGGCACTACTATGTAACATCTGGATTTTAACAGCCTAAATCTATTCAAATAATCATCTATGGGTTCAGTGAATTTTCTCTTAACACTGGCCAATTCCTTCAAACTTATTTTCGATTGTCCCATGTAAAATTGTTCATGGAATAATCTCTCTAAAAGGGGCCAAGTGTCAATAGATCCGGGAGGCAACGTGGTAAACCAAGTGAAGGCGTTTTTTGTCAAGGAACTTGGGAAGTATTTGATCCTGAGATCTTCATTATTGGCTATGTCTCCCGCTTCGGTTAAATATCTCGCTATGTGTTCGACTGTTGACTCGTTGGTATCCCCAGCGAACTTTGTAAATTTAGGGACTTTGTATCCCCTTGGTAAATCAGTATGCATTATACAATCCAATATAGGAGAAGCGTAATTTGGCCTCCTCATTCCCGTATTGAGGCCATTTTGGGCCATGATCCTCTCTATCATGGTGGTTAGGTTATTTTCTGCCAAGATGTTATCGTTTCGAATCCTATGAACGACGGCATCGGCATCTTGATTTCGACCAACAAAAACAACTCCCCTGGGTTGTTCTTCTCGAAGTTCTGGGGCTTCTGGCCTTTCGATCCTTGCCCCTGGTTCCATAACTTCCCTTTGTGGGCCCTGAATTACTGGGGCTTCTAACCTTGGTGCTCTGGCCCCTAAGTTAGCTTCTTCTCGGGGTAGTCTCTGAATTGGGTCATTAGCAATTCGTTCTATAACAGGCATGTTTGTTCGAAATCCCGCCTGGTTCTGCCTACGCCTTTCTGTGGGAGCAAAGAAATCTGTTATTCGACTCATATTATCAGCGTTTTCCCTGTTCGTCACAGTCACATTCTGAACTATTGGGGCAAATATTTCCTGCATGGTTTGCGCTAACACCCCTATCATGTTGTGGTTGCTGTCATCCATCAATTGCCTAAAAGCCAACTGGTTATCTGTGGTTAGGATAGGCAACGTGCTATAACCTCCTGACCCTTGGTTATTTGTCATAAATTGGTTCGCCCCAGACCCAGATCCTAGTTGTGGGGATGAATTCGAAGTGGAATTGTGTAAACCTGCCATAAAAGATGTTGGCATTCCGTAAGAAGAACTTCTAATTCTATTCCCATCGAAGCCGGGTGGTCTAGTTAATGGTGTGGCTAAATGGGATTGTGTTCCTGGTGGTGGAACGAATCCCCCAGGGTAGCCCATAGTTCCAGTATTTCCTAAGATCGAACTGTTAGTTGATATGCCACTTACTCCAGTGGTGGCTATGTTACTGGTTGAAGATGCAACAGACTGTGCATTCGAAGGGATTACATTAGATGTTCCGCTCGAAATGGACGCGTTAGTGCTTGTTGCATGTGGGTCACCTTGGTTTCCTTGTTGATTGTCTGAATTAGACATTTTGTCCAAACGTTTTCTTCTGGATAAAGGTTGGTTGCTGTTGGTTATCTTACCACTTCTTAGGTTCATAAAACAACAAATTTCTTATGGTTCCTACGTTTTTTGGGATGGCTATGTCTCGACAATCCTTAATTCTGATATCCAACTATCGGTCCCACCAGGTGTGCCAATTTGTTTCCAGTGATTTCTGGTAAACAACCGCTAGTCTTCCAAACTATCGAATAATCTTTATTAACGCTACTCAATCTCTCTGGTAACTCACAGGATCGACTAGATTGATCCTAGGACTCCTTGGATATTAAAGTTACTCTCACAATCGAACAATTATTCATGGTTGCTATTGTACAAGTGTTTGGTTTATTTCGATCCTTCTCTCTAAGAGTTTAAAAATGTGGTCAAATTGTACATGAAAACTAAATTATACGAATAAATGCTAATTGTAATGCTGATTGAAGAGACATATAAAACTGTATGAAAAATGAAGTAAATGGTTTCGATTTGCAAAACATTTAACATAAAAGGTTTCTGGAATGTAGAAGTTTAAAATGTGAAGAAAGCGTTTAATGCAATTTTAAGTAAAAGGATGCGTTTGAAAAACAATACTTGGAAGTAAAGGTATTGAAAGCGTAACAGTTCTCTGAAATATAAAGTGCTCGAAATATAAAGAAAGCAATAAAGAGTAAAACTTTTGAGGAAAAGACTTTGAAATGAAAAGACGATAAATAAAGAAACTTGTAAATGTTATTCGGTAAAAAGAAAAGAGGAAAGTACTGGAAATGGTAAAAAGGCTTTCATTAAGTTAGAAATACATGGTGCTATCATACATACATCTCTCTTGCATTCGTTTCCCTTGCCATGTGGTAGTTTGAATGTTATTGAGTATTTTGTATAACAGATATGACACCCTGAAATCCTAATACTAAGACTTCTATTTATACTAATTCGACCCTAACGGTCTCGCTATAGGATCATGCCACGTTTCGAACATGCAAGACAATGCTTCTTTCATCTTTCCACGTGTCCCCAAATGCTCTAACACATAACTTTCAAACTTTGAAAGTCCCGCTTCCATTTAAATTTTAAATGCTTTGGTGTTTCTCCGTTTCGAACGCTCTTCCCAAACCTAGCCTCGCTGTTGTTTCGAGACCCCTTTGGATATTTTCCCATGATCACCGTTCGAAGCTTCAAGCTTTGACACACTCATTCGAAACACTGCTTCTGCAACTTCAAAATATGGTGTTCAATTCCATTTCGATCAGAACTTTTAACTCTTTTGAATTCTAGATAACATTATCAAAATCTTCAGCCAACAGTAGGTAGCACCGTCATTGGAGTTTTAAGGGTCAATTCCAATTTAGGGACTTACGGTCACCAAAGCAATGTTAGGATGCTTTAGCGGTAACCCTAATGTCTTAGATCATTTATTTTGAGACAACAATATCTGAGGCAGCCGTTTTGAGGAGACTATGATCTTTAGACAAGAGGGCGACCTCTAAAGTGACCTATACTTAATGACCGCGTACAAAGGCAACCAAGTGGGGTGTACCCTTAGAGTGCGCATGTGCGAGTGTGTCGTTTTCAGTTAATTTTTGCCTTTGTACATGTTAATGGTTATCTATGTTGATTTTAGGTTAAACATTCAATCTTGTCATACATACCTATTATCAATCATCTAACAGTTATATAAGTTGCGGAAATTAAATTGCGGAAATTTAACTAACTATTACAAGGCGTCGAGTATTTACATCGCCAAAAGCAAACCTTTGAAATTTAAATGCGGAAAATAAATAAAGCGATAAAATAATTAAATGGTCCTAATTATCTATTACATTCCGGGAACAAATACAATATTGGATAAAAGAAAGTAAATCGCGTGCGGAAATTAAATCGGGTGCAAGTTTAGGGTTTTGACCCTTTTTTTAAAGAAAAATATCTTTTTTGTTGTTTTTTTTATTTAAGGAAGAAATTAATCTAAGTTAATCATTAAATTAATAAATAAATTAATAAATTAATAAATTAATAAAAATAAAAATATCTTTTGGGTTTTTGGTATTTTAAGAAAGAAAATAAAAATTGATTAATGTTAGTAAAAACCTAATTAAGTCTAATTTAATTTTAATTATTTACAAAAATGTGAAAGTTATTCTAATTAAAATTCTAAATCAATTAATTAATATTTATTAACAAAAATAAAATTTAGAATTTAATTTGATAAAGAAAATGTTTTTGTGGTATTTTTTTATATTTTAAGAAAGAAATAAATCTAAATTAATCACTACATTAAATTAAATTAATTAATTAAATGAAAAAAAGTTATATTTGGATTTTTGGTTATTTAAAGAAAGAAAATAAAAATTAATTGAATTAGTAAAACCTAATTAAGTCTAGTTAATTTTAATTATTTGCAAAAAGGGTTAAAATTATTCTAACATTAAAACCTAAATTAATTTAATTAATGTTTATTAATAAAAATAAAAGTTAGAATTTGATTAAATAAAAATATTTTGGCGTGATTTTATTTTAAAGAAAAAGAATTTTAATGATTGGTTAGAATTAAAAACAAAAATAATAAAAACAATTAATAAACAAAATAAATAAAATAAAGAGAGAGAGAGGTTTGGGCCTGAATTTTGTGGTGCATATAGCAATGCTGAGGCCCAAATGTAGGTGGCCCTGTTGACTTTTGAGATTCAGTATGTGTGAGCTGACTTTGCCTATGGTGGTCCTTCAGATCTTGGCCACCAGATTTGGCCCTGGGCCATCTGGCAATTGATTGAATGATGGTGCATGGTAAGCTGCAAATCTGGATATGCACACAATTGCCTGAAAAAGAAAAATAACAAGGGAAGTGGGGACCTGGGATTCGAACCCAGGTCCTGAAAGTGATATGCTTGTCTGCCTTGCCACTAGGACGCTTTGCTTCAATTGTTAGTAATATACAAAAATAATATAATAAAAGAAAACAAATTATATGCCAAAAAAACAAAAAAATTATGCGCGCTATTTGAACGGACAAATGAGGAAGCGACACGCCATCGTCTTCTTTGTTGAACCGTGGCTAAAACAACTCAGGCCTATACCAACGGACAAAAGTCTGTAGCTATAAGTCAAGCATCTCTAAAATCCTATAGGCGCCATGAAAATGCATTCTGAACCCATGGTTGTGTTCGTCTTGGCCAGCTAGTCACAACCATAGCCATTATTATGGCCAATTGTACCTGAAAATAAAAGCCCCAAAAACAAGGACGAAAACCTAGCAATGACAGATCTCCATATTGGTCATATAAATGAAATTGGTTAATGTCAGACGCTGGCAAATGGCATGGTGATTACAAATATGCAATTATTTCATTGTAACAATGCATAATTTTTGAGATACGAAACCAAGTACAGAAGGGAATCGTGTGACACTTACAACACTTTGTGGTGTGTGAGAACACTTGCTTTTGATTGGTTTGGCTCTAATGAACGTCCAGGAAGCGATTGGGATGCTTGCTAAGTCCTGAAAATGTCTCTAGCTATGAATTCGAATTCAAGCTTTTTGTCACTTTTTTCAAGTTTTGTTTTGAGTGTTCTTGCAGCCTCTAGCCTCCAAATTCGTGTGCCTCTCTTGTATATGTATTATGGGATGTATTAGGTCAAGAATTATGCTTTGAATCTTTGCACATCAATGCCATGGGATTTGATTTGATCCACCATTGAAAGCTTGCCTAATTTGTCAAAATCCATCTTTTTGTACATGATATGGTGAGATACGAATTTGATGCTGATCATGATGATGATTAAGTCCTAAAATAGCCAAAAAGATATCAAGCAATCAATATTTGGATTTTATTTGATTTAATTTGATTAAAAATGAAATAATTCAATAAAAAATAAAATAAAATAGATAAATGGACACAAGACTGAATCTAGGACACGTGTGCAATGTGGCAAGTCCAAATTAAGTGGAAAAGAATAGGCCCATTTGACAAAATTTGAAGTTTTGGGATAGTTGACTTTTGGCAATTTTGCAAAAATGTCCAACTTCAACAATGCATAACTTCTTCAATTTTGAACTTTTGGAGGTGTTCTTGGACTTTTTAGAAATCTTGAGATGTCCTCTAACCAACCCCTTTGGTCTCATCTCATTTTTATATTCCATGCTCAAGTTATAAGCTTTGGAAAAAAAGGTGTTTTTGTGGACTTTCAAAAATGACCTATAATGTCCAAATTTGTAACTTTTTGTGAGTGAATTTTATGATCTTGGGGTATGAAGATGGATTGTAGGAAATTTCATCATATTCAAAATAAGCTTTGGATGGGTCATTTCTCATAAAGTATGAGAAAGTTATGCTTGGTCAAAGTTGAGTTGACTTTTCTTGCAAAACCCTAATTTAGCAACTTTTGAGTCTTGATGAATTTTGAGCAATCCTTGATGAATCATGATCAACCTGTGATCAAATGATGAAATATCCTTCAAAATGAGAATGTTGACAAAAAATCTTGAAGTTTGACTGTTTATAGGTCACAGTTGACTTTTGCCCTAGCACAGTCGATTTTGGGACTCTTTGAGCAATTGACTGACCAAAGTTCCTCTGCAAGGCTTGAAATTTTACATGGATGAACTTGAGAACATATTAGGACATTTGGGAGCACTTGAGATCATTTGGATGCAAGGACCTTGATACAACACAAAACCCTAATTTGAGTTTGAATGCTTTAGGAGATAGCTTGATTGTCCAACTCTTGAGCAATCTTGAGCAACTTGGAGATTTTCCTTGCAATGTCTTGGAAAATATGAGAGGGCAAATTTTGGGGTACAACAAAGTTTATTTGACTTTGTTTGAGGATAAATAATGTTTTAAGTTGGGGAGAGTTTGATGAGTGCTAAATTGTTGTGAATTTGAGTATGAATATTTAGCACTCATCGACTTAATTTGTTTGCTTTTTGTCAATAATCTAGGTTCAACTACATTGAGTTGTATATTTAACTTCACCAATCTCAACAATCTCAACAATCTCAAATATTTGATCAATCTCAAAATTTTAAACAAGCTGGACTACCGATTTTAGTGACATCTGCGATTATGTTGACGATGAATAAGAAGAAAGTGGGGCACATGTCGATCATATGTTGAATTTTTTTAGAACAAAGAGTAATCTACACATAATGACTCTAAAAATGACGATCCAGAGCCATTACCTTTATGGTACGTATATTGTGCACTAAAAACGACTGCGTGTGAGCTATAAAAAATTTCACATAGAAAACTTTGTTCCATAATCTCCCATATTGATACCTGATTTAGTTGCACCCCCTTGTAGAGGAAAACATGGATTGCGAGGACTAAGAAAGTTTAATAAGTCTACGTAAATCAGAAAACTTTGTACAATGAACTTCCACAATATTTGGAGGCACTTCAGAAATATGTTCCATAACGGTTGCAATTATGGAGACATTATCAGTATATACAAATGAAATAACTTGTGTTAATGGAACTAGAATCTTCCATCGACTCTTTTGGATTTTTCAACCATGCATCAAAATTTTGCATTATGCAAATCAATTATTCAAATTTATGGAACGTAGTTGTACGGGAAATACAAAGGAACATTACTTATGGCAGTGACACAAGATGGTAACAATAATATGTTTCCAATTTCTTTTTCTCTGGTTGAAGGTGAGACTGGTGGTAGTTGAAGTTTCTTTCTCAAGAACCTCAGAAGACATGTTGCTCTGTAATCCACTTCTGTTTGATTTCACACAAACATGCATCTATTAAGAATGCATACAATAATCCAGTTAATGGTTAGAAAAATCCTTCTTTTGCACATGTCTACTGCATAAGACACATTGCATGAAACTTCATGCAGGAAATCAAAGACAAATATCTTGAAAAAAAAGTTGTGAACAAAATGGTATGTTGTAAATCAACCATCATCTAGACACTACCGCAAGAAAATTAGATTATCAAATGCAAAGGATTTAAGGTGGGTGGATAACATTTCAGGAATCAATGAACTTCTTTAAAGGAACTCAAAACCTACTGATAAATGTGTTGGTGGGAGAAACCTATTATAGGTTGGGACCATTGTTCACTAACAGAGGTTCAAAGTGGATTTTAGTGTTAGAATCGAGGCAATTATTCAGTGAAAACTACATAAAAGTTGTGAAGGAGGACACTACAAAATCTAACACACATTTGGTCACAAGATTTAACAGTCAAACTTTTAGTTTCAGTGTCTAGAAGATATTGGACCATAATGAGGGGCAAACAATAAGATACTACCGGGTCGAACTACATAAAGGTTGGTGCAATTGTAGAAAATTTCAAGTCATCCATATGCCTTGCTCCCATTTTATTGCGACATGTTCCCGTGTCGGCCAAGACAAATTCTTGCATCTATCATACGTTTACAAGCTCGTAAACTTATTTGGTGTCTAGAATAATATCTTCCTAATGATAGCTAGCGAGGATTATTGGCCTACAAATCAAGGGGATGTAATTTTCCTCAACAAAAATATGAGATAGAAGAAATAATGTCGTCCTTCAACAGACATATTAGAACTGAAATAAATACATCTAACAAAATGAAAAGAAAGTCTGATATATATTGTCTTACCGGTCACATGTGAAAACATTATCCCAATATTAGAATCAGTTCTAATTTAAAATTAATTTTGTTGTTAAATTTCATACAAACTTTAAATTTAATATAGATAAGGACTTTTGGTTACAACAAGACACTTAAAACGTAGGGAAAATGATAAAATAATTGTAGATAGTAGTAGTCGAGATACAGTAGAATCAATCAAAATCAAAAACCAACTGTAAAAAACCAGTAACCAATAACAATCCGGATCTCAAACACACAAAATTCAAATTCACAAAACTAGCATCATTGAGATCCGAATTCTTCATTCTATCATCATCATCACACCACAGTAAAATTCCCAAACCAATCAATCCCCATTCCCCACTCTCACCAAATTGTCTCACTCATAAAGCCACTAACAACAAACAACCAGTTCCATTTTAAATTTAAACACCTTTTGCAACATAAAAAAACATTAAAGAAAAACAAATACAGCAACGTTGGTGTGGTGTTTCACACCCAAACACACAATTTTTGCTTCAAAAGACCCATCACTTTTTTTATCAAAAAAGATTTAAACTTTTCAACCAATTCAGTGACCCATTTGCCGGAAGATTCTTTCTCCGGTGAGATTCCGGCGAAAAATGGAGGTGGAGAGTGAAAAAGCGGGATCTGATGGAAAAGTTTGGAACTTTTGTAGAATGCCGTTTTGGCAAACGAGTCATAACCCTTCATCTTCATCAACTACTACTACTACTACTTCTTCTTCTTCATCTACATCTTACATGCATAATGTTCATCACCAGAGTCAGAGTGTTCATTCTATTGACAGATCTATTCCTCAATCTTCTGCTACGGTTTCTTCTGTGGCTAAGTCTTTGCTTCCTACAAGGAGAAGGCTTCGTCTTGATCCTCCCAACAAGCTCTACTTTCCTTGTATGCGTCTCTTGAAAATTCTTTGCTCATTAACATGTTTATTGCGTTTAGTTATTTTTAGATTAATGTTTTGGTTTTATTGTTTGGTCTCAAGTATGGTGAATAGGTTGTTTTGTTCATAATTATCTTACATTAAGGTAAATTTGATTATAATGAATGGAATCTAGGATATGATTTGAGTTATATGTAGATGTTAATGTTTATTCTTTCCTAGTTTGGATTATCTTTTCATTTACAAAGAAGCTTATTGATGATTGTGGAAAAATTAAGAGGATTTATGTATAATTGAAAGGTATTAACTAGCTTCAAGTGAATGAGAAGTTTCGGTTGGAAAATCCTATATTATCGATGTAGCACCGACACCTCTGAAAAAAGAAGTGTCATTGTCGGACTATGTCACGGTCGAGGTGTCCGTGCTTCATAGCATACTATTGATAGATTTCTTTTTGTACAAGGGATAGTTATCTAAACTGACTGATTAATGTGTGGCTTTGTTTTGAAGATGAACCTGGTAAGCAAGTTAGGAGTGCAATCACAATTAAAAACACTTGCAAGTCTCATGTAGCTTTCAAGGTGTGTGGTTTATGTCTCCATTAATTTATTTATTTTTGCCATTATTTTACTTGTATTTAGAAATGATGTTTGCAGGAAATTATCATGATACGATAAATTGGTGACGATTTTAACTGTTTCAACCTGTGTTTATAAATGGTCGCGCCATGGCAGCTTTTCTCACAACCGCCATATGCAGTTTGTGCAAGAATACCCGCCATGGCGGCGCCATAGGCCACATTGACATGTTTATATAGCTGATTTTTTGCCTTCCGCCTTATTGACAACACAAGTTTCCTCCTGGATTTTATGATAACTAATGGTGATACTTTCTTTTGTCTTAGTTTCAAACAACTGCGCCTAAAAGTTGTTACATGCGCCCTCCGGGCGGCATTCTTTCACCGGGTGAAAGTATAATTGCTACTGGTAATATCTCCTTCTAAACTTGCGTGAACCAAAATCTATCAAATGCTTGGAATTCGGCGAATCCTCTTATAACTGTCTCACGTATTTGGCAGTGTTCAAGTTTGTTGAACCACCAGAGAACAATGAGAAACCAACTGATCAAAAAAGCAAGGTTAAATTCAAAATCATGAGCCTAAAAGTTCAAGGTGAAATGGACTATGTACCTGAACTGGTAATGCGCTATTTCTCTTCGACCTTTGTAGTTTTCATGATTGTTTATATCCGATAAAATCATATTATAGTTGCAAAAGTTAGTTTAACCAAATGTGCCATCAAGCTCTTGGTTTTTTCTTATGAACCAAATACGAAAACTTTGTTTTGAAAACCAGTACGCTGATCTCAAAAACTATGATTTCTTCTTGCAGTTCGAAGAGCAAAGAGATCAAGTAGCTGTAGAGCAAATTCTCCGGGTTGTTTTTCTTGACCCTGACCGGAACAGCCCTGTAAGATTAGATTACATTCATCTCAAATATATTTTATAGCCTTAAAATTTAATTTCGAGTCATATTGAAAAGTTTTGATTCTTGTGAAGGCCATGGATAAGCTTAAACGACAGTTAGCTGAGGCGGAGGCTGCATTGGAAGCCCGAAAGAAACCGCCAGAGGAGACCGGTCCACGAGTTGCTGGAGAGGGACTTGTTATAGATGAATGGGTTAGACATTTACATTTTTAACTTTTTGTGTACACACTTTTTACATAGCTTATGAAAACAACTTGTGACACGCTCATAAGCAATTTTCAGAGCATTTTTCCAAAATAACTTACGTAAACATTACTAGTCTTATTTTTTGTTATAAATAAGCACTTGTAAGTTATAAGTTATATCATTAGTGCTTATGCTATAAGCACTTAATTAGTTGTTTATATTGAATTCCTCTGTCTCTGACCTTACATTTACTGAATAAATGTTCCTTGTGTAGAAAGAAAGAAGGGAAAGATACTTGGCGAAGCAGCAGGTTGAAGGAGTTGTGGTTGATTCAGTGTAAACTGTAAAGTACTCATTTCATTCTTCTTGCGACCTTATGTCAAAGATCTTTTGTATGTTCTGAAATTTAATTTCTTGGAGGCACTAAATCTGTCAAATTAATGGTTGAGTGACATATACAATTTGGTATGAAGAGATATTGAGAAAACACTTGTCTATTTTATTTCATTTTCAATAATGTTTGTGGTGTATGATAAATGTGAGTGCATTAATGCATAATCGGCTTTATTTAATTGTTTTCTTACATAATCTCTTATAACTTGTAGATAGCTTGTTTATCTTTTTAATTGAAATTCTGAATTGGATTTTCACTTGTAAGATTGCATACTCTTCTATTCTCTTTGTACCCATTAGAACACTATTTTCATCAACTTTATGTCTATATCAATGAATTTGGTTTATCAAAAGTTTAAGATTCACTTCGGAGTAGAAAGTGAGGTTATATTCATTGAATTTTTTAAGGCAGTTTCTTTTCTATCCTTATGTCTTCTCCAAGTAAAATATATTTTTAAAATTTAGAGATGTATCTCAACTGCAAACGAGTGAATCATCTTAATATACTTAATTTCGGAGATGTATTTTTTGAATAAAATCTATTATTTTATAAAAATGGGTGTTTTTCTTATATGCACATTCAAAAAGTTCTCTATTATATTTTTTAAATTTAATGTAATAAATATATAAATACCAACAATATCTCTATTAAAAAAAACAATTGAAATGAAATAGAATTATAAAAACTAAAAAACAAATAAAATTAAATTAAGAGTATATAATTTTTTTTTAATTTCAAAAATATGAAAATAGAAAATAAATAAAATAAAATAGAAAAATAAGAAAATTGCATGCCGGTTTTTTCTAATGAGTGCTATGGTTAAATTTCTATTCATAGTTGATTTTTAAAAAAATTGAATTTTTTACCCTTGATTTCGTAAAGATCAGAAACGTATGAATGTAAGGATCATAACATACTGATACAATTCTTATAGTTAAAATTGACGTAGAATCATCGATGTTCGACAACTATATCAATTTTAATGAAAAACATGTAGTTAATAGGATCAAAGGTGTTTTTAAAAATATATTTTTAAATTAATGATTAGAATTTTCAAAATACATTTCTAAATTATTTTTTAGCAAAAACAAAATAAAATACATTTTGAAGATATATCTTCAAAAAATTGTGAAAACAATTTCGAATTATTAGAGGTGCAACTCACACGGGTGGAAAAAAATTGCCTTTTTAATAGATGCAAGAATTGGAAAGCGGTCTTGCTTTGTAACACTTTTTAGATTGGAGATAGATTGAAGAAAAGCATATTTATATTTTTTTTTGTTTCTTAAATTTTTGAAAAAAAAGAAAGACTATTTGTGTGAAAGTTCAACTATAATAAGTTTTTTATATATAAATTAAATATTTTTTATGTACAATTAAAGATATTAATTTTTCGAATTAGGTAGCACTGCAATGGACAACAAAACTCTAACACTGTTGCATATTTTTGCCTAAGCTCGAACCTAAAACCTTGGAAGAGATATCTTATTATTTCATCTGAATGCTATAATAACTAGTTGAGCATATGCTACAATTACTAGTTGAATGTAATTAAATAATATTATTATTTTTTGTTAATTCAATTCACTTGGTAACCCTGCATAAGTGTCTAATTGTAAGGATGGATTCGAAAATGTGAACATTTATTTATTTATTCGATTATAAAAATAGATTTTAACTTGCGATATTTTATTAATTTTCTTTTCAACGGTGAAATTTCCTTCAGTAAACTAGTAAACTATCAGACAAAAAAATATTATTTATTACATCATGAACTTCATCTGTTGAAAATTTGATAGAGCTACAAAACTTGAATTTTTTTTTTTAATAATCAACTTTTGAAAAAAAAAATTATAAATGATTATGTTTAGGAGAAAATTATGCAAATAATTATATTTCAGAAAATTCCACAAAAGAGGAGTCAACCCAGTTGACGCATGCACTAGCCCATTTGTCCTAAGCGCCATCTTATTTGGCACATGCTCTCTCTTTTAACCAAGTGAGATGGCGCATGCATTCTAAAAGTGAGAGGAGGTGCTATCTCACTTGGCGCCTAGGACAAAATGCATTTTTTTATAAATAAGTTCTTTGTTTCTCCGTCATTCTTCACACTTTCTCGCACTATCTTCTTATTTTTTCTCTGTTATTCGCGTCATGACATCTCCCATGGTTTTTACCAGAGACGGTTACATTATTTTCTCGACCACCAAACCTCCGATGAAAATGAAATTTTGGCACATTCACTCCATGGAGCGTCTGAAGAGAGAGTTGATACGATGGCTAGAGGGAGACATCGATGATAGGGAACAAATTAGAAGGATCCAACGAAGAAGAATAACCACCTCACTTGCAACAGGAAGACCTAATTTTTGGTTGGAGGAAGTCAAAACAGACAAAGACGTAATGTTGGTGATGCATGGGTCAGATGAAATTATTTTAACAGTTGTAATTTCTTAGACGTTTTATCGTGTTTTTATTTGTTGTTTGCGCAAGATTTGTTGTAACAAATGCTCTTAATGAAAAACCGTAATGTTTAGAACTTAAAAAAGTAAAGATGTTTTGCATACAATTTTTATGTGGTTGAGCTAGTAGTCTGAGTCGGATAATTTTTACGATTGTGTCCGACTTGACGACATAAACCATACTTTCTTTCTAGCTTGTCAAGTGAGTCCATTTCAGTTGTGATGCACTTGTTTTTGGGACGGCCCTTTTTATTCCTTCGCATTTGGTCGTTGTGCCATACTATTTTGTCGTTGTATGTAGACCAATAATCAGGTTTCGCTACCAATAGGAAGCTGTTGTTGTATACGTTGAGCAAGATTTCAGACTTGTAAATGGGAGATAGAAGTTGTAATGCGTCTTGATGAGTATAGGCACATACCGCAATGACATGAGAGCAAGGCATACGAAATACTTAAAATTTGTCACAATCACACCAATGAGAAGGTAGTATAACCATATACTCTTGTCTTGGCAGTCCCTCGTTGTGGTCGATTGTCTCTTTGATAATGAAGTTGTGGCTATGTCGGTTGAACCGTATAACCAGATAAGTGTTGGCTTTGGCACCTTTTGCCTTAATATACTTCATGCAACTTTCACTCCATAGTTGTCCAGATTGCAAGAAAGCATTCCACATTTCACCTCTTTTGGCAAACAACGAAGCCATCATAAAATATGTTGATTTAACCAAAGCAGTTACTGGGAGGTTTCGTATGCCTTTGAATATCCCGTTCATGGATTCAATCAGATTTGTTGTCATATGGCCCCATCATTGTCCATTATCGTATGGCCTAGTCTATTTCTCCATCAGAATATTATCGATCCACCTACCTGCGTCCGGATTTGACAATCTGATCTCGCTGCGATAGTGTTTGAACGTAGGTTGTGTTAATGCATACCCTGCATTTATAAACGCTTTCTGTGATACGGTGGGAGAACTGACTTGGGATTTTGCGTTTGTGTTCGCAAATGTTTCGGTTTAGCAAGAGTCACCACCAACTTTTTATTTTATCCTAAGGAAAGGTCAAAAAGCACAGGAAAGACCTTTGAGATGTTTTCTTGGGTTCGGGGAGTAGATTATAGAAAGGGAAGGTATTAGCACCCTTTCTATCCATGGTTATTCATGGGCTCTTAGTTACTTGTTTAGATCACTTGCTTTGCTTTTCAATTGTTTGAAATGATGCTCTTCAATTGTTTGAAATGGTGCTCTGTGTGTGGTTTCGAAAGATGTTTTGAAAAGAGGCCATCGTTGTGGCAACCTTTATAATGATTCTTGTTTTGAATGTATACAAAGGTGTTTTTGTTTTTGAAAGGCTTTCAATGTTTGAAAGTAAGGTTTTGAAATTGTGTTTGTGAAGTGTGTTTGAAGATAGCAAGGATGTTTTTGCAAGCTTTTGATCAAGTAACTAAGAGTTGTCTATCCTATTTTACTCAAAGATCTTTCTTATGTTTTTAACCCTTTTAACAGTGTTGTTTCACCATTGTATTTGGTGAACAAACTTGTGTTAAGATGTTAAACGGGACAGGCGTGGGTCATCATATAGACCATAATAGCAATTGTGTCAAGTATCTTTGGCAGTTTTCTTAAGGGACTTGATCATTTTGTTTAGGCAACTCAGATAGCGTCATCGAGGGACTATGATCTTTGATTTGTTTTTGTTTTGCCAAAGTACTTAACATGCATACCATGGCCCGTTTTTGAAGGCAACACGTGGATTGTAACCCTAGGAGTGCAAGTGTGCATTGTGTTTGTTTTTCATACATTTTTGTCTTTGATTAGGTCAAACTATTTGTTGGTTTTGATTTTGCATACAAACCATAATTCTCTAAGCATGGCATAATTGAAAACATTAAGTGCGTAAAAAATAAATCTAAGTTATTACAACTTTGATATAGGGAGGGTGGTACAATTTTGAATAGGGAATTATTTTGCAAGAAATCAAAACCCTAAATTATTACAACCAAATTGAATTTACAATGCATAATATTTAAATGTACAATATTTAAATAAACAAAAATAAACAAATATTAAATAAAAATGTATTATGCAAAAAAAAGTTTTATGTATGCAAAGTATTTTTAAATGTAAATAAATATCAAGGAATAAATAAGATAAAAATAAAAAAAGATTAATTTATTTTTACTAAAGGGGTAAATCCTAATTTTCTTTAAGAAAATGATATTATTTATTATTTATATGCAAAAATATGTTGATATGTACAAAAATGAAATATATTGAAGAAAATGTATTTTTTAGCATAAAAAATAAAAAGGATAATATTTTTATATTTTATTCTAATTCTTTAATAAAAAAGATATATATATATATATATATATATATATATATAATATATATATATATATATATATATATATATATATATATATATATATATATATATATATATATATATATATATATATATATATATATATATATATATATATATATATATATATATATATATATATATATATATATATATATATATATATATATATATATATATATATATATATATATATATATATATATATATATATATATATATATATATATATATATATATATATATATATATATATATATATCTATATATATATATATAATATATATATATATATATATATATATATATATATATATATATATATATATATATATAAATATATATATATATATATATATATATATAAGTATATATATATATATATACACACGTATGTATATATAATATATAAATATTACAT